>JARQOC010000001.1:247983993-248006538 GCA_033576535.1 Allobates femoralis
CCAATGCGTTTCGGGGATGTCCCAGCTCCTTCATCAGGGGTGCAAAAAAAATCCCCTAATGAAGGAGCTGGAACGGCCTTGAAACGCATTGGGAATAAACACTATTGCATCAAGATCTTGTGTGGTCCTCATTTCCTCAACAGCAGCGCGGATTATGGAAGCTCTATTCCTTTGATGCTGGAAATAACATTTAAATGTGTGTCCAGCGAGGTTTCCAAATATCGTACTTCCGCAGAGACAACCTTTTTCTGCAAAAGATCCCCAAATGCCCTAGAATTATTCTTAACTCTATTCACCTCTTTAATTAACAGACCCCTTAAAGGGAACCTGTCACCTAATCTATGGCCCCTAAACTATCACTACCTGCCCCTACAGACCCTAACTAGCTCCCTAACCATCCCTGCCTGACCTAATATGGCTTTATATAAGGTGAATAAAACACTTTAGAAACTTACATGATCTGTGTCTGTGGGGCGTTCTTGTCTGCAGGGTGGGGTCCCCAGAGCCGCGCTCCCCCCGCCTCGCTCCCTTCCTAACGCCCTAATGGGCGGCATTATCGATTTGAAGAGCGGGGGAGCCCATTGAAATCTTCCCGCCCCGCTCTTCATGGCGCGAGGCCGGCGACCGCGTCATTTCCGGTACGCGCATGCGTAGTGCTGCAGGAGAAGCCGAAGCCGAGTCCCGGCGTCGCTAGGCAACGATCGGGAGCGTCTTCGGAAGGTGAGTATCGGCGGCCCCCTCCCAAACCAGCACATATATATGTGTGTGTAATCCACATGTGTATATGGATTACACACACACATATATATATTCACTTTGATTAGACACATTTCATATGTGCATCTATATATATATATATAGATGCACATATATATAGTTAGATTATATATATGTGTGTGTGTGCATGTATATATATATATGTGTGTGTGTGTGTGCATGTATATATATATATGTGTGTGTGTGTGTGTGTGTGCATGTATATATATATATATGTGTGTGTGTGTGTGTGCATGTATATATATATATGTGTGTGTGTGTGCATGTATATTTATATGCGTGTGTGTGTGCATGAATATATATATATATTGTGTGTGTGTGTGTGTGCATGAGTATATATATGTGTGTGTGTGTGCATGTGTATATATATATGTGTGTATGTGTGTGTGCATGTGTATATATATATGTGTGTGTGTGTGTGTGCATGTATATATATATGTGTGTGTGTGTGCATGTATATATATATGTGTGTGTGTGCATGTATATATATATATATGTGTGTGTGTGCATGTATATATATATATGTGTGTGTGTGTGCATGTATATATATATATATATATGTGTGTGTGTGTGTGCGTGTGCATGTATATATATATGTGTGTGTGTGTGTGCATGTATATATATATATGTGTGTGTGTGTGCATGTATATATATATATATATATGTGTGTGTGTGCGCATGTATATATATATATGTGTGTGTGTGCATGTATATATATATGTGTGTGTGTGTGTGCATGTATATATATATATGTGTGTGTGCATGTATATATATATATATGTGTGTGTGTGCATGTATATATATATATGTGTGTGTGTGCATGTATATATATATATTGTGTGTGTGTGTGTGTGCATGTATATATATATGTGTGTGTGTGTGCATGTATATATATATGTGTGTGTGTGTGCATGTATATATATATGTGTGTGTGTGCATGTATATATATATATGTGTGTGCGTGCATGTATATATATATGTGTGTGTGTGCATGTATATATATGTGTGTGTGTGTGTGCGCATGTATATATATATATATGTGTGTGTGTGTGTGATGTATATATATATGTTTGTGTGTGTGTGTGTGTGTGTGTGTGCATGTATATATATATGTGTGTGTGTGTGTGCATGTATATATATATATATATTGTGTGTGCATGTATATATATATATGTGTGTGTGTGCATGTATATATATATGTGTGTGTGTGCATGTATATATATATATGTGTGTGTGTGTGTGCATGTATATATATATATGTGTGTGTGTGTGTGCATGTATATATATATGTGTGTGTGTGTGTGTGCATGTATATATATATATATATATGTGTGTGTGCATGTATATATATATATATATATGTGTGTGTGCATGTATATATATATATATGTGTGTGTGTGCATGTATATATATATATGTGTGTGTGTGTGTGCATGTATATATATATGTGTGTGTGTGTGCATGTATATATATATGTGTGTGTGTGTGCATGTATATATATAATGTGTGTGTGTGCATGTATATATATATATGTGTGTGTGTGTGCATGTATATATATGTGTGTGTGTGTGTGTGCATGTATATATATTGTGTGTGTGTGTGTGTGCGCATGTATATATATATATGTGTGTGTGTGTGTGCATGTATATATATATGTTTGTGTGTGTGTGCATGTATATATATGTGTGTGTGTGTGTGTGCATGTTATATATATATATATATGTGTGTGTGCATGTATATATATATATGTGTGTGTGTGCATGTATATATATATATGTGTGTGTGTGCATGTATATATATATATGTGTGTGTGTGCATGTATATATATATGTGTGTGTGTGGCAGTTATATATATGTGTGTGTGCATTTATATATATATATATTGTGTGTGTGCATGTATATATATATATATATGTGTGTGTGTGCATGTATATATATATATGTGTGTGTGTGCATGTATATATATATATGTGTGTGTGTGTGTGCATGTATATATATATGTGTGTGTGTGTGCATGTATTATATATGTTGTGTGTGTGGTGCATGTATATATATATGTGTGTGTGTGCATGCATATATATATATGTGTGTGTGTGCATGTATATATATATGTGTGTGTGTGTGTGCATGTATATATATGTGTGTGTGTGTGTGTTGTGTGCATGTATATATATATGTGTGTGTGTGTGTGCATGTATATATATGTGTGTGTGTGTGTGTGCACATGTATATATATATATATATGTGTGTGTGTGTGTGTGTGCATGTATATATATATATATGTGTGTGTGTGCATGTATATATATATATGTGTGTGTGTGCATGTATATATATATGTGTGTGTGTGTGCATGTATATATATGTGTGTGTGTGTGTGCGCATGTATATATATATATATATATATATATGTGTGTGTGTGTGTGTGTGCATGTATATATATATATATGTGTGTGTGTGTGCATGTATATATATATATATATATATGTGTGTGTGTGTGTGTGTGCGCATGTATATATATATATATGTGTGTGTGCATGTATATATATATATGTGTGTGTGTGCATGTATATATATATATATATATATGTGTGTGTGCATGTATATATATATATATATATATATATATATATGTGTGTGTGTGCATGTATATATATATATATGTGTGTGTGTGTGTGTGCATGTATATATATATATATATTATATATGTGTGTGTGTGTGTGTGCATGTATATATATATATGTGTGTGTGTGTGTGCATGTATATATATATATATATGTGTGTGGTGTGTGCATGTATATATATATATATATATATGTATATATGTGTGTGTGTGCATGTATATATATATGTGTGTGTGTGTGCATGTATATATATATATGTGTGTGTGTGTGCATGTATATATATATATGTGTGTGTGTGCATGTATATATATGTGTGTGTGTGTGTGCATGTATATATATATATATGTGTGTGTGTGTGTGCATGTATATATATATATGTGTGTGTGTGCATGTATATATATGTGTGTGTGTGTGTGCGCATGTATATATATAATATATATATGCACACACACACAAATATATATATATATATTTATATTTGCATGTATATGTGCACACATATATATATATAATCTAACTATATATATATATATATATATATACACATATATATGTGTATATATATAGTTAGATAGATTTTATATATATATATATATGGTCCAGAATGTCGGGTCTAAAGTATAAAGAGGCTTCCAGCAGCCCTGAAATACAGCGGATGCTCCACCACTTCTACAACTACGAGTACAAGCCGAACCCAGAGGGAGTGAGCCAAGCCGCAAAGGACCTCAACAATATATTCTATGCAATGGCCAGACTGTCCGACCTTAAAAAAGTCAACTACAAGAGACCTAAAGAAACACAGGTCAATGGTTGGTTTGACAGAGAATGTAAAGCCGTACGGAAGACCCTGAGAACAGCCTCCAACAAGAAACACAGAGACCCCAACCACCCAGGCCTGAGGGAAGCCTATGACTCCATACAAAGGCAATACAAAACCATCCTCAGGAGGAAGAAGCAGAGTTACATCACTACCAAGCTTAACCAACTCCAAGATGCCCTCCAAGACAACTCCTTCTGGGAACTATGGAACCACATGGGCACAAAAAGGAAAAACAACACCTATATCCAAAATGGCAACATCTGGCTCCAGTACTTCAGAGACCTATATAAAGATATCCCAAAGGAAGAACTAAGCCAAGAACAGGAAAACATAATGGCAAAACTAAAAGCAATGGAGGAAAAAATCAAAAACTTCCAAAACCCGGTGGATACACCTATAACACTACAGGAAGTAGCCGAGAGGATCTCTTCCATAAGGTGTAGAAAAGCCGGTGGCCTGGATGGGATCCTACCAGAAATGCTGAAGCACAGCCCACCAGAAATACAGGCTGCAATGGTCAAACTGTTCAATATTGTGCTGAGGGCCGGCTACTTCCCCCGTACCTGGAACCAAGGCCTCATCACACCCATCCACAAGAGTGGGGACAGGTATGACCCAGCCAACTACAGAGGCATATGTGTCAGCAGCAACCTGGGAAAACTGTTCAACAGCATCCTGAACAAGAGGATCCTCACCTTCCTCACCGAGCACAACGGCGTGGGGCTTCGCCACATTTTTCTTTGCCAGCCAGGTACAACTAGGCAGCTGGGAGCTGCCATCCACCCCCAACTACCTAGGTGTACCTGGCTGACAAGAAAAAAAACGTCGTGGGGCTTCACCGCATTTTTCTTTGCCAGCCAGGTACAACTAGGCAGCTGAGGACTGGAATCCCCAGCATAGGGAGGCCCAAGCATTCTGGGCCACCCCCGCTGAGAATTGCAGCTCGGACCCGTAGAAGCGGCACACGGCCGTGAAACGGTGAACCGTCGTCCTGCCTCCCTGCACCCCCTCCCTGCTACGCTGGAATAAGCGAATAAAAGAATAAAGAAAAGACCTAACTTTGGTGCGGCTCTGCTTTCTTCTATGGATAATGTTTGTTATATTACTTATGGTAGCCGGCACCGTTCCAATAACTGCAGCATATAGTCACATAGTGACGGAGACCTATAGCAAGGCGTGTTAGTGCCCGGTGTAATCCTTCTATTGCTTGGCATTTATATATATATATATATATATATATATATATATATATACACACACACACAAGTGTATAGATGGATCATATATATACTGCATATATACAGTGTATGCATCTATATATATTATATATATAGTGTATATCTATATATAATATATATACAATGCATCTACTGTATATATACAGTATATATGTCATGCATCTATACACTTGTGTATATATATAGATTCATCATATCTATAGATGCACCATATATATAATGTATATATACAGTATATATATATGGAGCATCTATAGATATAAGTCTCAATATATATATACACAAGTGTATAGATGGATCATATATATACTGCATATATACAGTGGATGCATCTATATATAATATATATATAGTGTATATCTATATATAATATAGATTATGCATCTACTGTATATATACAGTATATATGTGATGCCTCTGTACACTTGTATGTGTATATATATATATATATATATATATATATATATATATATATTGAGACTTATCATATCTATAGATGCACCATATATATATACTGTATATATATACTGTATATATACAGTAGATGCATCATATATAATATATATATACACTATATATTAGCTGCATCCACTTTATATATACAGTATATATATGACGCATCTAGAGATATGATGCATCTATACACTTATGGTGAATATATATATATATATATATATATATACACCTATCTATAGATGCACCATGTTTATATACTCTGTATACATACAATAGATATTAGATTTTATATCTATTATATAATCGTGAATCGCAAAAGCGCCCCTCTCGGCGCTACTTCCGGTGTCGTCATGTGGATACGCGCGAAGCATTGGCTGCGAAGAGGCCATTGCGAGCAGTTTTAAGCCGACTCACAATGGCCGCCAATGCCGCCTCTGCTCCCCGCTACCCACACACCACCTCCGACTATGCAGCTGCCCCCTGTGCTTCCCCCCAGCCCCGATCAACAGCCCAGCAACGCTCCCCACACCCGCACCGACCTCCAGCACCGCACACCCCCCCCTCACTGCCCGCACACCTCCGCCGCCAGCCCCCATCCACAGTCTAGCACAGCCCCCCCGCAATATCCGCACAGCACCCCCCCAATATCCGCACAACACCCCCCCACAATGTCCGCACAGCACCCCCCCACAATGTCCGCACAGCCCCTCCCCTCCAATGTCCGCACAGCCCCTCCCCCCCAATGTCCGCACAGCCCCTCCCCCCAATGTCCGCACAGCCCCTCCCCCCCAATGTCCGCACTGCACCTAAGCCCCGCCGCACCTAAGCCCCTACCCCATAAGCGCCGCCGCACCTAAGCCCCTACCCTCTAAGCCCCGCCGCACCTAACCCCTACCCCCTAAGCCCCGCCGCACCTAAGCCCCTACCCCCTAAGCCCCGCCGCACCTAAGCCCCTACCCTCTAAGCCCCGCCGCACCTAAGCCCCTACCCCTAAGCCCCGTCGCACCTAAGCCCCTACCCCTAAGCCCCGCCGCACCTAAGCCCCTACCCTCTAAGCCCCGCCGCACCTAAGCCCCTACCCCCTAAGCCCCGCCGCACCTAAGCCCCTACCCCCTAAGCCTCGCCGCACCTAAGCCCCTACCCTCTAAGCCCCGCCCACCTAAGCCCCTACCCCCTAAGCCCCGCCGCACCTAAGCCTCGCCGCACCTAAGCCCCTACCCTCTAAGACCCGCCGCACCTAAGCCCCTACCCCCTAAGACCTGCCGCACCTAAGCCCCTACCCTCTAAGCCCCACCGCACCTAAGCCCCTACCCCTAAGACCCGCCGCACCTAAGCCCCTACCCCTAAGCCCCGCCGCACCTAAGCCCCTACCCTATAAGCCCCGCCGCATCTAAGCTCCTACCCTATAAGCCCCGCCGCATCTAAGCCCCTAACCCCTAAGTCTAAGTCCGTCGCACCTAAGCCCCTACACCCTAAGCACCGCCGCACCTAAGCCACGACCCGCCGCACCTAAGCCCCTACCCCTAAGCCCCGCCGCACCTAAGCCTCTACCCCCTAAGCCCCGCCGCACCTAAGCCCCGACCCGCCGCACCTAAGCCCCTACCCCCTAAGCCCCGCCGCACCTAAGCCCCTACCCCCTAAGCCCCGCCGCACCTAAGCCCCTACCGTCCGCCGCCGCCCCGCCGCACCTAAGCCCCTACCCCCTAAGCCCCGCTGCACCTAAGCCACTACCCTCTAAGCCCCGCCGCACCTAAGCCCCTACCCCCTAAGTCTAAGTCTGCCGCACCTAAGACCCGCCGCACCTAAGCCCCTATCCCCTAAGCTCCCGCCGCTTTCCCCCGCCGCTGTCGCTAACACCTAAGGCCCTACACCCGAAGCCCCCGCCGTCCCCTAACCTAACGCCCCCGTCGATCACTTACATGCCTTCTTAGTCATCTGATCGTCCGTCCGATCCACAAGTCCTCCGACCGGCCAGGCGTCCTCTTCCTCCGGCCCCGCCGGTCTTCTCTCTTCTTTCCGCCATCTCCGGCTCTTCGTCCGGCCCCCGGGGTCTTCTGTCTTCTTTCCGCTAACTTCCAGCTCCGACGTCCTCTTCACTTCTCATTAAGATAGAATGGACGAAAAATCCGCCATTCTATCTCTATGAGATGTGAGCCGCTCTTCTGATTGGTCGCGGTCTACTGCCCTCAGCCAATCAGAAGAGCACCTCATTTCCCATTGACATACATTAGCGGTGTGTCGGCGATTTTATGGCCGCCCACCTGGTTCTATTTGTCGGCCCTAAAATCGCGGACACACCGCTAATGCATGTCTATGGGCAGTCAGCCCGATTTCTGATTGGTCGCTCTCTGCTGACGCCGACCAATCACAATTCGACCTCACTGCCCATAGACATACATTAGCGGTGTGTCCGCGATTTTGGGGCCGACAAATAGAACCAGGGGCCCGGCCGTTAATTCGCCGACACACCGCTAATGTATGTCAACAAATAAATTTAATAATAAAAAAAATAATAAAAAAATAATTAAAAATAATAAAAAAAATAAATAAAAAATAATAAATAATTAAATAAAAAATAATAATAAAAAAAAAAAAAATTCTAATAATATGAGCCCTTTCAGCGGACCTGAAGGAGAACTGTGTCTCAGCCTCAGGCTCACTTAAAATAACTAATAAATTTAATAATAAAAAAAATAATTAAATAATATTTAAAAAATAATAAAAAAATAATTAAAAAATTATAAAAAAATAAATAAAAAATAATAATAAAAAAAATATAATATGCTAATAATATGAGCCCTTTGAGCGGACCTGAAGGAGAACTGTGTCTCAGGCTCAGGCTCACTTAAAATAACAAATAATAAATTAATTTAATAATAAAAAAAATAATTAAAAAAAAAAAAAAAAAAAATTATACATAATAACATAAAAAATAAGAATAAAAAAAAAATGCTAATAATAATGATATTACTGCTAATAATAATGCTATTAATGCTAATAATTATGCTATTAATGCTAATAATAATGCTATTAATGCTAATATTTATGTTATTAATGCTAATATTTATGTTATTAATGCTAATAATTATGGTATTAATGGTAATAATAATGCTATTAATGCAAATAATATTGCTATTAATTCTATTATTAATGCTATTAATGCTAATAATTATGCTATTAATGCTAATAATTATGCTATTAATTGTAATATTAATGCTAATAATGCAAACAATATTGCTATTAATTCTATTATTAATGCTATTAATGCTAATAATAACGCTATTAATGCTAATAATTATCCTATTAATGGTAATATTAATGCTATTAATGCAAATTATATTGCTATTAATGCTATTATTAATGCTATTAATGCTAATAATTATGCTATTAATGCTAATAATTATGTTATTAATGGTAATAATAATGCTATTAATGCAAATAATATTGCTATTAATGCTATTATTAATGCTATTAATGCTAATAATTATGCTATTAATGCTAATAATTATCCTATTAATGGTAATATGAATGCTATTAATGCAAATTAAATTGCTATTAATGCTATTATTAATGCTATTAATGCTAATAATTATGCTATTAATGCTAATATTTATGCTATTAATGCTAATAATTATGGTATTAATGGTAATAATAATGCTATTAATGCAAATAATTATGGTATTAATGGTAATAATAATGCTATTAATGCAAATAATATTGCTATTAATTCTATTATTAATGCTATTAATGCTAATAATTATGCTATTAATGCTAATAATAATGCTATTAATGCTATTAATTGTATTATTAATGCTATTAATGCTATTAATAATGCTAATAATGCTATTAATAATGCTATTAATGCTATTAATAATACTATTAATGCTATTAATGCTAATATTAATGCTATTAATTGTATTATTAATGCTATTAATGCTATTAATAATGCTATTAATGCTAATAATTATGCTATTAATGCTATTAATTGTATTATTAATGCTATTAATAATGCTATTAATAATGCTATTAATGCTAATAATTGTATTATTAATGGTATTAATGCTATTAATAATGCTATTAATACTAATAATTATGCTATTAATGCTATTAATTGTATTATTAATGCTATTAATAATGCTATTAATGATATTAATAATGCTATTAATGCTATTAATTGTATTATTAATGCTATTAATGCTATTAATAATACTATTAATGCTATGAATGCGAATATTAATGCTATTAATTGTATTATTAATGCTATTAATGCTAATAATAATGCTATTAATGCTAATAATTATGCTATTAATGCTATTAATTGTATTATTAATGCTATTAATGCTATTAATAATGCTATTAATGATATTAATAATGTTATTAATGCTATTAATAATACTATTAATGCTATTAATGCTAATATGAATGCTATTAATTGTATTATTAATGCTATTAATGCTATTAATAATGCTATTAATGCTAATAATTATGCTATTAATGCTATTAATTGTATTATTAATGCTATTAATAATGCTATTAATGCTATTAATAATGCTATTAATGCTATTAATTGTATTATTAATGCTATTAATGCTATTAATAATGCTATTAATGCTATCATTTATCCTATTAATGCTATTATTAATGCTATTAATGCGCATACTAATGCTATTAATGCTATTCGTAATGCTATTACTCCTATTAATACTGCTCTTAATGCTATTAATACTGCTATTAATGCTCTTAATACTGTTATTAATGCTCATAATACTGCTAATAATGCTATTAATACTGCTATTACTGCTAATAATAATGCTATTGCTAATATTATTGCTATTGATGATGCGATTATTATTTAAAAATCTTTAAAAAAACAATAAACATATTCTAGACACCCGATGCATTTGCATCGGGCTCACAGCTAGTATATATATATATATATATATATATATATATAAAAATCTATCTAACTATATATATATATATATATAATGTGTGCACATATACATGCAAATATAAATATATATATTTGTGTGTGTGTGCATATATATATTATATATACATATGTGCACACACACACATATATACTGTATATATACATGCACACACACATATATATATATACATGCACACACACACACATATATATATATATATACATGCACACACACACAAACATATATATATATATACATGCGCACACACACATATATATATATACATGCACACACACACACACATATATATATATACATGCACACACACACATATATAATCTAACTATATATATGTGCATCTATATAAATATATAGATGCACATATGAAATGTGCCTAATCAAAGTGAATATATATATATGTGTGTGTGTGTGTAATCCATATACACATGTGGATTACACACACATATATATGTGCTGGTTTGGGAGGGGGCCGCCGATACTCATCTTCCGAAGACGCTCCCGATCGTTGCCTAGCGACGCCGGGACTCGGCTTTGGCTTCTCCTGCAGCACTACGCATGCGCGGACCGGAAATGACGCGGTTGCCGGCCTCGCGTCATGAAGAGCGGGGCGGGAAGATTCCAATGGGCTCCCCCGCTCTTCAAATCGATAATGCCGCCCATTAGGGCGTGAAGAAGGGTGCGAGGCGGGGGGAGCGCGGCTCTGGGGACCCCGCCCTGCAGACAAGAACGCCCCACAGACACAGATCATGTAAGTTTCTAAAGTGTTTTATTCACCTTATATAAAGCCATATTAGGTCAGGCAGGGATGGTTAGGGAGCTAGTTAGGGTCTGTAGGGGCAGGTAGTGATAGTTTAGGGGCCATAGATTAGGTGACAGGTTCCCTTTAAATAGGCTTTGGACGCATCCCAAACCACTCCCCTGGATGCCGTACCCTCATTGACATAAAAGAATTCCTTTCGAAAACCAGAGATTCTAGCATCTGCATGGAAAATGGGCAGTCAAAATGAGTTAAGCGACCAGGGTGATTGCTCCCCGCTTCCTTTACTCCCCCAATCAAAGGTCGCCATAACAGGAGAGTGATCCTACAGACTCCTAGGCAAATACTCCAGCCCTTGGGCCAGATGGACCGCCTGTGGATTACCCAGCACCAGGTCAATTCTGGATAATTAGCTATGTGAAAGGGATAAGCAGGAGTATATTGTCGCTGTTGGATTGTTCAGTCGCCATATGTCTGTCAGCTCAACTTCAGCTAGCAATCTCTCAAAAGGTGTCTTCCCCCCAGGTGTTCCTGTGGGCCCCTTTGATCTGTCCAGTGAATTGTCTACTATATTGTTAAAGTCACCCAGTATCACTGTCAGGATCTCCAGGGGCTTCCCCATGAATTGAACGATCTCCCTCAACACAGTCCCATAATATTGGGGAGGGGACATAAACAGCACCAACTAAGCACTCAATCTCATTCAACCTAACCCTCAGACATACAAATTGGCTATCCACGTCAATTTTAGAATCATATTCCCGAAATGCGACATTCCTCCGAAACAACACACTGACACCTCTAGAATAAGTAGAGAAAGTGGAATGAAAACTTTGCCCAACCCATCAGGTTCTCAGATAATGGACTCTATATTTGGTCATGTGTGTTTCTTGTAGACACATCACCTCAGCCTGCAAAGACCTCACGTAGTCAAAGACTGCTTTACATTTGGTTAGGTCGTTCTGGCCCCTGACGTTCCACGTGAGTATTTTAAGATATTAAGCCATGATAGTTAGTGAGAAAAGAAATGGATAATGTAATTCCATAAACGTAGTTCCCACTCATGCACCCAGTAATATCATTCTCCAACCCGAGTTGTTGCCGAACGACTTCCGTATCCAGTTCTCAATATAAACCACAGCCCTGTTGCCCTCCACTCTCTCAGGGACCTTTACTATTTGGATATTATTATGGTGCAGCTGATTTTCCAAATCATCTTGCTTGGCTCTAATCGTCTCCATTATTCTCCCATACTGCTCGACCCGCGTCCTCATGGTCCACAGCACATCCTCCACTTCACTTTGCCGTTCCCCTAGCTCATAGGTTCTATCAGTTAAGGACCTGAGGTTGTGCCTGACATTTATCAGTTCTTCTTTAATATCTCTCATTTGCAGGGCTAGAGAAACATTACCTTGTGAGACAGCGTTTAGCACATCAGTTAGAGTGGGAGGATTTGCAGCCTGGGGAGAATTAATGTTGGTACAGTCTCCTGCATCTCCTCGACAGCTCTCTCTGCCTCTCTCACCCCCTGGGGTCCATCCACTCCCCTCCGAGCAGCTTCTTCCTCAGAACCATCCATCTCTTGCTGAGACTGACTGGGGGAACCCTTGGCCGGGCACCTCACACCTCTTCAGCTTTGCAGCTGCCTCCCACTGTGTCTCCTCTGCATGCCGCATGGCCACTGGTGACTCATCCAGGGATCTATGGGTACTCGGCACCCGGGTTTGGAGTTGGAGGGATGTCACTGGTGGCCCGCCCAGACCCGTAGTCCTGGAGGTTGGCCCAAAAATTGGGGAATTGTAAGAAGGGAGTAAAAGAAAAAGAAAATAACAGTTTGTTGTGACGCCACCTGCAGTTTCTGATGAATGCACCAGCGCTGCTGCGGGCCTCCAGGGATGATGGACGGGCAGCTGGGTGGTATAGCTCCCCACAGGTGGAGCAGGGTCCCCGGGGCTGTGATGAGGTGACAGGGATGGATGCAGGGAGTTGGCTATGCTGCCGGGCAGCCATGGCAGTCTCTGTAGTGGACAGGGTCAGGGACTGAGAAATCGACACACACTGTAAATAGTTTCTGTACCTTTACTGGTGGAATTGCAGGTAATGTCTAGGGTACTCTACGGTGGTCGGAAAACACTTCTGGATCTCCACAGTGAGTGAGTTTAAGGCCTACTCATTTCTTTTCCCTTTTGTGAAGCCCCTGACCTGTGTGTGGTAGTAGGAAACCTTCATGTGGACTACCTCTGTATCCTCTCCTGCGGTGCCTCGCTCCCTTCTTGGTTGTTACATAGATGGAGTCTCCACGGTGAACTGGTATCTCTGCAGGGCTTAATGCTCTCCTGCAGACTTGGACTCCGGTGTCCGGGTGGCTTTCTGGGGTGAACCGGTATGGCTCCTCTGCCTCCACTCTGCTGTTTCTCTGTGACTTACGCCTTGCCTTGGACCTCACTCTTAGGCCCCTGCACTGGCTAGGCTGCTGTTTGGTTGTCAACTGGCTCAGGCCTAGTGCGGCTCCGACACACCAGAACGTCTTCACAGTTCTCCTAGCGACTGGCACTGTGACTAACTCTGTCTCCAGCACTGGTATTTATAGGGGATCTTGCTTAAAGGCATCAAGTGGGGCTCCCTCTACAGGTCTGGGGTGGAACTTGTTGTATGTGTATGGGGTACCCGCTGTGGAAATCCATCCATGTTTTAGGTAGGTCTGTAGTTACCTGTACTGGCAGGGCGCCACACTGGCACACAGGGCAGTGTGGTGCCATTTTGGGTCCCCCACTCCTCTCCTAATTCGGGCCGTGTTCTCCGCATCCTCCTCTCAATACCGACCGTACACCCCTGATCTGCGCCCACCAGCACCACAGACTGCAGCAAGGTAAAAAGAGCTGCCCGTGCCCTGCAGGGCTCAGAATGGGATACTGTATGAGGATTATTAAGATGAAGCTTCCGGGAAATGCAGCCGCTCACATAGTAGGCAATCACCGGCCTTGTGTTTTTATTTCTAATAAAATGTTTTCTCTCTGTGTTGTGTCTTCTTTACTATTTACTAATGGCTGGGTGTAACATTGGCCCGACATTAAGAATTTCGGGCTTAATGCCAGCTGGTAATACAAAACTGCCATTAACACCTTATTATCCAGTTTGCCACTGCTACGTGGCAACTGGAAGAGGCAGGTAACGTGGCAAGAATTGGAGATCCTTATAAATGCGCCGATTCCTGCGGCAGCTGTGGGTTGCTATTCTATAGCGTGGGGGGCCCAATAACAATAGGCCCTCACCTAGCTGGGGGTACCAGCCCTCAGCTGCCTAATTTAAGGTCTCTTTCACACATCTGTGCCTCCTGCACGTGTGCAGTCCATGCCGACACATGCCGGAGGCACAGACATACGGAGACCAATTTTAATCTATGAACATTTTCACATGTCCGTGATTCTGCACGGACTGTGTCTCCATGTGGATCAGAGACATGTCCATTTTTGTCCAGCAGAGCAGCATAGACCCATTAAGGTCAATGGGTCAGTGCACAAAAGACCCTCCCCCAGAAGTGAGGGGGACAGGCAGCACTGGAGACAGGTGAGTTTACAATGACTTGCTGTCCATGTGCTATCCAGATGTCACACGGATGCACATGGACACCATACATATGCCACACGGTGCTGGACACACGACCCCCCAAAAATGTCCTTTCTCACATGTGCGTGTTTGCACAGATGTGTGAATCAGGCCTAACCTTGGTTGACAATGAACTTTTCTTCCATTATTTATTTTAAGTCAGGTTGTGTGGCGCCCTGCTCACACAGGTAACCACAGACTCACCTACACCATGGATGGGTTTCCACAGTGGGTACACAAGTTCAAACAACAACATCCACCCGAATCCAGTAGGAGGAGCCCAACTTGCAGCTCTTAGGCAAGATCCCCTATAAATACTGGTGCTGGGGGCGGAGTTAGACAGAGTGTGCAGTTGCAAGGAGAACTGTGAAGACGGCCTGGTGGTCGGAGCCGCGCTAGACCCGAGCCAGAGACAACTGAATAGCCTTCAGTCTAGCTATTGTAGGGACCCGGAAGTGGGGTTGAAGGCGAGACATAGGAACAGCAGAGAAGTAGCAGCCTTGGGACTGAGGAGCAGTCTTGGTTCACTCCAGAAAGCACCCCGGACATCGGAGTCCGAGTCTGCAGGAGAGCACCCAGCCCAGCAGAGAATACAGGTTTACAATGGAGACGTCAGTCACCAACAACGGAGCCAGGCACTGCAAGAGAGTATATAGCGGCAGTCCAATGAGGGTTACTCAACTCAGCACAGGTAAGAGGAGAGCAGAGGAGGCCAGCCAAGTTCCATACAGGACAGGGGCTTCACACAAGGGAAAAGAGACGAGGAGGCCTTATACCCACTCACTGTGAAGATCCAGAAGTGCTACCTGAACACACGGCAGTATACTGGATTTTTACCCGCAATTCCATAAGTAAAAGGTAAAGAAACAATCTCCGGTGTGTGTGGCCATTCCTCTACCCCTGACCCTGCCATTTATAGAGACTACTCTGATATTGGGAAGATGGTGTACCACGGTCCGCGCTGCTGCCTCAATGGAATCACAAGGAATGTAAGGTTCCAAGAAGTCACAAGGAATGCAAGGTTCCAAAAGTAACAATCTCCTTTATTCCACCAACGCGTTTCGGCGCCTCTCCTGGCACCTTCATCAGGGTATTACATGTACAGCACAAGACAAGGTTTTTATAGTTTACAATGCAAGGTCCTAAATTGCTAAAAAGGGGGTGTGTCTGTTTACCATGATGTCAAAATCGTCATCAAAAGGGGCAGAGCTATTGGTTATGATGTCAAAATCATCATCAAAAGGGGCGGAGCCATTGGTTTTGGCGCAATTTAACTATTATAAGAGTACTCTGTACTATATTGCATCACAATTCATCTCATAAATATAATAAAAACCTGCATGATCAATATATGTTAATTAAAAGTAGAAATAAATAACAAAGGAGCAAATAAAAAAAAAAAGGCATACGTCTTTTCCATAAAAGGCAGTAATCAAACCCATGGTTGGGTGATGGTATCAGTTGCTGTTTTTCTGTTACACTAGTGGTAAACACCATAATCAACTTTGAGGTTTTTGTAGCTGACATGATGGGATTTCAATGTCAGAAAGGGATGTGGGTGTTTATCATGACGTCACAAAACCGTCATCAATAGGGGAAGATATATTAATTTTTGCGCAATATATTAGTACATGGTTTCCCTGAATTACATTAGATCATATTCCAACACATAAATATAGTAAAAGATTATATAATCATCAAACATTATTAAAAACTATAAAATAAAATGTATATATAAAATCAAACTCTTGAAAACAGTGTTTGAACCTATGGCTAGGTGTTGGCAATCTATAATCAATGTATTAGTGGCAAGCACCACTAACCACTTTTGTATTTGTTGTCATATTATTTGTCAGCTGTTCCTAAGATATCCTATATTGCTGTTTTACAGGTTCCACTATGATCAAGACAGAACTTAGCTGGTGCCTACTACTGCAAAAACATACAAGAACATACAAGAATTGATGGCAAACGCACAAGATAATTAATTGATACAATAAAAAATAAATAAACAACAAAAGGATCTTTCTGTGATTTCCCTATAAGAAACCTCTTCTCATTGTGCAACAAAGACTCCATTGGAATAACGTCCAAGAAGGACAAGTAGTATTTCGGTTTGGTGAAAAAAGGAAGATGTTTTAAAACCTATTAATATATTTATTTATTTGTTTAATAAAAAATTTTTTAAAACTAAATAGTATTTACCATATATACTCGTGTATAAGCTGACCCGTGTATAAGCCGACCCCCCTACTTTTCCCCCCAAAACCTGGGAAAACCTATTGACTCGTGTATAAGCCGAGGGTGGACCCCAGCACAGGTATACAGCCCCCAGCAGTGTGGTATACAGCAGCCTCCCCAGTGGTATATGATAGAAATAATCTCTTCAGTTTCTTCGTTCGATAAACTCCATAGACTGCGTCTTCAGAACCAAAAGTGGGTTTTATTCGGGTAGGAAAAAAATACAGAGATGTACGGCAAAAGCAGTAACAGGCAGGAATCTGAATGACAGGTGCGGGAGCCACAGGTGTCACACTCAAGATGGATTCAGAATAATGGCTTCCCGTCTCATGGACGGGCGTTGTCTTTATACCAATTTTCTCCATAGAGAATCATTAGTTACAATGACTCTCTATGGAAGAAGGATTACATCACCTGTCATAAGTGATCCCTTCATATTACTTACAACATATATTGACATGAAAAAGCACATTAATTTCATTACTAGCAATATACTTCACTTAAATTTATCTATGTGAATTATCTCATTATAAGCTTCTGGTCTTGATTATAAGAAACGTCATATTAGCCTTGAGGGATAGAATACACCACAAAAAATAAGACAAATTCAGAACTGGCTTATGAAACTGATTATAAATTTTGCTAAATGATCAGACCAAATCTAATTAACGTGTATCTGTTTTTTCTTATACAGGTTAGGTCATTGCTTATAGCTAGAAGACATGACATTTAGATTTCTACTAACAGAGAAAGTTTAAAGTTACTTTTTTCAAACAGACAATATGGCTGACAGAGGCCTTGGTACCCATGGCCTCCGTCTAACAAATCCCTCTGTTGCACTTATGGTAATTTGATAATTTACCCAAAGTACAAATTGGCATATGAGTCTAGTCCCAATTCTCATATATGGTATTGAGGGAATACATAATTTCGTACACTCCCTGGTCAGTAGGAGTGTTGGGAAGGACTGAAGGTACCCTTGGAAGAAGGGCCCTAACAATAGGTGTACCACCTACGAGTGAGCGTGGTCTGGTAGTGGGTACCCTACCAGCACCAAGTCTCCGGTATGATCTAATAAAAGTGGTACTATGTGTTATTACACAGGCCTGAAAGTTATTTAATTCCTCAACATGAGCCAGATTCTTTTTTGAAAAACTTTTAGGTTACTACCTATTAAACACATATAGGAAAAAAACAAACAAAGTAGCAAAAAAAATCTACAGTAAATATCACCAACGTAAGAGTTCTTAAGTATTAATGAGTCCCATTACAATCTTTCAAAAAAAGAAAAAATTCAAAAATTTTCTTTGTTCCATGGCTCCTAAGGTCTTATTCACAGTTCAGGTGTGGGCAAATAGTCCTAAAAAGAAGCAAAAAACACAACAAAACAAAAAAATCATCACAGAAGTGAAAAAACATAAAGTGTCTGAGTCCCAAGTCCCATAACAGTCTCTGAGTCCTTTGATCCGTGGCTCTCGATCTTGTTCTGTTCCTTCGGAGCTTCCACTGTCTTCCCCCTCGATCACACTGTCCGGGTCCCACTGGATGGTGTGAGATGTCATCTCCAGGGAAACAGGCGGATTCATGGATCCCAATCCAATAGGGGACCTGAAAAATAAAATAAAAGCGCAGTATCAGTTCTCACCAGCATCACTAGAATTCTCAACTGGCAGTATAACAAGCTTACATTGATCAATATGAACAATTTTTTAACACCTTTGTCTCTTGGCTTGCTAATCCTTAGCACACCCAAAACAGTTGGGCCTATCACCTGTGTGATAACAAACGGGCCTTTGTAATTGGAATCCCACGGTCCTTTTTTTTTTCCTAAGATTCTTAACCATGAGCTAAGCTCCCACAACAAATTTGGACTCATATCAATTCCTGTTGACTCTGAGGCTACAGCTCTTATTGCCAGGCAAGTGGGACACGATTTGTCTCACTGAGTGAGGTCCATTGTCACTTTCAATTAATTTTGGGAAGCCCCAGTGTGAAAACACATCTTTCCACAAGAGGAAGCCGTTGTTTGTGGCAGGCAGGGCCTCAACCCATTTTGAGAAAACATCAACAATGACCAAGGCATACCTGAATCCTCCCTCTGCTGGAGGGAATGGACCAATGAAATCAATTTGAATCGACTACCATGGACCATCAGCCACTCTGGGGATGGCACATTTTTCCTTTGTACTAGCTGTAAGAGCGCTTCTGGTTCTGGCTGAACAAAAACTGAGTGATTAAATTTAATCAGAGACTTAATCATTATAGTTGGGATATATGGTAACAACTTGTCATCAACCCTATTGTAATACAGACATTCTCCTTTATCAATGGGTATTGATTCAAGGGAGTTAAATAAAGATGCATCTCCTTGCTCTCTCTATGCCTTTAAGAGGTTGTGGAACTGAGATGCGTAAGGGAGGGGCTCCTCCCGGGTCTTCGTGTGACAGCAGAGATAGTAGCCTGTGGATATCTGTCAACGCCCATCAGGGCGGCTTCTTTGGCTGCGGAATCTACATATGCATTGCCAACGATGTGGGGGTCAGATGTGAGCTTTTGATGTCCTTTGATTTTACAAAAGGACCATAAATTTGGAAATTCTTTGCCTCTGTGCCCATACATTGAGATACAATGTCAGAGAGGAGACAACGTAAGCACTGTCGCTGAAAATATTCATGGGGTCAGTACGCAAAAGAATGACTTGCAAAGCTGCCTCTAATTCAGCCCGCTGGGCGGAAAAATGTCCAGGAAGCTTATATTGCAATAAATTCTCGTTGTCAGGAAACCACAAAGCGTAACATGTGACATATTTGCCATCGTGCCAATACCGAGCCCCATCTATGTATACACAGGGGACATTGGTTTGAAAGTCAGCACGGAAGGGGGAGGGAGCGACATGAGTCTGTTCAATTTGGCAATCATGAGACTGACCTGCATATTGCAGCAATTGTGCTAAGTGATATTTATCTCCCACTTCTACCTGCAAATCCCTAGTCTAAAAGTCAACAATCCATTGGGCCATTCTCTGAAAATTCACGCCCCAAGCATTGCCTGTAAGCAGTGTTTTTAAGGTTACATGGGGGGTCTGCAGAATCAAGGTGAAAAGCTAATTAAAGTGCATGTTTTAAATTTTCAAAAGCCTGCAGGACGTCTCCCTCTGTTGTGATCGTAGTAAACTCATTTTCAATACCTTTTAGGAAATCATACAAAGGTTTAGCAAGGCAAGCCAAATTTTCAATAAATTCTCTGAAAAAAATTCACAAGACCCAGAAACTTTCTGAGTTCTGTGATATTGATTTGGCACAGGTACAGCTTGAATGAATGTCCCCTCTTTTGAAACTGACACACATTCAAATATTTAACCTCTGGTTGCATTCAGCTGTACTCTGTCCGACTCACATTTAATATTGAGTTGCACAATGCATCACACATATTGTCAGTTTCATCAACAATTTGAGTCCATAAATTTTAAATCAAGAAATCATTGACATATTGCAAGTCTCCGTACCCCAGGGGTTCCAATACCTGTGCCAACACCTGATGGAAATAAATTGGACTAGAATAAAACCCTTGGAGCAGGCGTGTGAACAGGTATTGCACATTTTCAAAGGTAAATGCAAAACGGAGAGCCGACTCAGGTGTAATAGGCACGCAGAAAAAGCCATTTGCAATATTCAAACAAGAGAAAAAAAAAAACTGACATTCACTCCTCAGCAGTGACATCACTTCAGGGACCGAGATGTGTTGCTGAGGGGTGTATTTGTTTACAAGCCTTAAATTCATGACCATGCGATAGCTACCATCCTCCTTTGTTTTACAGGCAGGATTGGGCTATTGCACGGGGAGTTGCCTCGTACAATCACGCCCTGTTGTTCCAATTCACTGACAGCAATCCTTATGTAAGGAATTGCTTCCTCAGGAATACGGTATTGGCGCTGAAAGGGTGGTAGACGGTCGCTGTCAATCTTAATTAAAATTTGCATCAATCCACAATCTGTACATTTTGAAACCCATAAATGAGGAAAAAATTGCACCAATTCATGTTTCAAAGCCATGTCTGCAAAATTTATCTCAGGCATGTCATCATCACTATCAACTGAGCACAAACTAGCAACGGTTAATTTATGACTGTGACATTTTCAACTCTGCAGCATCCATAATAACTGAACAAACAGTAGTTCCTTTGTCACGCCATAAGACCTTATTACACAAATCAACAATGATACCCAAATTAACAATGATACCCATGGCTGACAACACATTTGACCCATTAATAAAAAACTTTAATTGCGGACTGATCCAAAGTTCACACCGAATGCTCGCCTGTATACAGGAGCCCTCAAATCCCACTAAAGTTGTGGTGTTTGGCAGCCCGGGGGAAGCTGCAATTTGTGTCCTGTTACTGAAACAGAGGCTCTTGTATCAATTAAAAAGCTTTCCCAAATTTGACCCTCTATTGTCCCTCTGACATAAGGTCAGTCCATCTTGGCCTAGGGATAATTTTGCCAAGAGGCTCAGGAGAACAGGGGGGTTCAATGCATCAATCAGTACCGGCAGTAGGAAGCCCAAAAAAATTCACCAACCTCACCAGAGGCAATTCTACAGCCCACTGCTGTCACCTCCGAGCCGGACAGATCGCTTGAAAGAGCCATTTCCTCGTCCCCCCCCCAGGCTCCTGTATCAGTGGAGCATAAGGGTGGGAGGAATTCCTCCCGGAGGAGGGTGAGCTCTCCTCACAGCATGGATCTGTCTGCTGGGATGGACAAGGGTCGCATAATTGGGTGACGGGGCAAAAGGCTCCCGAAAAACAGGGTTAACTATCTGAGGACCATTGTACTGCTGGCACGGTTTGGGGCCGTTAACCGCTGGCTGTCCAGGGTTCTTAATAGCAGGATTTGGAGCACTGGCTCCCTCATACGGATCTCGGGACATTGTAGAGGTAGGCTACTGCTGCACCTGTGAATCATCCCTGGGAGCTAAATGGGAACACTTACGTCTAAGATACCCTGATTGCCCACAAGGATAACATACAAGAGGACCCATGGAGTTCCGAGGGGCTTCTGCCGACTGGGACCAG
>JARQOC010000001.1:248006638-248303122 GCA_033576535.1 Allobates femoralis
CACTTTTTTTGGGTGCTGATTCAAAAACGCATGGAAAAACGCATGGGTGCTTAGGCACCTAAAAAAATGTATGCAGAAATGAAATAAGCATGCAGAAACGCATGCTTATTTTTAAGGCACAAAAAAACTCATGCCAAGTGTGACCCTAGCCTTACTCTGGCAAACTTACTGTGTTAACACAGAGCATAGTAGGCCTCACCAAACCACATCAATCACATCTGCTGTTCTACCTCACCTCGCCATGGCAAATGTCACAGAGGTCTCGTGCCACAGAACCTCTACTTGTTTACCTGCTACAGTTGAGGTGAGTAAGAGCCCATAAGCTGTTACGGAAGTGGATACGCCTGCTGGTTTTGACCAATCTCAGACACCAAGCACACCACTTCATTATCAACTCACCACAACATCTCCTCCTGCACCTCCCTCGCATTACATCATTTTGTCGGGTACACCCTTCTCCACCCTCTCTCATCACAGCAGTCAGCTCTCAGTCCTACAGTTGTGGTCACATAAAATATTATTTTCTCCTAGACATCCCAAAGCATGAATGGTTGGATGTGTAGATTTGTGATGCGTGCTGTGTCCCTCACTGCTGTCTTGGGGAAAACCAGTCCTAAGATTGTCTACCAGCTTTATTTGATACACTATCATGTGTGTGTTCCTGTCCAAGGTGGAAAGAATCTGGCTACATTTACTCTTGGAGTTATTGATTCATCATCTCTAATAGGAAAGGAGATAAAAAAGAATGGAAAAGATAAATGAAAAGCAATATGTTAATAACGATAATCAATTATCAATATAGATTCCAGATTTTAATGTAAAAAAACAGACATCATAATCTCTATTTAAACCTCTTGGTGATAAAGTCCGCAAGTTAAATATCCAGGCCACTTCCCTAATTCTGAGTAATTTATGTATGTCACCACCTTGTTTGGGAGTGTTGATTTCCTCTAAGACCTCATATTTTAAATGAGCTATCCTGTGCCCTGTGGTATTAAAATGGTATGGTAATGAGAGCCATTATTTTTTACAGCGAATATTCGATTTGTGCTGTGAAATTCTTTCATGCACATGGTAGATTTTTTCTCCTACAAATATTAAACCACACATACACTTTAGAGCATGTATGATGTTTTGTTTTTTTCATATATCCTTTCCATTCCTTTTTGTCTCCTTTCCTATTAGAGACGATGAGATCAATCTACAGGTGGAGATAATCTCTACTTCACACTAGTAATCTCTAGTACTGCGTCTGTAAATGTTGACCTATTCTATATAAATAATAATAATAATTAGTGATGAGCGAGTATGCTTGTGACTACTCGGTATTCGCACGAGTATCACTGTACTAGGGCTACTCGGCGAGTACCGAGTAATCTCGCGATACTCGTGCTGTACTCGGGGTCCTCATCCCTGCATGTTGGCGCTCTTTAGAGAGCCATCCCACATGCAGGGATTGGCTGGCAGTCACTGCAATGCCACAGCCCTGTTAGTTGTGTCATTGCAGTGATCGGCCGGCCCGCACAGCGTGACCGAGCCTTTATAAGACCCGGCCACGATGTGCTCTGCACACAGCCATCCAGACAGTGAGTGTAGGGAGAGTGTCTGCTGCTGCTTAAGGGACAGAATTGCGGCCCTCATAGGTAGATCCGGAGCAGCGCTGCAAACTGCTGCTGACCACAACAGTCCTTCTCAGGACTAATCTAGGAGGATATAGGCAGGGTGTAATATCCATATCCAGCTTTCCTGTGACCAGAAAAGTCAGGAGACTGTTGTAGCTGTATACAGGCAGGGTCTAATATCCATATCCAGCTTTCCAGTGACCAGAACAGTCAGGAGACTGTTGTAGCTGTATACAGGCAGGGTCTAATATCCATATTTAGTTTTCCTGTGACCAGAACAGTCAGGAGACAGTTGTAGCTGTATACAGGCAGGGTGTAATATCCATATCCAGCTTTCCAGTGACCAGAACAGTCAGGAGACTGTTGTAGCTGAATACAGGCAGGGCGTAATATCCATCTCCAGCTTTCCAGTGACCAGAACAGTCAGGAGACTGTTGTAGCTGAATACAAGCAGGGTGTAATATCCATATACAGCTTTCCTGTGACCAGAACAGTCAGGAGACTGTTGTAGCTGTATACAGGCAGGGTCTAATATCCATATCCAGCTTTCCAGTGACCAGAACAGTCAGGAGACTGTTGTAGCTGTATACAGGCAGGGTCTAATATCCATATACAGCTTTCCAGTGACCAGAACAGTCAGGAGACTGTTGTAGCTGTATACAAGCAGGGTCTAATATCCATATCCAGCTTTCCTGCGACCAGAACAGTCAGGAGACAGTTGTAGCTGTATACAGGCAGGGTCTAATATCCATATCCAGCTTTCCAGTGACCAGAACAGTCAGGAGACTGTTGTAGCTGTATACAGGCAGGGTCTAATATCCATATCCAGCTTTCCAGTGACCAGAACAGTCAGGAGACTGTTGTAGCTGTATACAGGCAGGGCCTAATATCCATATCCAGCTTTCCTGTGACCAGAACAGTCAGGAGACTGTTGTAGCTGTATACAGGCAGGGTCTAATATCCCTATCCAGCTTTCCTGTGACCAGAACAGTCAGGAGACTTTTGTAGCTGTATACAGGCAGGGTCTAATATCCATATCCAGCTTTCCAGTGACCAGAACAGTCAGGAGACTTTGTAGCTGTATACAGGCAGGGTCTAATATCCATACCCAGCTTTCCTGTGACCAGAACAGTCAGGAGACTGTTGTAGCTGTATACAGGCAAGGTCTAATATCCATATCCAGCTTTCCTGTGACCAGAACAGTCAGGAGACTGTTGTAGCTGTATACAGGCAGGGTCTAATATCCATATCCAGCTTTCCTGTGACCAGAACAGTCAGCAGACTGTTGTAGCTGTACACAGGCAGGGTCTAATATCCATATCCAGCTTTCCAGTGACCAGAACAGTCAGGAGACTGTTGTAGCTGTATACAGGCAGGGTCTAATATCCATATCCAGCCTTCATGTGACCAGAACAGTTAGGAGACTGTTGTAGCTGTATACAGGCAGGCTCTAATATCCATATCCAGCTTTCCAGTGACCAGAACAGTCAGGAGGCTGTTGTAGCTGTATACAGGCAGGGTCTAATATCCATATCCAGCTTTCCAGTGACCAGAACAGTCAGGAGACTGTTGTAGCTGTATACAGGCAGGGTGTAATATCCATATCCAGCTTTCCAGTGACCAGAACAGTCAGGAGACTGTTGTAGCTGTATACAGGCAGGGTGTAATATCCATATCCAGCTTTCCTGTGACCAGAACAGTCAGGAGACTGTTGCAGCTGTATACAGGCAGGGTCTAATATCCATATCCAGCTTTCCTGTGACCAGAACAGTCAGGAGACTGTTGTAGCTGTATACAGGCAGGGTGTAATATCCATATCCAGCTTTCCTGTGACCAGAAAAGTCAGGAGACTGTTTGTAGCTGTATACAGGCAGGGTCTAATATCCATATCCAGCTTTCCAGTGACCAGAACAGTCATGAGACTGTTGTAGCTGTATACAGGCAGGGTCTAATATCCATATCCAGCTTTCCAGTGACCAGAACAGACAGGAGACTGTTGTAGCTGTATACAGGCAGGGTCTAATATCCATATCCAGCTTCCGTGACCAGAACAGTCAGGAGACTGTTGTAGCTGTATACAGGCAGGGTGTAATATCCATATCCAGCTTTCCAGTGACCAGAACAGTCAGGAGACTGTTGTAGCTGTATACAGGCAGGGTCTAATATCCATATCCAGCTTTCCGTGACCAGAACAGTCAGGAGACTTTGTAGCTGTATACAGGCAGGGTCTAATATCCATACCCAGCTTTCCGTGACCAGAACAGTCAGGAGACTGTTGTAGCTGTATACAGGCAAGGTCTAATATCCATATCCAGCTTTACATGTGACCAGAACAGTCAGGAGACTGTTGTAGCTGTATACAGGCAGGGTCTAATATCCATATCCAGCTTTCCTGTGACCAGAACAGTCACCAGACTGTTGTAGCTGTATACAGGAAAAATGCGCAAGGGCGTTGGCAAGGGACAAGGAAGTGGACGTGATGGTGGTGCAGGCAGAGGACAAGGTCGTGTGCAAGCACTAATTTTGCATCAACAAAGTGGCACATCTACTCGCTCGCACGTCCTATCCCAAATTCTTGGAGCCCTCAGCAGTACACCACTCTTGAACCAAGACCAGTGTCAACAGGTTTTTACTTGGATAGCAGATAATGCTGCAAGTCAGATTGGCACCTCCACAAACACCCTGTCTTCCACACGGTCAAGTGTCAGTAGCCGTGATACTGCACCGCACATTTCCCAACCTGATCCTCCTTCCTACCACCAGACCGAGTACACGTCCACGGACATTACTGATCCCACACTAGGACACTCGGAAGAGCTGTTCACGTATCCATTCGCAGAATCTGGCCTCTCGCTAGCTCCTGTTGAAGTGGGTGATGAGATGGTATGTACAGATGCCCAAATATTTGAGAAGCCTCGTTATCACGAAGGGAACGTTGGCAAGTGTCTCAACAAGGGGTGGACGATGATGAGACACAATTGCCAGGAAGTCAGGAGGAGGATCAGGGTGCGGAAGGAAGACGACTTGGGGATGATCCAGTAGCTGACCCAACCAAGCAGGAGGATATGCAGTGCGAGGACAGCAGTGCACAGGGGGAGGGAGGCGTAGCATCCCAACAGGCAGTAAGAAGCAGGGTCGTGTCCGCAGGCAGAAGGCAGGGAACCGTTCCCCGGAACAACAACACGACACAAGGTGCCTGTGCAAATGTTAGGTCTTCCCGAGTCTGGCAGCTTTTTATGTTGGCTCCAGATGACTCTAAAAAGGCCATTTGCAACACCTGCCATGCCAGCATCAGCAGGGGTACGAAAACTAGCAGCCTGACCACCACCAGCATGATCAGGCACATGTCAGCCAAGCACCCGACTTTGTGGGAAGTACAACAGAGTCGAGGAGTGGTGCTTGCTGATGTCACTGCTACGTCTTCGCGTGTTGTGCGTGCGAGCCAATCCCCTGTCCATGCTGGCCGTGAACAAGCCTCCAGCCCTGCACCTGAAGTTGCCCACGCACAAATAACACCACCATCAAGCACGTCCTTGTCCCAGCGCAGCGTTCAATTATCCATTCAGCAAACCTTTGAACGCAGGCGCAAATACGCTGCCAACGCCCCACATGCCACAGTACTAAATTATCACATTTCGCGACTGCTTGCGCTAGAAATGTTACCTTTCCGGCTGGTGGAGACAGAAGCATTCCGCGACCTGATGGTGGCTGCTGTCCCACGTTACTCGGTCCCCAGCCGCCACTATTTCTCCAGATGTGCCGTCCCCGCATTGCATAACCACGTGTCATAAAGCATCACACGTGCCCTGAACAACGCTGTTTCAGCCAAAGTCCACCTAACAACAGACACGTGGACAAGTGCTTGTGGGCAAGGCCGCTACATCTCCTTGACGGCACACTGGGTTAATATTGTGGAAGCTGGGACCCAGTCTGAGCGAGGGACGGAACACGTCCTTCCCACACCAAGGATTGCAGGCCCTACCTCAGTCATGGTTTCACCCACTATCTACAGCTCCGGAATGTCATGCTCCTCATCATCCTCCTCCTGCTCCTGTGCATCCTCATCCACTTTACCCTCCACACCAGTCCCAAGCTGGAAGCACTGCAGCACTGCCTCTGCGAAGCGGCAACAGGCTGCGCTGAAGCTAATATGCATAGGTGACAAACCCCACAATGCAGAAGAGGTGTGGACAGCTCTGAAACAGCAGGCAGATCACTGGCTCACACCTCTGAACCTAAAGCCAGGAAAGGTCGTGTGTGACAATGGCCGGAACCTGGTGGCAGCTTTGAGGCGAGGCCAGCTGACGCATGTTCCATGCGTGGCCCATGTGCTCAACCTGGTGGTTCAGAGGTTTCTAAAGTCATACCCAGAGCTGTCTGAACTGCTGATAAAAGTTCGCCGTCTGTCTGCACATTTTCGCAAGTCACCTGCTGCTTCAGCTGGCCTTGCCGGCTTTCAGCGCCGTTTGCGTCTTCTGGCCACAGACTGGTGTGTGATGTCCCCACGCGTTGGAATTCAACTCTGCACATGTTAGTCAGGATATGTGAGCAGAAGAGGGCAGTTGTGGACTACCTGCATCACCTAAGCCGTCGGGAAATGGTCAAACTCCACACACAACACCTGAGGAGTGGAGATGGATGTCCGATCTAATGTACCGTCCTCCAAAACTTTGAGGACTCCACCAAGATGGTGAGCGGCATGACGCCATTATTAGCGTCACCATACCGCTACTCTGAGGGAGGAAAGGGTAGGGGTTTGTTCGTGCTCACAAATTCCAACGGACCGGATGGTGCCAGAAGGAGACGTCCCGTACGTCCAAGAAGATTATATGAAGTAATGGATCCGCACCGACACTTCTCCAATATTCAAAATTTATTCAGTAATTCATAAGATCATAAAATCACGACCTAGGAGCGCAGTCCCGCTGGACGCGTTTCGTACACAGTACTTCATCACAGCTTAAAACCAAATGCAACAAAAATCACATATATACCATGTGAAGCCCCCCCCCCAATTACTGATTGATAATTAGTATTCAGCTGGTAGGCTGGAGAAGCCTATATCAACTACTTACAGAAAAGCCAGACCAATCTATGACTTCTAACATCATGTAAATACATGAATCGTGACAAAAACACTGTGTGCCAACATACTACAATAAAATTACATGTTTTTAATATATGTACATGCTTCGTATGTCACCTCAACGAGAAACTGGGTTCAATGAAAATAAGAGCAATCCGTACGGTAGTTTAGTCCCATAGGGACCCCTATTCCTAGGTTCACAATCCAAAGAAATGTATATGTTTTTATATGTACATGGTTCGCATGTCACACTCAACGAGAAACTGAGTTCAATAGAAATAAGAGCAGTTCGTACGGTAGTTTAGTGCCATAGGGACCCTTTTTCTAGGTTCACAATCCAAAGAAATGTATATGTTTTTATATGTACATGGTTCGCATGTCACACTCAACGAGAACCTGAGTTCAATAGAAATAAGAGCAATCCGTACGGTAGTTTAGTCCCATAGGGACCCTTATTTCTAGGTTCACTATCCAAAGAAATGTATATGTTTTTATATGTACATGGTTCGCATGTCACACTCAACGAGAACCTGAGTTCAATAGAAATAAGAGCAATCCGTACGGTAGTTTAGTCCCAGCTGGGACTGCGCTCCCTAGGTCGCTGATTTTATGATCTTATGAATTACTGAATAAATTTTGAATATTGGAGAAGTGTCCGGTGCCGGATCCATTACTTCATAATACCGCTACTCTGCCTTCTAAAACGGTCTCTGCTCAAAAACAAAGAGGATGCGTTGCAGGCGGAGCGCGATGAGTTTGAGCAAGAAACAGTAGTGGGTGTGGGTGATAACACACAGCCCAGACTCATCTCATCACAACGTGCAGTGGAGGACTATGACGAGGAGGAGGAGGAGGAGGATGAAGACATGGAGCAACTCTCTGGCCAAATTGAGGATATGACATGCACACCAGTCATACCCTCGCTTCAGCGTGGCTGGCCAGAGGACAGGGGAGATGAGGAGGAGGAGGAGGACAGCATGTTCAGTCATCGTGTTGGTCAGGATACTGAAGTGATGGCTCTTAAGAGTCTGGCGCACATGGCTGACTTTATGGTAAGCTGCCTGGCTCGTGACCCTCGCGTTCAGAACATCTTGGCCGACAAACAGTACTGGTTGGCAACACTCTTAGACCCACGCTACAAGGAGAACTTCATGTCTCTCATTCCTGAGGCGGAGAGGTCAGCCAAAATGCTGCAGTTCCAGAAGGCCATAGTCATGGAAGTAGGCAAAGCATTCCCCTCACAAAACGCTAGCGGCATAGGGCAGCAATCGGTGGACAACCAAGGCATACAGCTGAGAGGGGCACAAGTCCAATCCGCCAGAGCAGTGTTTCCCAACTCCAGTCCTCAAGGCACACCAACAGGTCATGTTTTCAGGATTTCCTTAGGATTACACAGGTGTTAGTTTAATCACTTGCACAGGGGATAATTCCATCATCTGTGTAATGATAAGGAAATCCTGAAAACATGACCTGTTGGTGTGCCTTGAGGACTGGAGTTGGGAAACACTGCGCCAGAGGTAGTGGAACAGTCTTTACGAAGTGGGACAGTTTTCTCAGCCCCTCACGTACCACAGCCCCTGAGGTGCGGGGTAGTGCCACAAGAAATGCTAAGTTTGGCCAGATGCTGAAGGAGAACCTTGCAGATCGAACAACTGTTCTGCGACATTCCTCTGTGCCTTACACCCACTTCAGGTTTACAGGCCCTCCTGCACGTCTCTATCCAGGGACAATGTGGAGCCTCCCAATTTTTGGCTGCCCTGCCAAAGGGCTATACTACAATACACCCACTTCAGGTTTACAGGCCCTCCTGCACGTCTCTATCCAGGGACAATGTGGAGCCTCCCAATTTTTGGCTGCCCTGCCAAAGGGCTATACTACAATACACCCACTTCAGGTTTACAGGCCCTTATGCATGTCTCTATCCAGGGACAATATGGAGCCTCCCAATTTTTGGCTGCCCTGTCAAAGGGCTATACTACAATACACCCACTTCCTTACAATGGGCACTTCAGGTTTACAGGCCCTCATGCACGTCTCTATCCAGGGGCATTGGTGAACCTCCCAATTTTGGACTGCCCTGGCAAAGGAAAATACTACAATAGACCCACTTCCTCAAAATGGGCACATTATGTCAAGAGGCCTTCATGTACGTCTCTTCTCAGGGACATCGGAGTGCCGCACAATGTTTTCACGTAAAATCTTTCATGTAATCACAAAAAGTAACATACACCAGCTGTATCTCACTATTGGGTATGTGCCCTTAACATTTCCACCCTGAATATTCATTTTGGTGTCATTTTGGAAGGTTTTCTGGTGACTCCGTAAAATTGGCGTGAAACTCGGACAACATTGTTCACAGCTGTGACTTTTGAGTGAGAAATGCTTACAGGGGTCTTCCCCATGGTGTTGCCATGTCATTTGAGCACTCTTCTGAGACTTTTGTGACATTTTTAGGGTTTCTACATGTTGCCGGCAGTCATTTCATAAAAATACTCGGGTCTCCCATAGGATAACATTGGGCTCGGTGCTCGGGCCGAGTACACGAGTATCTTGGGATGCTCGGCCCGAGCTTCGAGCACCAGAGCATTTTAGTACTTGCTCATCACTAATAATAATAATAAATCTTTATTCATATAGCGCCAACATATTCCGAAGCACTTTACAATACAGTGGTTAGAGTACAGAAAATATAATACAGTAAGTAATTACAGTAGAGAACAAATACAGTACAATAATTGGATACAAAACAATAGGCATAGAATCAATGTAAAAAAGAAAATACAATAAATAAAGCAAGAAATGATGGTGACCCTGCCCAAAAGAGCTTACAATCTATAACGGAATAGGGGTTGCACAGGGTACAGGGGCTTATTGCACTAATGGTCCAGGCATCTTGAGGAAATGGGGGATAGAAATAAGCTTATATGAAACAGACAATCTGTTTAGACCTTTTTGGTTTGGTGGAGTTTGTAGAAGAGTAATGTCAAGAGAGATAGCCCATTCACTATCTACAGTGCAAAGGACTTCTATTAGGGAGTATGATAGGCTGCCTTAAAAAGATGTATTTTTAGGGATCGTCTGAAGCCATGCAAGTTGTGGATAGTTCTGATTTCTTGTGGTACAGCATTCCAGAGGATTGGTGCAGCTCAAGAGAAGTCTTGGAGCCGGGAGTGAGAGGATCAGATTAGTGCAGATGTTAGTCGAAGGTCATTTGAAGAACGTAAAGAATGGGTGGGGTGATAGACAGAGGTGAGGGAGGAGATGTAGGGGGGTGCTGCACTGTGAAGAGCTTTGTGGGTGAGAACAAGCAATTTGAATTTGATCCTGTAGTGTATGGGTAGCCAGTGCAATGATTGGCACAGAGCAGAGGCATCTGAGTAACGATTGGCCAGATGGGTGATCCTGGCTGCTGCATTAAAGGGATCCTGTCACCTCCAAAACGCCTTTTAAGCTATCAAAACATGTCCCTGCACCATCCTATCACTAATCTCACACTTCTTTTGTCTCCTAAAAGCATCCTGTGAAAGTGCATAAAAACGTTTTAATACTCACTCATTAGTGATTATAATTAGCAGGGGCTATATTCTTTAGTCACCAGGGGGTGTTCTTTTGCAGCTCCAGGATCCAGCCCTCTCTCTGTCTGTGCTGCTGTGAAACTGAAACTGAAGGCAGGACTAATGATTTGCATTCTGTGAGTGATAGAGAGGGGGAGGGCAATGCCTGCACATCACAGCAGAACACACAGAGACAGGGTGGATCCTGGAGCTGCAAAACAGCCCGCCTTAGTGACTAAAGAATATAGTCACTACTAATAATAATCACTAATGATTCAGTATTAAAACGTTTTTATTCACTTTCCAGGATGCTTTTAGGAGACAAAAGAAGTGTGAGATTAGTGATGCGATGCTGCAGGGACATGTTTTGCTAGCTTAGGAGGCGTTTTGGAGGTGACAGGATCCCTTTAAGGATGGACTGGAGAGGAGAAAGTCTAGTGAGGGGGAGGCCCTCTTAATAGAGAATTGCAGTAGTCAAGGCGGGAATGGATATAAAGTATAACCTATTTTAAATACTGCATGCCTAAATTTTAGAAATGTTTAGATATACAAACATTGTTACTTTTTGCAATATGCACATTCATCTCGCATGCCAGGTATCTCTATGATACTTTTTGAATGCTGGATACATAAGTCCTGATATTACAGATACAATGCATTCGCGATGACATGGAATAATGTGAACAGTTTCCCTAGCAACTAAACTGGCTTCTATAGTTTTAGCCCGTATGCGCAGTGACTCATCATGACACATGGTCATGACTGTAGTTTTACTTCCGGGATTACACACAAAAAACACCATGCCATTCATAAACTAGTGCGGCATTACTTCCAACGTACATGTGGTCTTCTCTGCGCTATTTCCACATAGGTGAGTGTTCTATGTAACATTTTACAACTTTGGTTCAACTGGATGTGAAGTATTATCTATTTTACTATATTTAAAAAGCAAAACCGATCATCTAACCTAGTCTTAAGCCATACACTTTATACTAATAGTATTTAGTTTGGTCAGTTACTCTTTTTTTATATCATGCTGATTTCTTTCACTTATCCTCACACAGCTTTGGTGAATTGATACAAAACTGCATCAAGAGGCAATTGTTTCAAGACAATTGTTTTTCAAGACAAATACATATGCTTTGTTTTTTGTTTTTTTTTTGCATACAGTTGTGCTCAAATGTTTACATAAACACGTAGATTTTTTGCTTTGGCCGGGGTCACACTTGAGTCTTGGATCAGGTTTTTGCATCATTTTGTGCACTTTTTTTCTAAGTCCAAAACCTGGTGCCAAAAACTGATGCTGCACTCAAGAGTGACTGCAATAGTGTCAGTTTTTTAAATGGAACCACAAAAACCTGCTCGCAGGGTGCAGTAAAAAAGCTGATCAGGTTTGTTTAACATGAGGCCCTATGGGAAAACTGATCCGGTTTTTTAATGGCTCAAAAAAACTGATCACCTTTTTCTAACATTTTTTGGGAAAAAATGACGAAGTCCAAAAAAAGCAGAGCAGCACAGGAGGGTCAAAAACCAGCCAAAAACACCTTTTAAAAAAAGGATCCAGTATTTGAGCCTTTTGCAAAAACTGATGCCCATGTGTGAACCCAGGCGTTTTTTTGGTGCCTTAAAAATAAGCATGCATTTCTGCATGCTTTTTACATTTCTGCATGGGTTTTCTTACCGTCTTTCCCCAATATTAAGACCCCCCCGAAAGTAAGACAGGGTAGGGGGAACGGGGGGGTCTGCTAATATAAGGCCCCCCCGAAAGTAAGACCGCCTAGGAGGGGGCGCTGGGGAATATAAGGCCGCCGCCGCCTCCGCCTCCTGGTACCTGTCCTCCGGTGTGTCCAGGCTCCTCCGCTGTGTCCAGGCTCCTCCGCTGTGTCCAGGCTCCTCCGCTGTGTCCTGCAGGTGCAGCCGCGCTGGAGCAGATGGGGTTAATCACAGCCTAACTTGCTGTGTCCCCCTGCTCATCTCCGCCCAGCCTGACGTAACTGCAGCCCGGCTCGAGCTCTGATTGGCTCCCAGGAACCATCGGGCACGGCCAGATGACGAGCCAATCAGAGCTCATAACGTCATCTGGCCGCGCCCGCTGCTTCCTGGGAGCCAATCAGAGCTCGAGTCGGGCTGCAGTGACGTCAGGCTGGGCGGAGATGAGCAGGGGGACACAGCAAGTTAGGCTGTGATTAACCCCATCTGCTCCAGCGCGGCTGCATCTGCAGGACACAGCGGAGGAGCCTGGACACAGTGGAGGAGCCTGGACACACCGGGGGAGCCTGGACACACCGGAGGAGCCTGGACACAGTGGAGGAGCCTGGACACACCGGAGGACAGCGGGGAGCCACACCGAAGGCCAGGGGAGCCGGTAAGAAGCGGTGTGTATGTGTATGTGTGAGTGTGTGTGTGTGTGTATGTATGTGTGTGTGTGTGTGTATGTGTGTATATGTGTATGTATGTGTGTGTGTATGTGTGTTTGTATGTGTATGAGTGGGTGGCTGTGTGTGGATGGGAGGCTGCAGTGGCTGGGGCTGCCAATATAAGACCCCCCCCGAAAATAAGACAGGGTGCCACTTTTGGCGCCCAAAAAAATATAAGACACGGTCTTATTTTCGGGGAAACACGGTAGGTGCTTTTTGGCACCCATGCGTTTTTCCATGCGCTTTTGAATCAGCACCAAAAAATAGTGCATGGACCATTTTTTGGTGCTGATTTAAAAACACATGCGTTTTTTTAGAAAACGCATGCGTTTTTTAACATGGGCCTCTATGGAAAACGCATGCCTTTTTGCATGGTACTAAATGGTACTAATGGTACCATGTGTTTTTGCATGCGTTTTTGAAGGCAGGTCCTCACATAAGTGCAAAAACGCATGCCAAAAATGCATGGCACGTTAGGGGCATGCGGTTTTTTGCATGGGGGCCTATGGGTGCGTTTTTACATGCGTTTTTAGAAACGCAGGTCTCCAAAAACGCATTTAAAATCTCCAAGTGTGACCCTGGCCTTTCTTGGTCTTTTTTCAAAGAATATGAATGATAACACAAAAACCTTTTTTCCACTCATGGTTAGTGGTTGGGTGAAGTCATTTATTGTCAAACTACAGTTTTTTTTCTCTTTTTAAATTATAATGTCAACCAGAAACATCCAAATGACCTTCATCAAAAGTTCACCTACCCTGGTGATTTTGGCCTGATAACATGCACAGAAGTTGACACCTGTGATCTGTTTGCTTGTAATCAGTGTGCATGCATAAAAGCTGAGTGAGTTTCTTGGATCCAGACAGACTCTTGCATCTTTCATCCAGCCACTAACGTTTCCAGATTGTGAGTCATGGGGAAAGCAAAAGAATTGTCAACGGATCTATGGGAAAAGATAGTTGAACTGTATAAAACAGGAAAGGGATACAAAAAGATAGCCAAGGAATTGATAATGCCAATCAGCCGTGTTAAAAGTGTGATTAACAAAATGGAAAATCAGGGGCTCTGTAAAAACCAAACCACGATCAGGTAGACCAACAAAAATTTCAGCCACGACTGCCAGGAATATATTTCAGGATGCAAAGAAAAACCCACAAATAACATCAGCTGAAATACAGGACTCACTGAAAACTAGTGGTTTAGCTGTTTCAAGATGCACAATAAGGAGGCACTTGAAGAAAAATGGTCTGCATGGTTGAGTCACCAGAAGAAAGCCATTACTGTGAAAATCCCACAAAGTATCTCACCTACAATATGCCAAACAGCACAGAGGCAAGCCTCTAAACTTCTGGAACAAGGTAATTTGGAGTGATGACACCAAAATCAAACTCTTTGGTCACAACCATAAACATTACATTTGAGAGGTGTCAACAAGGCCTTTGATGAAAGGAATACCATTCCTACTGTAAAGCACAGAGTGGGATCACTGATGTGAAGATGTGTGAGATACAAAGACACAGGAAACTTGGTCAAAGTTGAAGAAAAGATGAATACAGCATGTTATCAGCAAATACTGGAGGCAAATTTGCACTAATCAGCCTGGAAGCTGCACATAGGACAAACTTGGACGTACCAACATGACAATGATTCAAAACAAAAGGTCAAGTACACCTGTCATTGGCTACAACAGAGCAAAGTGAAGATTCTGAAGTGGCCATCTCCTGACCTCAATATCATTGAGCCACTCTGGGAAGAACTCAAGCACATAATTCATGCAAGAAAGCCAAGGTATTTACAGGAACTGGAGGCTTTTGCCAAGAAGAGTGGGCAGCTTTACCATTTGAGAAAATAAAGAGCCTCATCGACAACAACCACGATAGACTTCAAGCTGTCATTGATGTTAGAGGGTGCAATACACGGAATTAAAAACTGGGATATGTGATATTTGATTAGGGTCATTTGTATGTTTGTGGTTGTCATTATGATTTAAAAAGAGAAAACACTGTAGTTTGACAATAAATGGCTTCACCCAACCACTAACCATGAGTGGAAAAAGAGTTTTGTGTTATCATTCAAATTCTCTGATAAAAGGCCAAGAAAGCAAAAAAACCTGCCTGGGTATGTAAACTTTTGAGCACAACTGTAAGTTCTCTCCTTTTTGTCTTGTATTATATTACCATGATTGTTAAAAATTATTGCAATTTGAAATTGGTTCTATTTTTGTTTTATTTTAGTGTCTGATGAAGGTCTGATGTAAAGGCCAAAACGGTAAACGCATTTTCTTTTAAAGCATTTTTACCTCGAAAATTAAAAAATTGCAAATAAGATTTTGAGTACCAAGTTACCTTTTTATAATTATTTGATGGGTTGGAATCCTTACTTGTGCACCATTATTGTTAGAGTCCCTCAGACCCTATTTTAACTTGATTAAATCATCAGTCATGTGCAGGAAAAGATGTTGACTCGAAATGCAAAGACAGGGATACAACTTTTGACTTGGCCTTTGTATATCAAAGGTTGTGAAAGGGATAAGCACTTTACCCTTTTGACACAGCTTAATGAATTGGATTTTACACTGAAATGGAACCTTTCTGTAAAGACATATAAGAAAAAAAATCTATTGCTGAAGACGTTTTACCCCTTAACGGCTCATGACGTACTATGTCCGTAATTGGTCGCCTTTCTTCCTTTGATGCAGGATCACATACTGCATTTTTACAAATATGAAAAAATTAAAGAAACACAAAAGTTCAAACCCCCCCCCCCCCTTTTTGCCTTATTGAAAATAAAACAATAAAAAATACTCATGTTTAATATCTCTGTTTTCAGAAATGACTGATTTGTCAAAATCTAAAATAAATAAATCCGATCGGTAAACAGTGTAACAGCAAAAAAAATTAAATTGCCAGAATTGCAGTTTTTTGACCGCTGCAACAATGGAAACACTGCTGAAATATAGCAATACATGTTTGGCATATATATAATCACACTAATATGGAGAACCATACTGCCAGGTCAGTTTGATGGTAAAATGAATGCTGTAAATAAAAAAAGGAAAAAATTATCTCAGAATTTCACTTTTCTCTATTTCGCCACACTTTTATTTCCACTTATCATTACATCATATGATTCCATGAAAAACAAACCCACTACTGTAATAACAGAAAAATAAAAAAGTTATATCTCTTGGAATAAGGGGAGAAAAATGTGCAAAAAAAAAATGACATGTCCTTGAGGGGTTAAGCAAGATAGTTACATTTTTGATTCCACAAAACTGGACCATTCATTAAATATTCCATAAAGTATAAAAATAGTATATATGCTGTTTTCCGGGTACCATTTTATTAATTCTACAGTGGTGGAAATACTGGGATTTTGAAACATTCCTTCATTGTACCACACATAATGGAAGAAGATTATTGTTGGTGGCAGGTACTAAACTGTTCATTCCTGAGCACCTTCCATGAAGACAGTGCTGCTACATTACAGTGATGTTATTATTAAAACCTAATCTGTTAAAAGACCTATATAGCACATTCTGTTTGTTCAGTATTCCCCCAGTGCAACTGTTCAAGAGTTCAACATTGAGGCAATACAACTGCAGCACACTAAACCCATATTATGATTAATTGAATAATGAACTTGCCGTTTAATCAGTTCTGCTAGTTTATTTGAAAAAAAAAATCAAGGTATTATTTTAGCAAAGACATATGTTCTCTCTACTGATTATTCCAGTTACTTGTGGCACTCATACATTTTTTCTATGATATGAAATTATCATTCTTATTTTTTGATAAGAATGAGTTCACTTATGTGAGCTAATGTTTTGGAAAGCTAGTAGAAATGATGGTTTTCGATTCCACTAAAGAACTGAATTTGTAGCCATAATTCTAAAGAATACACAAAGCCATAGTATAAAACTCAGCTAACAGTATTACTCACTTATCAGTCATTAAATTGGAGCTTATATAGCAGGACATGAAATATTCTGCCTGTTGAGGGGCTATGGTCCGGGGACCTAGTAGTTTGGCTCGACTCCGGGCCCAGACCGCGGAGCAGCTCTGTCAGACCCACATCATCATGTACCCTGGTCATCTCCTTGATTGAAAAGTTCAGTTTGTTGTTGCCCTCTATGAGGATCAAAGTACACAAAGAGTCAATCATATCAAACAAAAGTTTGAAAATAAGTCGTAGTTGTACCTGTGGTTTGTACTCATGTTTACAAAATCCATGTTCTATATAACCCATTGTTAATTCTCCCTTGATACACTACCCTTCTTCTCTCTCCCCTTATACACTCTGCAACTTCCCCTCCACCTCCCTAACAACCTCCCTTCTCACATCTTCCCTCTTCCCCTTTCTTTCCTCCTTGCTTCCCTTTGATTACTGATTAAATGTGTTTTATTCTGAAACAGAAATGCATGTAATCGATGTAATTTCTTATATATAGAATTTACAAAAAATAACAAGAAGTTTTTACTCAATCGGTCTCAATCTTTAAACGTTACAGCCTTGGGAATATTTACAGTTTTTCTCTTAGATGCAGACTGCTCTCCATGTTTCAGTTCCTCCAGGCTTACATGCAATATGTCCAGCATTTGAGCCACTGGCTGCGTATTTCTTGAGTCTTCTCTAGCTCCAACCCTGTACCCCTCATAGGGGCCTGCTGTATACATGATAGGGGCTGCTTTTTAGAACACCACTTTCACCCTGCCAGGACAGTAACGACCCATTCCTCCAGGTTCATGCCAACGTTAGGTACTTCAATTGCAAGAATCATTGTCAAAGGCTGAAGTAGAACATTTTCCATAGTTCCTGTGCATTCTTTCTCTCCTACTGGGGGGATTCTCTTGTCTAATTATCATGTAAGCTTTTTTTATACACTAAGCCCCGTCCACAAAGAGTACTAATGACTCTCATTATTAACTCCTAAGTTGGCAGCAGTCTTCACCCAGGCCCCAGAGAGCCACAAACACAGGGTTTAACAGATGTAAAATTCATAGTGAAACCATGTTACAACCTCATGAGTACCGAGCACTTTGTAAAGTAAGGGTGGGGGCAACATACACTCACACCCCTTTACAAGAATAGTAGATGAGTTACTCAGGTTTACTAAAAAGCTTAATATGTATCCCTTCATGCTCATCTAAGTAGAAATCAAATCTATGTAAGAAACATTAATCTTGGTGAGAGATTTGGAAATTTCCAATCGATAAACCGAAAAAGATTCAAACACCTTACAAGTCAGCTTTGGTATTTATGTAGAATTCCACTTTAACCACATACTAAGCTTTGACAGATTTTTCAGCAGCTGGGAAGCATAAGGATAGCAAATAATGATATTTTGAAAAATTGGCTCAATTTCTTAATTAAAATATGTTTATATTTTCTTTATATGTTGTATAGCTATGTGGATATATGTGTTCATTGTTGTATACTATCCATTAAGATTACATCTGTAACCTGCTATCGAATATATGACCATGAAGTCCTAAGTCATAGCAATAACATGAGATAGTATCCTACCACTAAGGATATTATGGTCAGTAAAAAAATAGCAAGTTACAGATGGATGTTCTTAATATGCTTCAGAAATACAGGTTTTCGACTTTATACATAACTGGTGACCTGATCTTGTTTTCTACATTTGTGAAATACATAAAAAAAACAAACACAAAAGTGTTATCCTATCTGCCTCCTTTTCTTATTAATCTAATGTTCTGAAATGAGCATTTTCATTTAATCTAGTGTTGTCCAAAGAGAGAGAGAGAGAGAGTAATAGAGGAAGAGAAAGAGAGAGAGAGAGAGGATTATGGATAGGGCTTCTCTAAAACAAGACAGCCCTATAAAAATGACATACAAGGGTTTGGAGACCATAATGACACCTATTAAACATCAAGTGGTGCATTTATGAACGCCAAGAATTTATTGTTACAGCAGTAGTGTTCTTGTATGCCAATGAAGCTGGTGCAGGTAAGACTTATTTTATACGAAAAGAACATGTCAAAGGGGTTAATGATCACCAGTATGTCTTTTTTACTGATCTGAGGAATAAAAATGCCATGTGTGTCAGCTGTATACTATTACTGACACCCTGTTGCATCAGCCATGATCACTGTAAGCTTCGATGATGGCTGTTTGAGATGCTGCTGTCAAATGTGGAAGTTTCATCCATTGTAGATGGGTAACAGAGGGAAGGGGCTTTTTCTTTAAAGAGATAGTCTGGTCTGTGTGAGTGCAGACAGTTATGGGTCTTCCCGAAGCTTTCCCTGTTTCGGGACCCTCCTACTCATCTGTAGTATGCCATCCAGATATCTCCAGATATAAAGCTCCGGGAAGACCCATAACTGTCTGCAGGCTGGACACTTCCAAACCTGAGTTACCCTTGGAGAAAGGAAGGGAGAACCTTATTCCTGTCCTCACTGGATGAAACATAGAGTGTTTAAAAACAAACGAAGTGAGGTAACTATGGACGCACTCTCAAGATAGACCTGATACCAGATATCTTGGAATCACAATCCAAGCAGGAGTGAGGGGACTACATCCTAACCATCAAAACCACACAGAAGGTACCTGTGAGCAAGGTAAACCGGGAACAAAAAGAACAAAAGGAAAAAAAAGGTCTCCTATCCGTTTCATGACTCGAAACTGTCTATGAGTTAAAGGAACGAAGCTGAAATAGGAAGAAAGGGACCTACAAAAGCATACTATACAGCTATGGATGAAATGAATACCTACCTACAAATAATGAGAGAATCCTGAGGAACCTATGCTCAACAAGGTCCACCACACGGAAGCAGTCCACCCAATACTACAAACTGGGGTTATCATATAAAGACTAATCATATCATACGTGATATAAAAAGATCCGAACATAATTGCCCCGATCAGCCTTCTATGAAATAATAGAGGCGAAACGCGTAGGGCGGGATTTGTACTACATTGACGGATCTAACATTGTGTATATTATAAGCCACTTTTTAGAACTTGTGACAGGGGGGTGGGAGCAGACCACCTGACCTTGGTAGGTAAAAAACGCTGAACCCAGATTAAACAAGACAGCTGATACGAAGGGAGACTACCACGGGTTGTATTCTGGAAACAAATTGTGTCCAGGGACACCTAAGGTAGGCACTCCAGCATTATAAATATAAAGAAGTGATAGGTACTGCCATTAGCACCCCCCTCTACTAACCCAAAAGTGGGTCTTGTCTTTACCTATACTATCTTTCTGGGGGAGGGTATTTTCATTAATATGTTAAGTTCACTGTCACTTTAAACACTAATCCACACTGGATATTTTAAAATACTTTAATAAAAGCAACAACTGCGAAACAAATCTTTCCAATTCATTAAATATACTACTAAAACAGAAAGACTAAAACCATTAATTGGTGAATCTCTTACTTAGGCTAGGGTCACATTTGCGTCATGACACTAGTCTGACGGAAGCGTTAAAAACATAGAAGTTAATGGCAGGTATCGCTATGCGCTGCGAGGCTATTGTGCCCTATGACAACCCGCTATTTACCTCAGCAACCTGCTCCATTCAAAGCTCCCGGATATGCACTTTTGGACAGCACACAGGAAAACATTTGAGACCGCGTTTCCTGTTCGCTGTCCAAAAGCGCATATCCGGGAGCTTTGAACGGAGCTGGTTGCTAAGGTAAACATCGGGTGGTCATAGGGCACAATAGCTTTTCAGCGCATAGCATTATCTGCCGTTAACGCTATGTGCTGATGCAGGAATTTGTAAGTTTTTAGTGCTTCCGTCAGTGCTTCCGTGTTTAAGGCTAGGGTCACACTAGACCCTAGCCTTAAACACCATTCCCAATGCAGACCCAGTGTGTGCACTGTAAGGATTCACAAGTCTGCAGTCACACATAGAGAAAGCTGAATTTTCCTTCTAGACCGGATAACCTCTTTAATCCCATCATCCAACCACAATCAAAACTGCATGGACTCAGTGACTGTCACGGAAAGGTCGTGTAATTGCCTCAGGGTCTGCCAGGTTTTTAAGATGTTTGTAACATTTTAGTGGGAAAAAAAATGAAAATTTTCATTTTATTCATTCCACTTGGCTTTAATTCCCTCCAACCACCTGAAAGGTTAACAAAATCATGACAGCAGTAATGAATTCTTGGAGGAGTGTCATATTTAAAATGATATACGGTAACTTTTGAAGAGTTTCTAATAGTACGCCTTTTTCACTGCAAAATGACTGAATAGGTCCTTAGAAATAGGTTTAAAAAAATTCCTGGAAAAAAATAAAAATGGCAGCTAAAATTTTAACCCCTTTATCATCCTAAAAAAATAAATAAATGGAAATTTGAAAAAAAGAATGAGAAGAGCTTTGACACTCCTAGAGTATTTGAGCCTTGGTTACAGGTAAATTGAACAATATTTTTAGTCAGTAGCAACAGATTGTACCATTAAAGATATGGATGACATTATCTTTCTGAGAGCAACAAAACCCATATAAAGATTTGGGGAATTATCATTTTGACAGATTCTATTTTAAGCATTTCTAAAAATGTGACATCAGTATTATATTCACAAACATTTCTTACAACAATTATTTCCTGGTAGTATTACATTGATTTAAAAGCTTTATATGTTTACCATTAAGCCAATATGGATATATCAAAGAGACTAGTCCGCCTATGATCTCCTGATAAAAGCAGGTATTATTTCTCTAAGAATAATATTAGTAATATTAGTATAGTCTGTTTGATAGTGCAATCTTTACTGTAATCTAAGAAGATATTTTTAGGATTTACTTACATGTGGCTCGCTGTTTGATGTATTTTGACTGATAAAGGAGAATCCGCAGTTGTTCAGGTTTGAAGAATCCGGCAGGACTTACAAATAGAGTTTGGACCAAGCTTGACCCAAACTTGAGCACAGACTTCAAAGCCCATATAAGTCTGTGGGGAACCAAACGTCTGTGCTTTAAAATGGTTGTAGTAAGGGCTGCAAAAGGAAGCAAAATGAGGATGGAAACAAGATAATTATACTTACTGAGCTTTGGTGCTGCTTTCACACAGCTTCTGCACCCTCTATGGCAGAATCTTTGATTGATGGCATTCAGACCATACCCCCACCCTCCATGACGGTGTCTGTGATTAGTTGCCCTACACACACTAGTGGAAAAATACTTAAAGGAGTTGTCCAGAATTCTATAAACATGATTGATTTCTTTCAAAAACAGCGCCACCCCTGTCTACAGGTTGTGGGTGATATTGCAGCTCAGCCTAATTGAGGGGGATGGGCCTATGCTGTAATACCACATGTCACCTGTACACAGTGGTTGCGCAGTTTTTGAGTGAATGTAGTAAAGTTTTATTATTTCTGGACATCCCCTTTAATGCCTTGTAAGTTCTGCTTGATAACTGGCTACAAATGTAGAAATTAAGAAGGTCACCCAAACATTAATTACAGCCATCATGAACATGTGAAGATTGAAGCCTGTGGGGGGTGCTCCTGCTGCTATTACAAGGATTTTATAACTTTCACCACTGAGCGGTTTTTCATTTTTGTGTTTTCCTCACCTCTTTCAGTTAAAGTCAGGACTTTTTATTTTTCTTCCACATAGACATAGGAGGGCTTACTGTTTGCAGAATGAGTTGTACTATTGAATGACATCATTCATTCCACCACAAAATGTACTGGAGAATGAGAAAAACATTCCAACATGAAAACATTCAAACATGCTTTGAAATTGCAAAAAAAGTGCAATTCCACAATGTTTTTTGAGTTTTTTATTTATCATGTTAACTACCGTATATACTCGTGTATAAGCCGACCCGTGTATAAGCCGACCCCCCTACTTTTGCCCCAAAAATCTGGAAAAACCTATTGACTCGTGTATAAGCCGAGGGTGGACCCCAGCACAGGTATACAGCCCCCAGCATTGTGGTATACAGGCCCCCCAGTGGTAGTATACAGCAGCCCCAGTGGTAGTATACAGATTCCCCAGCAGCCCCAGTGGTAGTATACAGATTCCCCAGCAGCCCCAGTGGTAGTATACAGGAGCCCCAGCAGCCCCAGTGGTAGTATACAGATTCCCCAGCAGCCCCAGTGGTAGTATACAGGAGCCCCAGCAGCCCCAGTGGTAGTATACAGCAGCCCCAGTGGTAGTATACAGGAGCTCCAGCAGCCCCAGTGGTAGTATACAGGAGCACCAGCAGCCCCAGTGGTAGTATACAGGAGCCCCAGCAGCCCCAGTGGTAGTATACAGCAGCCCCAGTGGTAGTATACAGGAGCCCCAGCAGCCCCAGTGGTAGTATACAGCAGCCCCAGTGGTATACAGCAGGCCCCCAGGGGTACATATAGCAGCCCCCAAGGGGTACCCAGCAGCCCCCTGGGGGTAGCAACAGCCCCCAGGGGGGACCAACAGCCCCCAGGGGGTACCCAGCAGCCCCCTGGGGGTGCCAGCAGCCCCCAGTGGTACCAACAGCCCCCAGGGGGTACCCAGCAGCCCCCTGGGGGTACCAACAGCCCCCTGGGGGTACCAACAGCCCCCAGGGAGTACCAACAGCCCCCAGGGGGTACCAACAGCCCCCAGGGGGTACCAACAGCCCCCTGGGGGTACCAACAGCCCCCAGGGGGTACCCAGCAGCCCCCAGGGGGTACCCAGCAGCCCCCTGGGGGTACCAACAGCCCCCAAAAGCTGGCACTGTCCCCCCTTGTAAGGCCTCCCCCCCGCTGCTTATACATTACCATCCCGGTGTTCTGATCGGCGCCGCTCCTCGGTGCTGAGTCTTCATCCTCCCGTCCTCGCTCGCTGCATCCAGGATCTCCGGCGGTCACGCGATGACGTCATATCGCTGCGACAGCCGGAGAACCCGGATGGATGCAGCGAGCGCGGACGGGAGGATGAAGACGCAGCACCGAGGAGCGGCGCCGATCAGAACACCGGGATGGTAATGTATAAGCAGCGGGGGGGGGCCCTTACAAGGGGGGACAGTGCCAGCTTTTGGGGGGGCCTTATGCACTGCTTCCCCCTGCGCTGATTGACAGGGGGATGCAGTGCATATATAATGAGCGGCCCCACGTGACGGGGCCGCTCATACAGCAGCCCCCCCGCCTCCTCCAGCCTCCACAGCCCCCGGGACACAGCCCCCCCCGTATATGACTCGTGTATAAGCCGAGGGGGGGACTTTTCAGCCCAAATTTTGGGCTGAAAAACTCGGCTTATACACGAGTATATACGGTATATGTTAAAAGTGACTTCATAAGTTGATTATCTGGGTCAGAATAAGAAGATACTGAACATTGTTTTTATTTCAATCATAATACAACCCAGAAATTTATAAAAAAAATTTGCTTTATTCGCCATTTACCGAGACCCATGATGTTTTAATTTTTTAAAACAAAAGGCTATGTGAGGGCTTACTTTATGTGTCCTGAGCTGCCATTTTTACTGATACCACATACAACATTTTGATCGCCTTTTATTGCATTTTATTGTAACAACGTGGTGGCCCAAAAAACATAATTCTGGCATTTTTTATTTTTTTCCCCTTTACGTCATTTACCAATTGGATTAATTTACTTCATATATTGATACCTTAGATTCTTACAAATGCAGCGATACCAAATATGTGTATTTTTACATTTTTTTTCACTGTTTTATTACTATTTTCAGTTCAGCTCCTTTGGGGGCCCCTAAGAGAATGGGGGCCGTGGGCAACTGCCCAGTCTGCCTCTCCCATAACGCCGGCCCTGCCAAAGAATGTTCTTCCAGAATGTTGCTGTTTTTTAAGTATTTTTTTTTAGCAAAGTCCAATCTAGTCTTCTCATTCTTGAGGTTTATGAGTGGTTTGCACTGTGCAATGAACTTTCTGTATTTACTTTCATGCAGTGTTCTTTTTGTGGTAGATTTAGATATTGATGCGCCTACATCGTGGAGAGTGTTGTTCACTTATTTGGCTGATATGAAGGGTTTCTCTTCACCATGGTAATTATTCTGTGATCATCCATCACTGTTGTCTTCTGTGGGCATTGAAGTCTTTTTTCATTGTTAAGGTCACCAGTGCTTTTTTTCTTTCTGAGGATGTACTAAACTGAAGATTTTGCCACTCCTAACATTGTAGTAATTTCTCAGATGTTTTTTTTTTCTGTTTTCGCAGATAAGGGATGGCTTGTTTCACCTGCATGGAGAGCTTCATTGACCCACCGTCAAGGGCCCTCACGCTTACGCCTGCTGCTAGGTGCAATGGATATCTACCGGACAATATTTTGGTGAGTTTTTTGTGATTTTATGTGCTATTTTGGTGACTTTGAAAGTGTTAAACAAACATATGGCAGCAAAAATATGGTTAGGACTCGTAAGCGTGAGGGCCCCTGACGGTGGGTTACAAGTTTACGTATTTTGGCCCAGAATATCTACTAAAACCTCACATTTTCATCTTTAGTGTTTCGTTGCATCTTTTTCATCTGCAGTTTGAGGCTTGGCCTTCTGGGGGGCATCTGTCATTTGTGAGGCATGTAATCAGTGCGGAGCAGCCCGCCTGATCTAATAGCAGGGCGTGACCAATAGGTTTCTCTGACACTATGCTTCACATGTACCTGAGTGGCAGAGCCTTATGGTAACCTTGTGTCTATAAATGCCACTAGTCACCTCCCTGACAGCATGGCTGGACGCTGGTGCTACAACCGCCCCATCTGTGGGTTGTAGGTGACTGAGCACCGGTATACGGACACCTGTGTTGCCTCTCAGAGGAGCTATCAGCCTGCTGCTAGGTGCAATGGATATTTACCGGGCAATATTTCGGTGAGACTCCAGTGAAACACAATGAGAGCCATTCTCCACAAATGGTGAACACATGGAACAATGGTGAACCTTCCCAGGAGTGGTAGGCAGACCAAAATTGCCCTAAGAGAGCAGCGACGACTCATCCAAGAGGTCACAAAAGACCCCATGAAAACATCCAAAGATATGCAGGCCTCCCTTGTCTCAGTTACGGTCAGTGTTCTTGACTCCAACATAAAAAAGACAGTGGGCAAAAATGGCCTGCTTGGCAGTTCCAAGACAAAAAGCACTACTGTGCAAAAAGAATATAAAGTCTTGTTTCAGTTTTGCCAGATAACATCTTGATGATCCCCAAGACTTTTGGGAGAATACTCTGTGAACTGTTATGAAGGTGTATGTCCAATTACATCTGGCATAGATGTAACACAGCATTTCAGAAAAGGAATAATCATACTAACAGTAAAATTTGGTGGTGGTGGTATGATGGTCTGAGGCTGCTTTACACTTCAGGATGTTAAGACTTGTCTACCTTTGCTGTCTACCAAAAAATCCTGAAGGAGAATGTCCGGCCATCTGTTCATGACCACAAGCTGAAGCGCACATGGGTTATGCAGCAGGACAATGATTCAAAATACCTCAGCAAGATCACCTCTGAATGGCTTAAGAAAAGCAAAATTAAGACTTTGGATTGACCTAGTCAAAGTCCTGACCTTAATCTAATTGAGATGCTGTGGCATGACCTGAAAAAGGCTGTTCATAGTTGGAAACCCTCCAGTATGGCTGAATGACAACAATTTTGCAAAGATGATGTGAAAAAATTACTCCAAAGTGTTATAAAAGACTAATTGCCAGTTAATGCAAAAGCTTGATTGCAGTTGTTGCTGTTTTGGCGGCCTAACCAGTTATTAGGATTAGGGGGCAATAACTTTTTTCACTCAGGGTCCTGTAGGTTGGGATTTCTTTTTCCCTTAATAATAAAGACCTTAATTTATAAACTGCATTTTTTGTTCATTTGTGTTATCTTTATCTAATATTTAATTTGTTTAGCGATATGAAACATTTAAATGTGACAAACATGCAAAAGAATAAGAAATAAGGAAGGGTAAACACTTTTTCACAGCACTATATATATAAAACTGCAATTCTGCACATAGGGTATTATATAAATCCTACTTGAGAAATGTAAGAAATGTCTCCAAGGTCACATAGAAGAATTATGATTCAAGTATTCAGAAGGTCTGGCTTCTAAAGACCCAGTTTCAGTGATATGTAACCTCATGCAGTGATTCACAGCCCAGCATTGTGTGTAGTGATCTGAAGGGGAATTGGTTCACATGATAATGTGTTATCCCTGCTGATAAACTTCTGTATCAATCTCATGCTCACTGGTTTTCCTGTCTTTTTAAGTGCTTACTGATGCCACCTCCATAGAGTCAGTATGCTTCACATATTATTACTTTGATTAGACCTGTCTTTTTCTCAAAGGAGATCCATTTAGCATTTGTTTTATATCAGTATGCACTGAACTTTTACTGTGCTGTAGTGATTCTTCCAAGAAAGATGCATTAGCGATACTAAGAGTCAAAAATACCCAAGAGCAAGAATAAAGAACTATCACAGAATGGACCTCATTAGAGAAACATTTGCATAAGTGCTTACAACTTTACCTTGCTGTAGTAATCTTTATCAAGCGTGACTGAAAGGTAGACAATATAAGCATTTTCCATATATATATGTATATATATATATATATATACATATACATATACAGTGCTTTGTGAAAGTATTTGGCCTCCTTGAACTATTCAACCTTTTGCCACATTTCAGGCATCAAACATAAAGGTATCAATTCAAATTTTTTTGTGAATAATCAACAACAAGTGGGACACAATCGGGAAGTGGAACGAAATTTATTGGATATTTTAAACTTTTTTAACAAATAAAAGACTGTGTGCAATATTATTCAGCCCCTTTACTTTCAGTGCAGAAAACTTACTCCAGAAGTTCAGTGAGGATCTCTGAACGATCCAATGTTGTCCTAAACGACTGGTAATGATAAATAGAATCCACCTGTGTGTAATCAAATCTCTGTATAAATGCACCTGCTCTGTGATAGTCTCAGGGTTCTGTTTCAAGTGCTGAGAGCATCATGAAGACCAAGGAACACACCAGGCAGGTCCGAGATACTGTTGTGGTGAAGTGTAAAGCCAGCTTTGGATACAAAAAGATTTCCCAAGTTTTAAACATCTCAAGGAGCACTGTGCAAGTGATCATATTGAAATGGAAGGAGTGTCAGACCACTGCAAATGTACCAAGACCCGGCCGTCCCTCTAAACTTTCATCTTAAACAAGGGGAAGACTGATCAGAGATGCAGCCAAAAGGCCCAGGTCACCCCTGACGAAGTTGCCTCTATTGGCAATGAAGCTGGTTGGGTAACGAGGGGGGGTCATGGTGGACTTGCTATGGTGACACTGCAGTTTCCTGGAGCATGGTGGTAATGTAAGGTCCCCATTATGGGCAAAGACTGTAGTTAGCTTAGAGATTAATCTGATGCACGTATGAGATCAAAAGTGGTGGGTGATTTAGCCCTTAGATGTTACCTGTCTCCCAGGTGAGCTCTGGATGCTTACTATAGTGCCAGGTTACTTAGAATTATTTAACTGCTGTGTGCCCAGCAGGAAACAAAACCTCTTATGAGCATTATTTATCGGTGTCATTTTGCACTTGATGTGATATATTGTAAAACTATTGATAAACATGTATTAAAGCTGGATGCTTATGTAAGGCTCATGTAATTGATACCTATATTTGTGTACTGTGACCTCCCTCGGTGTATGATGTAAGGGAATGCAGTCCCTGTTTTAATTGGTTTTATTCTTTACATGTGTGTTTAATCAACTGCTTTTTTTAATAAAATTAAATTTGCACTTTATTTGGTGATCGCCCAGATGTTATGTGTTGCTTTCTTCTTAACATTGTCAAAAAGCCCAGGATCACTCTGGATGAACTGCAGAGATCTACAGCTGAGGTGGGAGAGTCTGTCCATAGGACAACAATCAGTCGTACACTGCACAAATCTGGCCTTTATGGGAGAGTGGCAAGAAGAAAGCCATTTCTCAAAGATATCCATAAAAAGTCTTGTTTGAAGTTGGGTACAAGCCACTTGGGAGGCACACCAAACATGTGGAATAAGGAGCTCTGGTCAGATGAAACCAAAAACGAACTTTTTGGCAACAATGCAAAACGATATTTTTGGTGTAAAAGCAACACGGCTCATCACCCTCAAAACACCATCTCCACTGTCAAACATGGTGGTGGCAACATCATGGTTTGGGCATGCTTTTCTTCAGCAGGGACAGGGAAGATCGTTAAAATTGGTGGGAAATTGGACAGAGCCAAATACAGGACCATTCTGGAAGAAAACCTGTTGGAGTCTGCAAAAGACCTGAGACTGGGACGGAGATTTATCTTCCAACAAGACAATGATCCCAAACATAAAGCAAAATCTACATTGTAAACTACTAAGTAATATGTATTCCACTATCACAATGTCAATGAGGGAGGGCCGCCCCGCCCCCGCCCTCGCCCAAATGTTTAAGTAAGAGTGGTCCCTCCAAAACGTACAGTACAGACCAAATGTTTGGACACACCTTCTCATTCAAAGAGATTTATTTATTTTCATGACTATGAAAATTGTAGATTCACACTGAAGGCATCAAAACTATGAATTAACACGTGGAATTGTATACTTAACAAAAAGTGTGTTTTAAACTATAACAAATTGTGGGGTATTGGTTTGTCTTTTGTTCCAAAACACGTAAGCTTGTGAGCCCCTACACGGCTCCCCACGGATCACAAGTCCTATCCACTAAATTCTTATCTCAAGTGAGCAAAGGAGAAAATAGAAAATAAATTCTCTTACCACAGCAGATTCTGGTCAGACGACCATTACACTCAGTGCTGTCTGCAGCTTTGCCCAGGTTATAACTGAAGGCATTATGAATGCAAGACACCAGCCCCAATCACTAGCAACCTCCTTTCACACAGAGGGAGTGACCACTGGTTGTCCTGCACACACAATGGGCTCCATATAGGGCGCAGTTCACACAGGCCTGCACAGTGTATGCCCAGCCTCTTACATTAGCCCCCATTTCAGTAGGCGGGCTGTTGTGGCATTCAACACCGCTACCTGCGCTGGAACAAACGCACCCATATGGCCCAGCTACACACAGCAACAAAAGAGTGCAAGAAAAAACCACAAGACAGAAAACTGAAATTGTGGAAATTTAGTTAGTTTTAAACTATAACAAATTGTGGGGTATTGGTTTGTCTTTTGGTCCAAAACACGTAAGCTTGTGAGCCCCTACACGGCTCCCCACGGATCACAAGTCCTATCCAATAAATTCTTATCTCAAATGAGCAAAGGACAAAATAGAAAATAAATTCTGTTACCACAGCAGATTCTGGTCAGACGACCATTACACTCAGTGCTGTCTGCAGCTTTGCCCAGGTTATAACTGAAGGCATTATGAATGCAAGACACCAGCCCCAATCACTAACAACCTCCTTTCACACAGAGGGAGTGACCACTGGTTGTCCTGCACACACAATGGGCTCCATATAGGGCACAGTTCACACAGGCCTGCGCAGTGTATGCCCAGCCTCTTACATTAGCCCCCATTTCAGTAGGCGGGCTGTTGTGGCATTGAACACCGCTACCTGCGCCGGAACAAACGCACCCATACGGCCCAGCTACACACAGCAACAAAAGAGTGCAAGAAAAAACCACAATGACAGAAAACTGAAATTGTGGAAATTTAGTTAGTTTTAAACTATAACAAATTGTGTGGTATTGGTTTGTCTTTTGGTCCAAAACACGTAAGCTTGTGAGCCCCTACACGGCTCCCCACGGATCACAAGTCCTATCCACTAAATTCTTATCTCAAGTGAGCAAAGGACAAAATAGAAAATAAATTCTCTTACCACAGCAGATTCTGGTTTTCTTTATTTTCATGACTATGAAAATTGTAGATTCACACTGAAGGCATCAAAACTATGAATTAACACGTGGAATTGTATACTTAACAAAAAGTGTGAAACAACTGAAAGTATGTCTTATATTCTAGGTTCTTCAAAGTAGCCACCTTTTTGCTATGATTACGGCTTTGCACACTCTTGGCATTCTCTTGATGAACTTCAAGAGGTAGTCACGGGAAATGGTCTTCCAACAGTCTTGAAGGAGTTCCCAGAGATGCTTAGCACTTGTTGGCCCTTTTGTCTTCACTCTGCAGTCGAGCTCACCCCAAACCATCTTGATTGGGTTCAGGTCTGGTGACTGTGGAGGCCAGGACATATGGTGTAGCACCCCATCACCATCACACCTCCTCCTCCATGCTTCGCGGTGGGAACCAGGCATGTAGAGTCCATCCGTTCACCTTTTCTGCTTCGCACAAAGACACGGTGGTTGGAACCAAAGATCTCAAATTTAGATTCATCAGATCAAAGAACAGATTTCCAGTGGTCTAATGTCCATTATTTGTGTTCTTTAGTCCAAACAAGTCTCTTCTGCTTGTTGCCTCTCCTTAGCAGTGGTTTCCTTGCAGCTAATTTACCATGAAGGCCTGCTGCACAAAGTCTCTTCTTAACAGTTGTTGTAGAGATGTGTCTGCAGCTAGAACTCTGTGTAGCATTGGTCTCTAATCTGAGCTGCTGTTAACCTGCGATTTCTGAGGCTGGTGACTCAGATGAACTTATCCTCCGCAGCAAAGGTGACTCTTGGTCTTCCTTTCCTGGGACGGTCCTCATGTGAGCCAGTTTCTTTGTAGCGCTTGATGGTTTTTGCAAGTGCACTTGGGGACACTTTTAAAGTTTTGGACTGACTGACCTTCATTTCTTTTAAAGTTTTCGGACTGACTGACCTTCATTTCTTAAAGGGATCCTGTCACCACCAGTACGCCTCCTAAGCTACCAAAACATGTCCATGCAGCATATGTTTGCTCTGCTTGTGCAGGCACTGCCCTCCCCCTCTCAGTCACTCACAGAATGCCTTCAGCTCCACACATCACAGCAGCTCAGACAGAAAGACGGTGGATCACTCAGGCTGCAAAACAACACGCCCTAAGGGCTAAAGAATATAGCCCCTGCTAATTATAATCACTAATGAGTGAGTATTAAATGTTTTTATGCACTTTTACAGGATGCTTTTAGGAGACAAAAGGAGTGTGAGATTAGTGATAATATGCTGCAGGGACATGTTTTGGCAGCTTAGGAGGCGTTCTGGAGGTGACAGGATCCCTTTAAAGTAATGATGGCCACTCGTTTTTCTTAACTTAGCTGCATTTTTCTTGCCATAATACAAGTTCTAACAGTCTATTCAGTAGGACTATCAGTTGTGTATCCACCAGATTTCTGCACAACACAACCCCATTTATACGGCAAGAAATCCCACTTATTAAACCTGACAGGGCACACCTGTGAAGTGAAAACCATTTCCACTGACTATCCCTTGAAGCTCATCAAGAGAATGCCAAGAGTGTGCAAAGCAGTAATCACAGAAAAAGGTGGCTACTTTGAAGAACCTGCAATATATGTAGATCTCCAAGGCTGTGGAGTCTAAAGGGTGGGTAGGGAGATAAACAAGAAAAATGGTGCAGATCTGAGTGCAGCGTGTTTGGGTCTATTATGCGGTGTAAATAAATCTTATTGCTCACCTTATAGATGTCTTGTCTCTTGCTTATCTGACCATGCCTGGTCTAATGATTATAGCCCTGCAATTATGGTGTGCGGCCTGGATCATTCGGATCACAATGCCAGTGTGACCGTAACAGAAGGGAGGATTTCAGGTAACATCCGGAAAGATGTAGGGCGCTCCCAAAGTGATGGAGTAAAGCCTTCTTCTTATTTTTCAAAGGTTTATTCAAAAGAATAATTTAACAACAAAAAAAAGGTTTTGATGCATAAAAAAGGGGGGTGTCATACAACGCGTTGAAAAATAAGAAGAAGGCTTTACTCCATCACTTTGGGAGCGCCCTACATCTTTCCGGATGTTACCTGAAATCCTCCCTACTTTGAAGAACCTAGAATATAAGACATATTTTCAGTTGTTTCACACTTTTTTGTTACGTATATAACTCCACATGTGTTAATTCATAGTTTTGATGCCTTCAGTGTAAATCTACAATTTTCATAGTCATGAAAATAAAGAAAACTCTTTGAATGAGAAGGTGTGTCCAAACTTTTGGTCTGTACTGTATGTCCCAGGACCACCTGAGGCCTCTGAGGTGAAACATCAATATACCAACTGGTACGTTGTAGCTGGCCTTGTAAAGTGCTGGGGAATAGCTAACTAAAATGATTTATAACAGAGGGACTGACAAAATGTAAAAGTCAGGGACCTCCCAATTGTAAAAGGTGAAAAAAGGTACAATAGAACGTGTGAACAAATGCTAAAAGTGATATTTTTTGTTTCTCTGGTTTGTTTAGCTTTGTATACAAGTGATTATGCAGGAAAAACTGTCTGAACCTTTTTGGCCTGTTAAATGCGATTTAGGCTGGGTTTGGTAGTTGTTTTTGTGTATCTGTAACAGTGGCGTAATCATGCGACAAAGCTATTCCCACAAACCATATGTTAGAAATGCAAGGCTCTTCCCATTCTGTTTCATCACTTCCCCCATTTTTAGCTTTTTCCTCAGGCCGCCAGACCTGTTTGTAGGGTCCAGCAGAAAATTACTTGTGTTTCCCATTGACTTACATTGTACTCAATTTTCAGAGCAAATACACGATTATTAAAAGGTACTCGTAATGAGTATAACGATTACGAATATTACAGTACTCACTCATTACTATTTGTGACTTGTACATATGCATTTTCTTTCAACAGTGGTTCTGATTTACCTTGACCTTGAAGTTCAGCTCTAAACTAAGCTCTTTGGTTACCTTTAGTATTATCTGTCTCTTCAATGTGTCATCAATTTTCCTCTTGCGGCCACTTCCAGGAAGATTGGCTACAGGAAGATGGTCTTATAGCCTTTATATTTAACATGTTTGTCTAAAATTTTCTTTCTAATATCCTGAGACAGCTCCCTCCTGATCCACATTGAGTGTGGTACTCACCATGATACCAAACAGCACAGTGTCCAATGCTCACCATCTAAATAGGCAGACTCACTGATTACAAGTTTACCCATGATGTTAATTACAGGATACACCTTAATTTCACATGGACAAATTATTTTCAATTTTTTCTAGAGATGTCGTCATTTTTATTTTCATTAGATTGATATTCTGATTTTTTTCTGTTGAACCACATTTCAAAAGCAATTCATACTACTCCTCAATTCCATCCATTCCTCTCACCTCACCCTCCCGAAACTTTTTTGCTTCTTTTTCAAATCTTGTGGGTGATGCCTTCACGCTCAGTTACTCTTCCAGCCTTTATAAACCCTTCCCCTTAAACATTTGGTAAGCGATTTGTTTTTTTTCACTAGATAAATATGCTAGTGCAGCTTCGGAAAATGTTGTGTAAATAAAATCTGTTCAATTCATCTTGGTGTTAAATATTCTTCATTACTAGTGATGGGCGAATCCTAAATTACTCGGAATCGCTTGACTCTAGCGAGTCCGAGCCCAGGACTCGCTACTCGTTGCGAGTGTAGCGAGTCCAATGTTAATGAATGGGGAAGCGAGTAATAGCGAGTAGTGTGAGATTTACAAATCGCAGATGTGTCTCGGAAGCTTCAGCCTGAAGCAATCCTAGTTTTGTCATTTATTTGCATTGGACTCGTTTACTTTGTAAGTAATCGCTGGGAAACTCGCACAGATAAGAGTCCTGTCTGCTCAGTGTGCTGGCTGCCAGCTCCAGGGTCCTAGAGCCCGCCTGCTGCCTGATGTAGCAGAGCTGAGATTGTTCTCAGTCTGCTCATTCCCTGTGTACAGACATGAATGTCTGTGCACAGAGATGATGTAGCAGAGCTGAGATTGTTCTCAGTCTGCTCATTCCCTGTGCATAGACATCTATATCTATGCACAGGGATGATTAGAGAGGACATCACGTTTTGGACTGCGTCGGACGGAAGAGGATTTTTTTAATTAAAGATGGAGTCCCTAATGGCTTTTTTTTTATTTCTAATAAAAAATTTTCTTTGTGTTGTGTTTTTTTTAAAACAATTTAATAGAAATTCATGGCGGTCATGTCTAATATTGGCGTGACTGCCATAAATTTCGGGCTTAGGGCCAGCTGATAATACAAAGCTGGCCCTAACCTCTTTATTACCCAGCGTGCCACCGCTACCAGGGCCGCTGGAAGAGCGGGGTTACGCGCTATCCTCTGGGGCGGCTGCGGGCTGCAATTTGCAGCGGGGGGTGCCCAGAAAGCTTGGGCATCCCTGCGCTGCGGATTCCAGCCCCCAGCTGCTTAGCTGTACCTGGCTAGACATAGAAATTGCGCGGAGCCCCACGCATTTTTTTTAAATTATTTCATGAAATTCTGAGATTCTGACTCTGACTCTGAGACTCTGACTCTGAAATTCATGAAATACTAAAAAAAAAATGCGTGGGGCTCCGCGCAATTTCTATGTCTAGCCAGGTACAGCTAAGCAGCTGGGGGCTGGAATCCGCAGCGCAGGGATGCCCAAGCTTTCTGAGCACCCCCGCTGCAAATTGCAGCCCGCAGCCGCCCCAGAAGATGGCGCGTTCATTGAAGCGCCATCCTCTGGCGCTGAACCCCGCTTTTCCAGCAGCCCTGGTGGCGGTAGCACGCTGGGTAATAAAGGGGTTAATACCAGCTTTGTTATACAAGCTGGTATTAAGCCCGAGATTCTTAATGTCAGGCCACGTTTGACCCAGCCACTAAGAATCTCCAATAAAGGGTTAAAAAAACACAACACAGAGAAAATTTTTTATTTGAAATAAAAAAAAAGCCATTAGAGACTCCATCTTTAATTAAAAAAATCCTCTTCCGTCCGACGTAGTCCAAAACGCAATGTCCTCTCTGCTACATCCCTGTGCATAGATATAGATGTCTATGCACAGGGAATGAGCAGACTGAGAACAGAACAATCTCAGCACTGCTACATCATGTCTGTGAGCAGGCGGGCTCTAGGACCCTGGAGCTGCACAGAGCAGACAGCTGGACTCGGCTCGCAAAGAAACAGCAGTTACTTTGTGAGTTTCCCTGCTATCACTGGCACAGTAGCCGAGTCTAATGCAAACAATGGCAATCCTAGTTTTGTCAGCATTTCTGACAAAACTAGGATTGATATTGATTTGCATTGGACTCGTGCGAGTAATCACTGGGAAACTCGCAGAGTACCGAGTCCTGCGAGTCCCTTACTACTCGCCGAGTAACGAGTCCTAGCGAGTAGATTCGCCCATCCCTATTCATTACAACAGCACAGCATAAAATCATGATATCGTCCAAATTGGTCAACTATCCTAAAGGAGTTCTTCCCCCAGGAATGAGGCAGCAGCCTATCTTTTCCGGCATTCTTAGATGTTGTGCTTGCACACAACCTGGTGGGATGTTCCTACTTTAGCAGAACAGTACCAACAATTTTGTTCACGCGTGTATTTAAAAAAAACTTTTCAGTAACAATACACTCAAACTACATTAGATAACAGTAGGAAATGTTGTCTATAGACTGTCATAGACATTGCATTGATAGCATATCACACCAAATTTGGCAAAATCTGCCAACAAATATTTCTATTGTATATCTTTAGAGAATCCTGTAACTTCACGCTTTGTAGTCTTTAGTGGCTGAACAAATTGAGTGACTAATATAATAGTCTTTTCAAGTTTATTATTTATGTTCATAGTAAAGTAAGCCATTATGTCTTTTATTGTGTCTATGAATTGTACGGCTTATAGTGCTGCCTATTGTTTGCTAAACAATTGAAATACTGCTTTTAAATACATGCTGTTTTCTGTATAACCTGTATAATTTTATAGTAGTCAGTTTCAATGAAAAAATGTTTTCTCCTTTTATTAAAATGACATGCTATTTAGTTAATTGAGCAAGTTGAGTCATCTTGGATAGAACAGTCATTTAACAAGTACTAATAAATTCATTCCCAAACTTAAGACACAATGATAGACATTGTCATATGTTTCCATTCATATTACTGGATTGAGATCTTACCTATGCAAAAGAATGACCCTCAAATGCTTCAGGGAGGTTTTGAAGACACAATGTTTAGGCTCTTTTACACATTGCCATTAGGGGCTCTTTCAGTATTTCGTTTGCAAGCAATATTATTCCTGCCATTGAAATGATGGACATCTTAGGAAAATCCCTATTGTAGGTTAATAGAATTCAATGATCACTGTCATTGTTAGGTCTACACTGTGCAGAATTATTAGGCATGCTGTATTGTAGAGGATTATTTTTATTATTGATCAACAACTATGTTCTCAATCAACCCAAAAGACTCATAAATATCAAAGCTTAATATTTTTGGAAGTTGGAGTGTCTTTTTTATTTTTTTAGATTTGGCTATCTGAGAAGGATATCTGTTTGTGCAAGTAACTATTACTGTGCAGAATTATTAGGCAATTTAATAAAAACCAAATATGTTACCATCTGACTTGTTTATTTTTACCAGGTAAACCAATATAACTGCACAAAAATTTAGAAATAAACATTTCTGACATGCAAAAACAAAACCCCAAAAAATTAGTGACAAATATAGCCACCTTTCTTTATGATGACACTCAACAGCCTTCCATCCATAAAATCTGTCAGTTTCTTGATCTGTTTAAGGGCCACGTCACACACACAGATAATTGTGCAGATATTGTTCGCAGATCTCTGGTTGCAGTGAAATCATGGAAACATTGTTCATTTAGATACGGCCACAACATGGAACAATGTGTCCATGATTTCACTGCAACCAGAGATCTGCGAACAATATCTGCACAATTATCTGTGTGTGTGACGTGGCCCTAAGATCAACATTGTGTGCAGCAGCCACCACAGCCTCCCAGACACTGTTCTGAGAGGTATACTGTTTTCCCTCCCTGTAGATCTTACATTTTATGAGGAACTACAGGTACACTATGGGGTTCAAATCAAGTGAACAAGGGGGCCATGTCATTACTTTTACTTTGTTTAGACCTTTACTGGCCAGCCACGCTGTGGAGTAGTTGAATGCAAGTGATGGAGCATTGTCCTACATGAAAGTCATGTTTTTCTTGAACGATACCAACTTCTTCCTGTACCACTGCTTAAAGAAGTTGTCTTCCAGAAACTGGCAGTAGGTCTGGGAGTTGAGCTTCACTCCATCCTCAACCTGAAAAGGTCCCACTAGTTCATCTTTGATTATACCAGCCAATACCAGTACCCCACCTCCACCTTGCTGGCATCTGAGTCGGAGTGGAGCTCTCTGCCCTTTACTGATCCAGCCTCTGGCCCATCCATCTGGCCCATCAAGAGTCACTCTCATTCCATCAGTCCATAAAACCTTTGAAAAATCAGTCTTAAGATATTTCTTGGCCCAATCTTGACGTTTATCTTATGTTTCTTGTTCAAAGGTGGTAGTTTTTCAGCCTTTCTTACCTTGGCAATGTCCCTGAGTATGGCAAACCTTGTGCTTTTTGATACTCCAGTAACGTTGCAGCTCTGAAATATTGCAAAACTGGTGGCAAATGGCATCTTGGCAGCTTCATGCTTGATTTTCCTCAATTCATGGGCACTTATTTTGCGCCTTTTTTACCCAACATGCTTCTTGCGACCTTGTTGACTATTTGCCATGAAACGCTTGATTGTTTGGTGATCACGCTTCAAAAGTTTGGCAATTTCAAGACTGCTGCATCCCTCTGCAAGACATCTCACAATTTTGGACTTTTCAGAGCTCTTCAAATCTCTCTTCTGACCCATTTTTTCCAAAGGAAAGGAAGTTGCCTAATAATTAAGCACACCTTATATAGAGTGTTGATGATGTCATTACAGAGATGCACATCACCTGATTTACTTAATTGGTAATTGGCTCTCAAGCCTATACAGCTTGATAAAAAGATAAAAAGTATCATGTGATCAAAATACTCATTCGCGTAATAATTCTGCACACAGCGTAGATGAAAATGAGAAGACCAGGGACAAGGTAAAGGAGGGACCTATAGATGGAATGTGGGAAAGAGGTGATCCCTTGACACTCGCCTGTGCTTGAGCCATGTGCTCCTTAATGTCTCTAGATGGGTCCTTCCTTACTGTGCTTGACCATGCACCTAAAGCCGGTTTCACATCACGGCATGATCAGGTCTGGGGCTGTCCGGTCTAAACCAGAAAGATCCGGACCCGATTTGCAAAAAGAACCGGTTTGCAGCCAGATTCCCTGATCGCTGCCGCAGCTGCTGAAATTTCAAGATCCCCGCTAGCCACGGTCCTGAAATCTCTTTAGGGGACAGCTCGCTGCTAAACTCCAGCACCCGGCGTCTGGCTCCCGGATCCGATTTTATGTCGGATCCAAGTTGATCTGGCACCATAGACCCCCATATTAGGGGGCGCAGGATTGCGCCGGATCCGGGAGGATCCGATTTTGTCCTATTTTGCCCACGGACACAAAAACGTTGCTTGCAACTAGAGATGAGGCACCACCCTAGTATTCAAATTCGATTCGATTAGTTGAATTGGGAGTGTGTTCGTCTAATGTTCGTCAAACACTGTCGAACATCATTGAAAACGATGGCAGTCAGACACAAACACATACAAACACATAGAAAACACCTTCAAAGGTGTCCAAAAGCTGACAAACTACTCAGAAGACACAACAAACACATGGAAATTGACAAGTACATATAGTCATGCAAAATGAAAAGAGATGGAGGAGTAAAAGGAGGAGGAGGCACAGATATAGGCATGTCATGCCCTTCTAAAATCATGTGAAACTCAGCAAGGGACTCCAACAAGAGTCTCCATTTTTTCCAAAAATTTGACAGACACACCACTTAAGTGGCATCAATTGTCTCAGAGTTGCAAGCTTAAAATGGTTGGTGACTGTCATGCAGCAAATTCAAAAATCCACAAGCCTTTAGTCTCCCCAGGAGAATACAGGGATACAAAAGTCCTTGCGGATCCATGACTAACAAGTCAGGATGAACACATCATTTGAAGAAGTGCCCTCAACAGTTACAACCAGAAGAAGATGTACCCTGTCCAGAACCTAAGAAAGAGGAGCCAAAGACAGTCCCGATACTCATTGGAGAATTACTAAATAGAAGGTACATACCTAATTCCAACTTTGATGTTCCCACCAGCAGTGGAACCGCCAAGAGTAGAAGAACCACCCATTGTACCGGAACCAGAGAATCCTGCAATCGGTGTACCTGCCATTCCTACTGTGAGATCAGGTAGTCGCAAACTCTTACCCAGTTTACCTGTGACACATAGACCCACTCTCACCAATCCTACACCAGAATTACACAGATCAACACGTGTCAATCTAGGACACCCACCACTCAGTTACAGAGAATAAGCTGTAAAATGTGGGAAAAATGTAAATATGTTCAGAATGTAAATATGTAACCAATGTCAGTGTACAGAAAAGGGTGAAAAGTAGGCTAAAACAATCCAGGCCTGGTACATAACATCAGAAAGAGGGGTGAGTAGAGTTGGCGAAAAAAGCTTTCTAGGGAGAGCAAAATCTTGGCCAATAGGTGACCCCAGGGCCAGGAGGCCTACAGCACTTATGACCCAGTAGAGGCCGATGCAGTACCTAGGACTCCTTCGCCGAGGCACCCGTAGTAAATGTTTTGTTGTGTAACTTTAAACTTTTTACACTACAGAGACTTTACCTGTTGGACTTTTGAATTTACTTTTACCATTTCAAAAATGGACCGTAGCCACAGGACTGGTGGTGGCGAACACCCTGAAACAGCCTGATGGACTAGCGCTGTATGAAATGGTTACCCATTTTTCCCATTTTTCCCTAGTTTTTGTAAATTTAAATTTTGAGACTCTGTTCAAATTCCAACTGTAAATAGTAAAGTTATGTTATGTTTATGAAAAATGTTTCTGTCCCGGAGGACTGAAGTTAACAAGGAAGAAATGTGGCACCCCTGCTGGGGATTGCCATAGGACCCATCCGGTGCAAGGAGGGATTTACACTTTGGTACGCACTGCATACAACACCTTCCACCCCAGACGTGGAGGGGGAGCTCTACTTGCTGCTTTAAGCAAGTTCTCTTATAAGGATCCAGGCCTGAGGGGAGGAGTGAGTTAGTCTGCTCTGAGCAGTGAAGAGGGCAGTTTAGTCCAGTGAAGCAGCCTAGAGAAGGTGCTGGAAAGACCCGGTTGCTGGGCAAAGCAAGGCCCAGAACCAAGGGAGACTGACCCGCTGTGGAGCACCCAAGAGAGAGGGACAGAGGTCAGTGGAAGGAGCAGTAGGTCATAACAAGGGACCAGATCTAGGATCCCTTTAGCTCATCCAGACACCGGAGTCCGAACCTGCAGAACATACACTGAAGCAGGAAAAACACGGACAAACCAGGAGGATCTATTCCCCTGAGGTTGTAACTTAATAGAGACACTCAAACCTGACCAAGCACAGGACCAGGGGCCCAAGAGGAGTGTAGGGACCCCACAGAACGATCTCATTGTCAGTTAAAGAGTAAAGCCCTGAGAGGGAAGAAAGCGGCAAGTTCAGTTATAGGCAAGATTTACCCCAAACCACGGTACACAGTAGCAGAGGAGGCCTCACAACTCTCAAGGTGAAAAATCCCAAATTGCACCGAGAACTGGGTAACCCTCTTGGACTGTACCTGTTACTGGACATTAGTAAAAGGTACCAAAACAAACACTATTGTGTGTGTGAGTCTGCTTCCCCGCCGCTGCCCACAGCGTCCCCGCTACTACGACTCCCCTCATCCACCCTCGCTGCCCTGAGGTAAAGCTCCACCCGTGGGGAGCTGCACTACACTGAGCTGCACCACTATCACCTCAACGGCCGGCCGCAGCGCTGGTGTTCACCGTTACCAGGAACCACAGGTGGCGTCACAACACTACTACCCCCATCCTCATCACCATTCCCCCTTATCCCCGCCACTGAGCGTCCAGGGCACGGAACCGGGAACTGACCAGCCGTGATCCCCCATCGAAGCAGTCGTCCTGTCCCGGGATCCGAGTACCCCCTACCCTGTCGACCGCCTCATGAGCTCAGGCTATTTTTCCAGATTGGAAACCCAAAATGAGCTATGGTCCAGTTCCACAGTCATGGCATCGATGTTCACTTGGCGATACTCCTGTATCAACCTATCTAGGTGTTGACTATGTGTCAGACTTCTTGTCTCCTCTGGCCTTGCACAGGATGGTCTAAAAAATTGGTGAAACGATTCCACAAAATTGCTGTTACCACCAAATACGGTGTTACTGTTACGGTTTGAGTGATGACTCAATAGTCCCACGGTTGGCAAGTTAGAACTGTGAGATTCACTACATGCACCACTGGTGTTTTGTGGAAAAGCAAATCTAAGATTCTGTAACAGCCTCTGCTGATACTCCTGCATGCGTGAATCCCTTTCTATGGCAGGAATTATTTTGCCAAATTTACTCTTGTACCGGGGATATAACAGTGTGGCAACCCAGTAGTCGGCATTACTTCGAATTCTGACAATCCAAGGGTCATGTTGCAGGTAGTGCAGCAAGAAGGCACTCATGTGTCTTGTGCATCCAGGAGGACCAAGTCCTTGTTGTGTTAGTGGCGGCGAGGTAAGAATCATGCTTCTTTCCTCTGCCCTATGCCCCCAACCTCGCACAACAGAAATGTGATCAAGGTCTCCCTCATCTGCTGAGTCTTCCATGCCCATCACCAGTTCGTCTTCCATTTGTTCCTCAGCCCCTGCACCTTCCTCAACAGTTTGGTTGCTACCATGTGCCCTCGTTAATCCCTCTCCCCCACCCTCCCATGCCTTGGTGCTGCCGACCATCTGGACCTTGGAGATTTTCTTATCCCTTCCGCATACGACTCCTCCTGTACTTCCTCCCCCTCCTCTTGTCCCACCACCTGACTCCGAATACTGTTTAAAGTGTGCTTCAGCATGTAAGTGATCGGAATAGTCATGCTGATAATGGCATCGTCAGCACTAAACATCTTCATTGCCATTTCAAAACTGTGCAGAAAGGTGCATAGGTCCTTGATCTGAGACCACTCCTGCAGCGTGATTTGCCCCACCTCTGGATCTTGTCGGCCCAGGCTATAAGTCATAACGTATTGCACCAGGGCTAGTTGGTGCTGCCACAGACGTTGCAACATGTGCAGAGTTCAATTCCACCGTGTCGGCACATCACATTTTAGCCAGTGAACTGGCGTACCGAATGACTTCTGTAAAGAGTCATTGAGCTGCGGGATGCAAACGGCGGAAGCAGGTACACAGCTCTGCAGAAGCCCATCTAGTTCGGGATAGTGGGCTAAAATTGCTGGACAACCAGGTTCAAGACTTGAGACATACAAGGCATGTGTGTGACATTGCCAAGGCAAAGGGCCGCACCCAGGTTTGCTGCATTGTCGCACATGGCCTTCCTTGGCTGCAGGTTCAGTGGATACAACCATTGATGAAACTCGGTTTCCAGAGCTGACCACAACTCCTCAGCTGTGAGACTTACATTTTCCAGACATTTCAGTGTAAACACCGCCTGATGCCGTTGAGCCCTGCTGCCAGCAGAGTAAGGAGATGTGCAGGATTCCTTCTGCGCAGTTACAGCGCGGGTGGCATTACCAGACAGGCTTTGGGTGCAGGTGGAAGAGCGAGAGGAGGTTGAAGAGGCAGAAGCAGTGGAGGAACTTCTACATACAGAGGATTGACGCACAACTCGTGGGGATGGCAAGACTTGGACAGCAGCCCCATCTCCTGCTGTCACCATATTTATCCAGTGCCCAGTCACTGACATGTAACGCCCCTGCCCATGCTTACTTACCAAGTGTCTGTGGTGAAATGCACCCTGTCGCACACAGAGTTTCTCAAGGAAGCGATGATGATGTGTGCGACATGCTGGTGTAGCACAGGCACAGCTTTCTTTGAGAAGTAGTGGCGACTGGGCATCTGGTACTGGGGCACTGCGACGGACATAAGGTCTGGAAAATCCTTTGTGTCCACAAGGTGGAAAGGCAGCATTTCTGTAGCCAACAGCTTGCAGATGGTGAAATATTCAACCTCTTAGCTTTGTCATGGCTAGGAGGAAATGGTCTTTTACTTGTCCACATCTGAGGGACCAAGGGCTGGCTGCTGTGCTGAGGCGGGGTTGAGTAGGGTGTCCCCGGCAAACTGCTGGTCTGTGAGGAAGGTGCAGGCGAAGATATTATGTTGCCTTCATGCAAAGGTAGCGCTCTCGATGTCGGAGAGCGCTCAACACCAGCAGGTGTTTCCACTTCCAAAAGAACTGACGACCTGCCAATCACACTGGCTGTTGCGGGTAAAGAGGTGGAAGGTCTGCATCCAAAAGCATGTGTGACTACTGTCCCCACAGTCAGGGAGGATGAAGAGGCCTTGGATGCACTTGATGGGGCAGACGGTAGTTGGCCTGGCCCGCTAGGCCATATTGTAGCACAGTGAGCTTCCCACTGCGACTTATGCTTTATATCCATGTGACGGTTCATGCATGAAGTACTCAAGCTATTGATCTTTTGGCCTCTACTTAGATTTTGGTGACAAACATTACAGATAACATGAGTTGGGTCATCCATTATGATCTCAAAAAGGCCCAGGCTAGGCAAGGCTTAGAGCCCATGCGACCTGAAGAGCCACCACAACTTGTGCTCAGAGGCAGAGTTGTGGTTGAGGATGCAGTTGTTGACATGCTTCCAGTACTCTGTCTCTGTCCAGGAAGGTGCAACCTAACCTCAATGTCACTAGTATCCTCCTCCACCTCCTCTGCTGACCTCATCGACTGGCTGACTGTGGGTTGACAGTAAGTGGGATCTCCAACCTCATCATCATCACCCTGTATGTTCTCACACCCGTCGTCCTCAGAGCCAACCTCTTCCTGCCATGACAGAAAAGTCAAGTTGTCGTTCCAATCAGAAGTCTCAGTCTCATCAGCATCTTACTCATTGTCTCCACCTAAAGGAGTAACAGTTTGGAAATAAGGGTCTACATTATGCTCAGAACCTTCTTTATCTGGGCCTGGATCTGACTCACAAAGCTTCTGGGCATCAGTGCAGATCATTTCCTCATCTGGACTCACAGAAGCTTTGGAGCAGACCTCTGATTCCCAGGCTATAGTATGAGTGAACAGCTCTGCAGACTCAACCATCTGTGTTACCCCATACTCAGATGGGCGGCTCTAGACTTGGGAGCTGTGAGGAATCAAGTGCGATTGGGGTGACATCTCTGAGGACTGGAGTATTTGTGATGTTGAAGTTGAGGTAGGGGAGAGCCCACTTGATGGAGCACTTGATATCCATTCAAGCACCTGCTCTTTTTGTGCCTCTTCTACAATTGGTAGTGATGGTCGTGTCCGTAAGAAAGGGATCATATCAGATTGTCCATGAATTGCCTCGGCTAAAAGCAGTAAAAAATTGATATTAGATAGACAGGTGATGTAGCTTGCTTCACAGGTGGGCTACATCGCTGTCTACCAGACACTGCTACTAGCCCAAAAGGATTGCCTGGGCTAGATGCAGTAAAAAATTGGTATTAGATAGACAGGCAGTGTAGCTTGCTTCACAGGTGGGCTACACTGCTAACTACCAGACACTGCTACTAGCCCAAAAGAATTGCCTGGGCTAGATGCAGTAAAAAATTATTATTAGTTAGACAGACGGTGTAGCTTGCTTCACAGGTGGGCTACACGGCTGACTACCAGACACTGCTACAAGCCCAAAAGGATTGCCTGGGCTAGATGCAGTAAAAAATTGGCTACTAAGGACAGGTGGTATAGCTTACTTCACAGCAGTGCTACACTTCTAGCCCAAAAGGATTGGCTGAGCTAGACTTGCAAAAACGTGCTAGGAACTGCTCTAACCTAGCCCTGAAAAAGGCTGATATTACAACTAGTCCCTACTTCTATGAACTAGCCCTCAAAAGGGCTGATATTACAACTAGTCCCTACTCCCTAAACCTATCTCTCTATCTAACTTGATATTTGCTTGCTGTCTGGCTGACTAACTGACACTGAAACACTGTATAGCGCACACAGCAGCAGCGGTGCCATCTGACACAGAGCTACAGCAGTGAGGAAATGGTGGGAACATGGAAAATGGCTGGGTCCTATAAAGCAAGGACATGTGACATACACAGCCAATGACACATGCCCTTGCTTGTGTGCAAAAAATGCACTTTGCTGTGTGTGTGTGCTGATAGGCTGACAGATTGCACTGCCCCACTGTAAATGCGGTAAGGAAAAAAAAATAGACTACCTTACCCGTCCCCGCCCACTATACACTAAAACTGTATATTATCATTGAATAACAGTATTAGTGTGAAAATCCAGTTACGCTTTTGGTGAACGAAGCTTTATCGAACATAACCTGCCGAATTTTAAGCAAATTGTTCACATTCGTCGAATGACTCGAACACCGCCCAAAACAGGTCGATTTGAAATTGGCGAACATTTCGAATTGAACACCGCTAATCTCTGCTTGCAACGTTTTGTGTCCGGGAGAAAAATCTGAATTATCCCGGATCCTCCCGGACAGATGGAAACCGGATGGCAAATAGCTGCCATCCGGCTCCAACCGGTCCCATAGGAATGCTATGAGGCTGAAACTGGATCCGGGGCTGTCCGGTTCACATTTGACAGCTCCAAGCTCCAGATCCAGAAATCCATGGTCTGTAACAGGCCTAAGCAGCAAGATACTAGTTTTACTACTACGATGAAGCAGCTCAGGTAAATTACCATGACAAGAACATTTTCTCCTGGTAGGTAAGCATAGAAGAACTATGACTGGCACATGAGAGAGCCAGAAGTAAATTTAAACCCTTCACCCCCAGACAATTTTCTGTTTTTCGTTTTTTCATTTTTTTCTCCCCTTCTTCCAATATATATGACTTTTGTATTTTTCTGTCAATATATACAGTTATGGCCAAAGGTTTTGAGAATGATGCAAATATTAATTTTTACAAAGTCTACTGCTTCAGTTTTTCTAATGGCAATTTGCATATACTCCAGAATGTCATAATGAGTGATCAGCTTAACAGCAATTACTTGCAAAGTCAATATTTGCCTAGAAAATGAACTTTAACCCCCAAAACACATTTCAACATCATTTCAGTCCTGCCTTAAAAGGAGCAGCTAACATTGTTTTAGTGATTGTTCCATTAACACAGGTGTGGGTGTTGATGAGGACAGGGCTGGCGATCAATCAGTCATGATTAAGTAAGAATGACACCACTGGACACTTTAAAAGGAGGCTGGTGCTTGGTATCATTGTTTCTCTTCAGTTAACCATGGTTATCTCTAAAGAAACACATGCAGCCATCATTGCACTGCACAAAAATGGCCTAACAGGGAAGAGTATCGCAGCTACAAAGATTGCACTTCAGTCAACAATCTATCGCATCATCAAGAACTTCAAGGAGAGAGCTTCTATTGTTCTCAAAAAGGCTCCAGGGCGCCCAATAAAGACCAGCAAGCGCCAGGACCGTATCTTAAAACTGTTTCAGATGCGGGATCTGACTACCAGCAGTGCCGAGCTTGCTCAGGAATGGCAGCAGGCTGGTGTGAGTGCTTCTGCACGCACTGTGAGGCGGAGACTCTTTGAGCAAGGCCTGGTTTCAAGGAGGGCAGCAAAGAAGCCACTTCTCTCCAGAAAAAACATCAGGGACCGACTGATATTCTGCAAAAGGTACAAGGAGTGGACTGCTGTGGACTGGGGTAAAGTCATTTTCTCTGATGAATCCCCTTTTCGATTGTTTGGGACATGTTGAAAACTGCTTATTCGGAGAAGAAGAGGTGAGCGCTACCACCAGTCTTGTCTCATGCCAACTGTAAAGCATCCTGAAACCATTCATGTGTGGGGTTGCTTCTCAGCCAAGGGAATCGGCTCACTCACAGTCTTGCCTAAAAACACAGCCATGTATAAAGAATAGTACCAGAATGTCCTCCAAGAGCAACTTCTCCCAACCGTCCAAGAGCAGTTTGGCGCCCAACAATGCCTTTTCCAGCATGATGGAGCACCTTGCCATAAAGCAAAGGTGATAACTAAATGGCTCAGAGAACAAAACAGAGATTTTGGGTCCATGGCCTGGAAACTCCCCAGATCTTAATCCCATTGAGAACTTGTGGTCAATCATCAAGAGACGGGTGGCAAATCGACAAATTCTGGCAAAATGCAAGCATTGATTATGCAAGAATGGACTGCTATCAGTCAGGATTTGGTCCAGAAGTTGATTGAGAGCATGCCAGGGAGAATTGCAGAGGTCCTGAAGAAGAAGGGTCAACACTGCAAATATTGACTTGCTGCATTAACTCATTCTACCTGTCAATATAACCTTTTGGTACTCATAATATGATTGCAATTATATTTCTGTACGTGATATAAACATCAGACAAACACAAATAAAAACCAGAGGGCAGCAGATCATGTGAAAATATAATTTTGGTGTCATTCTCAAAATTTTTGGCCATGACTGTACATATGAGGGCTTATCTTTCATGGGACAAGTTTTAATTTTGAACTAAATCATTTATTTTACAATACAGTGTACTGTAAAATGGGGCAGTGAAATTGCAAAAATATGCAATTGCACATTTGTTTTTTAGGTTTTAATTCATCATGTTCACTATATGGTAAAATTGACATCTCAGTATGATGCCTCAGGTCGTTACGAGTTTGTAGATACCAAACATGTATATTTTTACTTTTATCTAAGTGGTGAAAAATATTCTGAAGTTTTAAAGAAAAATAATTGCACTTTGGCACCATTTTCCAAGACCTGTAGCTCTCTCATTTTTTTGGGATCTAGGGTTGTGTGGTGGCTCATTTTTTGTGGCTTTTGCTGATGTTTATAATGATACCATTTTTGGGTAGATGTGATGTTTTGATCACCAGTTATTGCATTTTATTGCAATGTTGTTGTGATCAAAAAAACATAATTTTGCTATTTGAACTTTTCCCCCATTATACAATTTACATATCTGATGAATTGATTTAATGTTTTGATAGGTCTATTGATAGGTATTCTGCCAGCCGGCAGATGAGGAGACTTTAAACCGCAAGGCTCTTCTGGGAAATTGCATATGCAAATTGTCACTTAAGTAGACAAACTCTAATGCCACCAATAAAGGTAGCAATCCTAAAAGTCATAATTCAAGAAAGATGATGGGAGTGATGGTGTGTCACGGTCCGCGCTGCTTCTGGATAAAAAACTCACCAAAGAGCCCAGCAAACTTTCATCCTCTTTATTCCTTATTCCAACGCGTTTCAACGCCACAACCCGGCGTCTTCCTCAGGTGAGTTTTTTATCCAGAAGCAGCGCGGACCGTGACACACCATCACTCCCATCATCTTTCTTGGAACATACCACGATCCAGTGGTAGGTGGAGGTCCTGCAGCAGCTTGGAACATTGATTCCTAAACGCAGTCAAACCAGTTGTGGGGACCACAACTGGACCAGGTGAGCGGCCACACAGCACCACCATCTACATACTAGTGTCACTAGTGATAGGGCACTATTGCGCCTCTTGTCCCCTCCCTTTATATTTTGCATTTAAAAGTCATAATTGACTCTTTAACAAGCCTTTTATTATGACTTAGGATTTGTGCAATTACTTATAGAATTAAGTAGCATCCACTCAGGAGCTAAATTTTCTACATTAATTTATAACTTTAATAAATCGCTAGCTGTACTACCCGGCTATGCCCGGGTTACTAAATAACTGCTGTTAGCTATATCAAAATAGAATTTGAATATGTCATATTAATGACCTGCAGGAAAATAGAAGCTGAGCTGTGATTGGTTGCTATAGGCAGCCTAATAAATCTCCAGCCAACAGTAAACCCTCCCCCGGCCGGGCAGTATATGTTACCTCACACATACACATAATAGACAGCTCATGTGACTGACATCTGCCTTAATTCCCTATATGGCACATGTGTTGCACATTGGCTGTTTTTAATCACATGTTTATGTTTGGAAATTAAAGATAGCACACATATGAGGCGAGTTGTGTGAGGCTATTTGTGCACATCTGTGTCTGTCTGTGTGGTGTATGTGTCCCTGGGATGTGTGTGTGTGTCCCTGTGGGGTGAATGCATGTGTCCCTATAGGGTGTGTATGTGTGTTTCCCTGTGGGGGGGTTTGTGTGGTGTGTGTGTGTCTCTGTTGTGTGTGTCTCTTTGTGGTATGTGTGTGTGTGTGTCCCTGTGGGGTGAGTGCATGTGTCCCTATAGGGTGTGTATGTGTGTGTGTCCCTGTTGGGGGGGTCTGTGTGGTGTGTGTGTCTCTGCGTTGTGTGTCTCTTTGTGGTGTGTGTGTGTCTCTGTGGGGTGAGTGCATGTGTCGCTATAAGGTGTGTGTGTCCCCCGTGGGGTGTGTGTGTGTGTCTCTGTGTTGTGTGTGTCTCTTTGTGGTGTGCGTGTGTGTTCGGGTGCGTGGTGAGTATTCAATGTTGGGGCTGCACCTTAGCGACTATACACTTGTTGTTACTCTTTGTGTGCTTGTGGTGTGTATACATGTCCCCGTGCGTGGTGAATATTCCATGTTGGGGCCCCACCTTAGTGACTATATGCTGGTATATGCTGTTAGTCTTTGGCGCTGTTATTAAGCCCCTCTCATTCACAACTGTCAACTGGTAACTGTCACTTTTTCCCCATTATGTAGATAGGGGCAAAATTGTTTGGAGAATTGGAACGCGCGGGGTTAAAATTTCACCTCACAACATAGCCTATGATGCTCGCCGGGGTCCAGATGTGTGACTGTGCAAAATTTTGTGGCTGTAGCTGGCAGGTGCCGATTTTCCTCCCACACTTTTCCTTTCACTTTTTCTTCATTATGTAGATATGGGCAAAATTGTTTGGTGAATTGGAACGCGCGGGGTTAAAATTTCGCCTCACAACATAGCCTATGACGCTCCCGGGGTCCAGATGTGTGACTGTGCAAAATTTTGTGGCTGTAGTTGCGACAGTGTAGATGCCAATCCCAGACATACACACACACATTCAGCTTTATATATTAGACTAGCTGTAGTACCCGGCTACACCCGGGTTAATAAATAACTGATCTTAGCTATAACAAAATAGAATTTGAATATGTCATATTAATGACCTGTAAGAAAATAGAACCTGAGCTGTGATTGATTGCTATAGGCAGCCTAATAAATCTCCAGCCAATAGTAAACCCTCCCCCTGGCCGGGCAGTATATGTTATCTAACACATACACATAATAGACAGCTCATGTGACTGAAATCTGCCTTAATTCCCTATATGGTACATGTGTTGCACATTGGCTGTTTTTAATCAGATGTTTATGTTTGGAAATTAAAGATAGCACACGTATGAGGCGAGTTGTGTGAGGTGATTTGTGCACATCTGTGTCTGTCTGTGTGGTGTGTGTGTCCCTGGGGTGTGTATGTGTGTGTCCCTGTGGGGTGAGTGCATGTGTCCCTATAGGGTGTGTATGTGTGTGTGTCCCTGTGGGGGGGTCTGTGTGGTGTGTGTGTATCTGTGTTGTGTGTGTCTCTTTGTGGTGTGTGTGTGTCCCTGTGGGGTGAGTACATGTGTCCCTATAGGGTGTGTATGTGTGTGTGTCCCTGTGGGGGGGTCTGTGTGGTGTGTGTGTATCTGTGTTGTGTGTGTCTCTTTGTGGTGTGTGTGTCCCTGTGGGGTGAGTGCATGTGTCCCTATAGGGTGTGTATGTGTGTGTGTCCCTGTGGGGGGGTCTGTGTGGTGTGTGTGTATCTGTGTTGTGTGTGTCTCTTTGTGGTGTGTGTGTGTGTCCCTGTGGGGTGAGTGCATGTGTCCCTATAGGGTGTGTATGTGTGTGTGTCCCTGTGGGGGGGTCTGTGTGGTGTGTGTGTATCTGTGTTGTGTGTGTCTCTTTGTGGTGTGTGTGTCCCTGTGGGGTGAGTGCATGTGTCCCTATAGGGTGTGTATGTGTGTGTGTCCCAGTGGGGGGGTCTGTGTGGGGTGTGTGTGTCTCTGTGTTGTGTGTGTCTCTTTGTGGTGTGTGTCCCTGTGCGGTGAGTGCATGTGTCCCTATAGGGTGGCTATGTGTGTGTGTCCTTGTGGGGGGCGGGTCTGTGTGGTGTGTGTCTGTGTTGTGTGTGTCTCTTTGTGGTGTTTGTGTGTGTGTCCCTGTGGGGTGAGTGCATGTGTCGCTATAGGGTGTGTGTGTGTCCCTTGGGGGTGTGTGTGTGTGTCTCTGTGTTGTGTGTGTCTCTGTGAGGTGAGTGCATGTGTCGCTATAGGGTGTGTGTGTGTCCCCTTGGGGTGTGTGTGTGTGTTTCTGTGTTGTGTGTGTCTCTTTGGGGTGTGTGTGTGTTTGTTCGGGTGCGTGGTGAGTATCCAATGTTGGGGCTGCACCTTAGCGACTATACACTGGCTGTTACTCTTTGTGTGCATGTGGTGTGTATACATGTCCCTGTGCGTGGTGAATATCTCATGTTGGGGCCCCACCTTAGTGACTATATGCTGGTATGTGCTGTTAGTCTTTGGCGCTATCATTAAGCCCTCTCATTCACAACTGTCAAGTGGTAACTGTCACTTTTTCCCCATTATGTAGATAGGGGCAAAATTGTTTGGTGAATTGGAATGCGCGGGGTTAAAATTTTGCCTCACAACATAGCCTATGACGCTCCCGGGGTCCAGACGTGTGACTGTGCAAAATTTTGTGGCTATAGCTGACAGCTGCCGATTTTCCTCCAACACTTTTCCATTCACTTTTTCCCCATTATGTAGATAGGGGCAAAATAGTTTGGTGAACTGGAACGCGCAGGGTTAAAATTTCGCCTCACAACATAGCCTATGACGCTCTCGGGGTCCAGACATGTGACTGTGCAAAATTTTGTGGCTGTAGTTCTGACGGTGTAGATGCCGGTCCCGGATATACACACATACACACACACACACATACACACATTCAGTTTTATATATTAGATTAAAAGATCATACACACAAGGACAATAGAAAGAAGTACTTGGGGAAATATTCAAAGTTTAGTACCACAATCAGGCTGTAACACCTAGGCTAAGCATGGAATCAAATTGTTTATATCACTTGGTATTACAATGCACATTCTTAGCTATGGAATGACATAGATATCCAAATGGAAGTGCACCATTCAATCCTTTCCATTACACTTACCCATATGTCTAAGATGACAGATTCCAGATCCACGCTGTGCCCATGTGTCCTGACTTGTGGTGACCCCTATCCCAACATACGTTTCACTAACACTTTGTCAAGGGGTGTGACACACAGCCTGATTGTGGTACCAACCTTTGAATTTTTCCCCAAGTACTTCTTTGTATTGTCCTTATGTGTATGAGCTTGTAATGATTTAATAAAGTTATAAATTAATGTAGAAACTTCAACTCCTGAGTGGATGCCACTTAATTCTAAATGTCCAAGCTGGATGTGACACACACGTGATACCTGTATGATGAAGCTAGTTGCATACCTTGCTCAGGTGTGATTTTGCCCTTTTCTTCCTCACACTCTTCAGACACTGAACGTTCTGTGGGCACCTTCTATGAACTCTGAGCTTTAGCTTCTTCCATAAATTTTCTATTGGGGTAAGGTCGGGTGATTGGCTGGGCTATTATAGCCGCTTCATTTTTTTTCTCTAATACCAGTTGAGAGTTTATTTTTTTGTGTGTTTGGGATCACTGGCTTGCTGAAATGTCCCTGCTAGTTTAATTTACATCATTCTAGTGGATGGTTGGAGATTTTTATTAAGAATGGGTAGGGTCACATTGGCGTTTTTTGTTTAAAATCCTGATCCGGTTTTGAGCTTTAAAAAAGCTCAAAACCGGACCAGGAAAGGCTCCTGATGGAAGCCTATGCAAAACACCGGATGGCTTCACAAGCCATCCGGTGGCCGGATCCGGCACTGCTGCCTGCGTTTAAAATCATGCAGGCAGCAGTTTTCGCAGCGTTTCTGGGACCGCACTGCGGTTACCGGATGGCTCAGGATGTGTAATCCTGAGCCATCCGGTAACTGCAGAGTGTGCGGATCCCGATCGGCCAAGTTAATAAAGAGTTAATTTAAGTACAGAACTGACTGTTAGAGGTCTGTAGGGGGGCTTAGACCCCCCCTACAGACCGGGCGGCCACTTCTATAGTGTTCTTCTACAATAATAGTACCTATGGCACGGGCTGATCTGAGCTCCGTGCATGTGGTGCAAATATCCCCCCTCCCCCTATCACTATACAGGGGTGCATACACCCCTGTAGTACAGTACTGCTTTATTTAATTTATAAACATCAAGATTTGTCCCAAACGGCAGAGAATTATATATTTACATGTCCCATAGGCAGAGTCGAGTGATTTCCATGGGCGGGGCTGTGTGCATTAGCCTCCGCCCGCTCCTTCTTGATGGCCGCCCCCTCTGGCCGTAATCCAGTGTTGTGGGGGTGGCCGAGTCGTTAAAGGGGCGTGGCTAACCATGAGCCGCGGTTAGCCACGCCCCTTTAACGACTCGGCCACCCCCACAACACTGGATTACGGCCAGAGGGGGCGGCCATCAAGAAGGAGCGGGCGGAGGCTAATGCACACAGCCCCGCCCATGGAAATCACTCGACTCTGCCTATGGGACATGTAAATATATAATTCTCTGCCGTTTGGGACAAATCTTGATGTTTATAAATTAAATAAAGCAGTACTGTACTACAGGGGTGTATGCACCCCTGTATAGTGATAGGGGGAGGGGGGATATTTGCACCACATGCACGGAGCTCAGATCAGCCCGTGCCATAGGTACTATTATTGTAGAAGAACACTATAGAAGTGGCCGCCCGGTCTGTAGGGGGGGTCTAAGCCCCCCTACAGACCTCTAACAGTCAGTTCTGTACTTAAATTAACTCTTTATTAACTTGGCCGATCGGGATCCGCACACTCTGCAGTTACCGGATGGCTCAGGATTACACATCCTGAGCCATCCGGTGACCGCAGTGCGGTATTCTGCACACATTTTTGAATAAAAATGTGTGTGACCAGAATTGCATTCACCGCATCCGGATCCGGATGCGGTGAATGCAATTCATGTTTGCAATGTGACCCTACCCTATGTCTTGGTGCATTTGTCCACTCAATTATACTTCAAATACATGAAGTTTGCCAGTACCGTTTGATGAAAAACAGCCAGACACATAATGTTCCTATATCCAAACTTCACTGTTAGTATGGTGTTTTTGGGGTGATATGTAGTACCTTTTAGCCTCCAAACATGGAGTGTATTATGGCATCCAAACTGTTCAATTTTGGGTTTATTTGACCAGACTATATTCTCCCAGTATTTCACAGGCTTGTCTAAATGTTGTTGCAAAACTTTAAACGCGTATGAACGTGCTTTTTTGTTCAACAATTGAGTCTTGTGTGGTGAATGTGCTTACGTGCCATGGACGTTGAGTGCGTTATTGTATTCTTTCACTCTTGGCTCTCGGACATTCTTTTCACTCCTCTTTCTGAAATCTTGCAGTGAGCACCTGATCGTGGTCGATTTATGGTGAAATAATGTTTTGTCCACTTCCGGATTATGGCACATCAGTCCTCACTGGATCCTTCATTAGTTTAGACATTCTTCTGTAAGCAATGCCATCAGTAGGTTTTGCAACAACAAGATTACGAAGGTTTTGATTCAGCACACTGGTTTTACTCATCATGAGATATTTCTTGTGTGGCACCTTGGTGATGAGACACCTTTTTATTGGATGCAAGTTAAACCATCTGATATAAATTTTTGCTAAATGGCAGGATTGCTTTCTAATTTATAATAGATATCAGCTGATATCATGACTTTCCATGACTTTTTTCATGAGTAATTAAACTTTTTCCTATGTCATTTCTAATTACACATCACTAAATTGATGGACAGTTATGGTTTGGTATTTTTGCCTTTGTGGATTGAATGGGTTGTTACCAATATTTGTGGAGAAATAATTGGAATTTGAATTCTCTTTGAATTAGGAGTTTGTAGAAACCAATGGGAACACTTAAAGGGGTACTTTAAGGGAGATAAAAAATGTTTGTACTGTCCCTGCACTCATGCACAATAAAGCTGAGATGCCCAGTACAGATCTATTGTCTTTACAACACTTGTAATTCAGTATGACAGGAGTCGCTCCTCACCCCTCACCCACAATCTGGGACATTATGTCACACATCAGTGTGGAGCTCCATGCTGTTGTAGGGAACAGGGAGCGTGGTAGAGGCATAGTTTCCTGCTCCAGGCTGTTCTTAACTGCCACCCCCATTATATCAGTCTCTTATAATTCTGGTAATAGTGAGCATGGTGGGGGAGTGGCCACCTGCTCCAGGCTGTTCCTAGTTGCCAGACTCCTGGTATCTATCTCTATTTAGTCTGTTGATAGGGGTCGTGATGGGGGCATATCCTCCTGCTCCAGGCTGCTTCTAACAGCCACCCCCTTGTTATCTGTCACTGGTAGCTAAAAACAGCCTGGGGCAGGCCATGCCCCCACCGTACCCCTTGGCATATCCAATAGCAAAAAGCTTAACACTGGTGTGTGATATAACGCCCCAGGCAAGAGGGGTGAGAAGCAGATCCTGTTATACTGAAATGCAAGTGTTATAATAAACTTTCAAATATACTTTATTAGAGAAATCTGGAAGCAAGCCATTCATAAACCTTCCGCAAGGTGTCTCCACTAAACTGTGTGTGAAGCAGACATATATTTTGTTATAAGTCAGATCCGTCTTCACACTGAATATGGGCTCATAGTCATATAAGGGTAAAAGAGGCATGGCCAAAGGAGCGTGCGAGCTCCTGACTGCAGCTGGTGAGGAAAAAACGTATCAGATTACTTCAGGTTACAGCATAATTGCTAAGCAATGTCAGAATATCACGATCACTTTAAACTCCGCCTTCTCTTGACACAAGCTTCTGATCTGTCATTTGGCTCTACACAGCTAAGTCAGGATCACTGTTAACCCCTTCTGTGATGACCCATTACACTGCTCCCTATCAGCTGTTCGCCATGCCCACACAGCCATAAAATGCAGTTTGCAAAAGAACACAGAGAAAAGTGAAAAAATAAGTCATATGGCACAAAAAAGCATTATCTTAGCAGCTATGTGACCCATTATTAACAACCAGGGCTGTATTGTGTTTTTTTTTTTCAATTAAATGACAATTACACTTTAACTGATATACAGAGATCTTAGAGCCTGGTATCTTCACTACAGGGACCCATAAGTTCCTTCTGTGGATTAACTCCTGGAGCAAATTTTTAAAAACAAAACATTTGGGTCAGAATCAGATAGCCAGGGACATGTACAAAATCAGATTCAAATGTGTAATGAGGGTAAGTCAGGTCGGGGTTCAAGGGATTAGTTAGAACAAAAGGAATAAATTAAGTATGCAGTCCTTGGGATACACCATTAAGGGCATTTGGAAGTTAATTAGGAGAATGGTCAAGTTGGCTGTGTAAAAACACAGAGTATCAGTCCAAAACATGCGCCAGGTAATATGCAAGATAGCATACAATACATGGCACAAGGTGCTGGAAAAGCATTTTTGCTGCTGAACTCATTTCTTGATTGATTCACTGATATGTAACCTGACACAAACTGACAAACACGGATCTGTAGCTGTCAGTGTCAAATAACATGGATGTCTATGGAACACGGATCTGTTTTGCTGTACTGAGCATGCTCAGAATCAAGGTACAGCTCCTCACAGCCCTATCTCTGGTACTGATGATGTTTCAGTGAAATTTACTGATACGTGGACATCAGTTGCCATCTGTTTGAACAGATCAGTGTCTGTCCATGTGGTCCTCGAAATTTAAGGAACCACACGGATGTGCAAATCATGCAGTGTGAAGGCAGCGTTAGCAACAATAAATAGACTCTGACGCTATCTTTTGTACTGAGTCATCTAATAAGTGTGTGCACAAGACACTGGAAGGGTGAGAAAGGTCAGCTGTTATATCACCTATTATGGTTAGTGTTCCTGGTGTTATCAGCTGTGTATAGATGTGTTACCTTCCTGACATTGAAATCCCCTCTCTGCTAATAATGAGCCTGCTGAAAACTTCATGAAATTATAGGAAGTAGGAATTTAAGGGTACGGACACACTGGCGTGAAAGGTGGGCGTCTGCAATGCGAGTTTTTTTCGCATTGCAGTCGGACCAATGTTACTTAATGTCTGAGTGCACATTTGCGAGTGTCGGGCGTTTTTTTTCTCGTCCGAGAGACAGACAAGAAAGCAGTTGCAACATGCTGCGACAGTATGCGATTCACCCGCGAGACTCGTCAATGCAAGTCAATGGGTCCAACAAAATCACGGACCACACACAGATCATCCGAGAGGCATTCGTTTTTTTTCACTGATACATTACACTCTGTAACAAATTTTTAGTTCCTGGGTACAAAGTGTGTTTTCCTAACCCGTTATTCCTAAAACAAATAGAAAATAGTTGTTGTTCCACAAAAACTTTGCTTCTGTGATCAGGACAATGACATTGTCTCAGTATTGAATACGAATTGAGAATTTTCCTGAAAACAGCCAAATTTCAAAATTTAATTATCTTGATCACAGAAGCAAAGTTTTTGTGGAACAACAACTATTCTCTATTTCTTTTAGGCATAACGGGATAGGAAAACACACTGTGTACCCAGGAACAAAAAAAAATAAAAATTTGTTACATAGTGTAATTTCCTTTTTTGACATAATAAATATGAAATTTTTCGCTGCTGTGGTCATAAAATCAAAGATTGTGCTGAATGTAGTCGTTCTTCCATAGTCTTTACACATAAGCAGTTGAAATATTACACTTGGAAGGCAGGAACAAAAATTTTGTTACATTGTGTTATCATTCTGCAGCTGAGAACACTGTAAAATGTTCCTGTAAATGATTATACAGTAAATAGCTGCTGAGAAAAAAAACGGATTGCACACGGACACCACTCGGATGTGATCTGAGAACAATGTCGGACACTTGCATAGCAGTTGGATGCAAAACAGAGCAAAAAACGTAAGACTCTCGGGAACAACAATCGAACCGCATTTTTTCTCGCCTGTGTGTTTCCATCCTAAAAGAAAGCCTAATGACCATGGTGAAAATTGCAAGAATACTATTATTTCATATTAATTAAATTTGTGAAAAATCCCCCCAAACATTACCAAAATGGTAAAAAAAAAACATATAACACGACAACCAGATTTCAACAATAGCTCATTTTCTGATGATAGCTTACTGGTAAGAAGTATTACATAGCAGATATTCAGAGCAGTTCTCTCTATTCAGGTTCATAAAAGATTCCAAATAAGGAATTACCCACTATGTTTCCTATATGCCATAATTGTTTTCATGATAATTTTAGCTACGGTATTTTTTATGAACCTAGCAATTCAATCTTGCTAATTATAAAAATTTGCATGTACAATAGTTTATCTTTCAATTATCTACAAAGATTATAACTGTTTTTCTCCCAGGCAGACTAGAATATAACATTCTCTCAGAATCACTATGCATTTATATGTAGCATATACACAAAAAATTATACTCACCTGCAGTGCTGCCTTGAGATCTTATAAAAGAGTCTTTAAAGGAACCAACCACCCAAATGACCCCCCCGACTGTTTATATAGGTCCCTAACCCAGCACACCATTTGCTGCAGCGTTTTGCTAAAAACTGTATTATAGAAGTGAAGATCTACTTTGTAAAGTTTAAACATGAAGCCGACTGGGCGTTACTTAACTCGTTCTCAGCGAGTTGCACCTGCCGTCATCATCCTCTCCCCATCGCTGCAGTGAAGCCCAGCCCTTCCTTCCTAGTCGCAGTTGTGCACGGATCTCATGCCCTGCACACGTCATCAGCTAGAGCCGGTGCGAGCACACGCTCTGACTTCCTGTGTAATGCACAGCTGAGCGCAGGAAGTCAAGCGGTGCCGCGACCCGGCTCTAGTGATGACTGTGCACGGGCATGAGATCCGTGCACCACTGCGACTAGAAGAAAGCTGGCTTCACTGCAGCGTTGGGGAGAGGATGATGACGGGCAGTGCAACTCGGCTGAAACAAGTTAAGTAACGCCCATCGGCTTCATGTTTTAAACTTACAAGGTAGATCTTCACTTCTATAAACAGTTTTTTTAGCAAAAACGCTTGCAGCAATGGTGTGCTGGTGTAGGGACCTATATAACATCTGGGGGTCATTGGGGGTTGGTTCCCTTTAATGAATATTAATAATTCTTCAATGTATATTTTGAGTAAAACTTATGTTTATTCAATAAACACATCATAAAATATTTAGAATGCTTCAATTATAAGTTTTGGGCAGATAATGTTGCTCAGGCAAGAATATTGCTGATACAGTATTATTTGGAGTACTGGTTAGGAAGACTATCACTTAGCATAGTGGCTAGACTGTATTCTGTGAACTATGGAATTCTTTGAATAATATTCTGTTTAATTATGGAAAGTAATGCAAGTTAAGCTACTGTCAACTTTCATGTATCTGAAAAACTGTTTAATTGATCCTACTGTGCTGCTTGTGGGAGAATTGGCTCTTTTTTCTTGTTTATTCCATTTGCACTATACTTTTATAATAACCTCTTCACTACCAAAGCCATATATATACGCCCTTGGCCGTGTTCCCCCTCTGTTGCGAGCTCACACGCTGAGCTTACATAATCTCCCACACATCTAGCTGATTGATGAGCTGAGATGTGTAGCTACAGCACTGATGGATCAGTGATCCAAAGCTCCTTGGCCTCCTATTGTATTGGAGTCCCATGACCACAGGATCCCCGCTGCTACCTTGACAGCCCGGAGTTCTGTGATGACCCCAGATGCGATGCATCACATCCTGTATGCAAGCACCGCATCCACAAAAGTGATGATTCAGCTATGCACAGACTGCATCAGCTCATCTTGCATAGCAGAATGATTGAAGTGTGCAGCACTGTGGCCCCCTAAAGGGCCAGTGTAAAAAAAAGAGAAATTTAAAAAAAAAGTTGAAATCACCACCCTTTGCCATTGAAAATAAATAATTAAGAAAATAAAAATACACAGATTGGTATCGCCACGTTCATAAATGCCCGATCTATCAATATATAAAATTAATACATCAAAGCTTTAAATGCATATGGAAAAAAGTCCAAAAGCCAAAATTAAGTGTTTTTGGTCTCCGCAACATGCAATAAAATGCAATAATGGTTTATCAAAACAACGTACATACCCAAAATTGGTATCATTAGAACGTCAGCTCAAGCCGCAAAAATAAGTAATTATACAACCTCAGATCCCCAAAAATTAGGATCATGGAAATGGCACAAAAGTACAAATATTTTTCTTTAAAACTTCTGAATTTTTTTTCTCACCACAAAGTAAATGTAACATGTTTGGTATCTACGAACATGTACCAACCCGAGGTGTCATACTGGCACATCGCTTACAATTAGTGAACATGGTGAATGAAAAACAAAAAAAACAAACATGCAATTTAATTTTTTGCAACTTTACTGCAGCTTAGAATTTATTTCCCATTTCCTGTACGCTATATGGTCAATAATTATGTCATTCAAAGTACAACCCATCCCACAAAAACAGCCCTCATATGTCTATTGATGAAAAAAAAAAAGGTAATGGCTCTTGGAAGAAGGGGAGCGAAAAACAAAAGCGAAAATTGCCTGCAGGGGAAGGGGTTAATGTGTTCTATTCCTCTATATTTTTTTTTCTATTGATTGAATTTAACTATTAACTTTACTATTCCAACGTAAGTTAAAACAACATTTAGGCGTAAAGAGCACCATTATGACTCACAAATTACAGCTTAAGATGTGCTTGGAGCAGTTCTGGAGTCAAATAAAGAAGCACACTGTTTTCTCTTGCCACTATCATTTAAAAGAAATCCTTAAAGAACAGCCTTCCATAGAATATTATAGACGAAAGACTCTCGGAACAAATTCCATTGTGTCCCAAATGTAGCATGGGGAGTAAAGCGCGTGATAAAATGTATATTTTTATCTTTTCCCGTACTCCTTGCAAGGAAGATTTGCATTTTCTTGAAGGTCTTGTTCCATTTTATTCATTTGATGATACCAAAAGCAAGCACAGTACAGAAAGTGTCATATTTTTATTTCCATAGGATTGCTGTCATTTTGATGAATGCGTTTCAAATTGCTATGAAGTTCTAGTTGTATCCTTTTGACCCTACACACAGGAAAATTATTCAAATAGGTCATGTGCTCACCTGAACTAACATTTAGGCTACGTTCACACCTCGCGCTTTTTTGCACGCGCTTTTCTGCCGGCAAAGTTGAATGGACTTTCACTTTTGCCGTGCAGACACTGCGTAAATATACGCTGCGCTTTTATGGGAGAAAGCGCATGCATAGAAAGAATCAACATGTCAATTCTTTACGCAAATGCACCCGTGCTTTCTCCCATAGGAGCCATTATACCCACTGGAATTACGCAGACAATGCGCAATCCCATCGCGTATAATTTCGGCGCTGCAGGATGTGATGTCACACAGGGGAGGAAGAATCCTGTGTTCCTCCCCTGTGTGACATCTGTGACCGCCCTTTTTTGGTTTCGCAGTGTATTAATATACGCTGCGAAACCTAAATAAAAGTTATCCAAATGGTATTAAAAATGATAAAAATTGAATACTTACCCTCCGCCGGTTGTTCAGGTTATCCGGAGCCGAGACATCCACATCTTCTTTGCTTCCAGGGCCTGGCAAGATCTGTGATTGGCCGCTCGCGATCATGTGATATGTACGTCAGACAGATCTTGGTAGGTCTTGGAAGGTCAGTAGATGTGGTTGACTCGGCTCCTGGCTCCTCGAACACCTGGCGGAGGGTAAGTATTCAATTTTTATTATTTTTAATACCATTTGATTACTTTTATTTAGGTTTCGCAGTGTATATTAACTGCTAAACCAAAAAAGGGTTGTCATACAGGGGAGGAACACAGGATTCTTCCTCCCCTGTGTGACATCACTTTCCGCCTGTGCTTTTGGGGGCAAGTGCGCCCGTAAAAAAACACGGTGTGTGAATGCACCGTGTGTTTTTACGGCACTTTTTTGTGCAACCGCAAAAAGCACCTGCGCAAAAAAAAGCGCTACGTGTGATTGTAGCCTTACTTGGAATATGATGGCATATGGTTTTCTGAAAATTATTTTGTAGGAGTTTTTCATTAAAAGCTTTCATTAAAATGTATTTACTTTTTTTTCTTAATTATCCAGTAATTTTGTGGGAGTTGCTCATGAAATGGTTAAACCAGTGGCGTAACTAGGTGATCAACTGAGGGGAGGGGAAACATCTCAGTGGTCCCCTATCTATGTAGGTAGCCCTGATAATAACTACAGTGGCAGATCTTGATTGTGGATAAAGGGGAACCTCAGTAGATGACCATGTTGTTACTGAAAATAAATCTCTATACAAAGGCTAACACTCATATTTATACCATGCGGTAATGATATGTTGGTGCATACCAGTCAAACAAAACCTGTGATATATTGCAGTACAGTTACAGGTAAAGACTCGCAGCTGACATTTTTCATTTTGGAGTTGTTCACTTTTCCTATCTTTTCTATCTAGCACAGACCAACATCACAACTTCTTCAAGACACAACTCATCTACAGAAATTACAACAAATTACAACAAAAACACATTTGATTTCTCACATTTCCAGCCCCGTCGGCCTCTATTCCCAAACTGCACCAACTTCTTATCCTACTGTCGCCCCAAGGCTGAGCAACTGCTGCTGTATGTGTCCATGGTTGCAATCTTGACTTTTTTTCTGGACAGCTTATCAATGGAAAATTATAATAAATTAATACTATTATGATGCATGTCTAGATCTCATAATTCTTAGATGAAGATATTCTGATATGAAACTGTATTCACTGAAAACTGTAAAATGATGATAATTACAGTCAAAATAATATGTATAGATTTCTATAGCTTCAAAAAAATGTTGGATGACTTAAACTTTTTTTAAGGGCATGGCAAAAAAGTGTTAGTTCAAGGAAAGAGGAAGAGGAATCACTCTACCACCTGATACTCACTGGGCTCCCAGGCTGCTGGTATTGGTAACTCAACCATTTAAAGTTATATTGAGAAAAGAAAAACCAGCGCCAGCGAAGCGGATCGTCCTTTTAATTCAGATTAAAAGTACAGAGATACATCCCCAGCAGGGAGAGACGCTAGACGCGTTTCGGGGAGCGGGTCCCCTTAGTCATTAGCACCTAAAGATTCGCTGGCGCTGGTTTTTCTTTTCTCAATATGGCAAAAAAGTGCTTGTCATGCCTCGGTTTTGCTCAGGGTTCAGAATAACTCACCAGAGAGCCAAATCAAATTTCCATCCTCTTTATTCCTCCTACGCGTTTCAGCGCCACACCCGGCGCCTTCCTCAGGGTGTGGCGCTGAAACGCGTAGGAGGAATAAAGAGGATGGAAATTTGATTTGGCTCTCTGGTGAGTTATTCTGAACCCTGAGCAGCGCGGACCGTGGTACACCATCACTCTCATCATTTTTCTTGGAACATACCACTATCCAGTGGTAGGTGGAGGTCCTGCAGCAGCTTGGAACATTGATTCCGAAACGCCTTCAAACCAGTTGTGGGGATCACAACTGGACCAGGTGAGCGGCTCCACAGCACCACCACAATACACTAGTGTCACTAGTGATAGGGCACTATTGCGCCTCTTGTCCCCCTCCCTTTATATTTTACTATGCCTCGGTTTTGGATTTCAGCTGGTGATCTTTTGCTGCTTGGCCTTCTCGGCTGAACCACTGCCTAGTCCCTTGCTGTTAAACTGATGATGGCTCTACTAATTTTGCTTTTCTTCTCTTTCTTTACTGCTAGTCAGGTGCCCATCTCTTACACCACATCATTGGGCCTCTGACCACCGGGTTGCCTCCAAAGCCCCTGCTGCATGGACCCTCTGCATGGACCCCTCTGCCTCACGGTCCCCTCTAGCTGCTTTGACCCTTCTGCTTCGTAGACCCTTCTGCCTCACGGACCTCCCTGGCTACAGTTACCCCTCTGCTGCATGGACCCCTCTGGCTGCATCTGACCTCCGGCGGCCCCACAGACACCCCTGGCTGCATTTGACCCTCTGCTACACAGACCCCTCTGCCTCACGGACCCTTCTGGTTGCAGCGACCCCTCTGCCGCATGGACCCCCCTGGCTGCATTTGACCCCCGGCTGCATTTGAATCCCGGCTACATCTGATCCTGACTGCATCTCAGCATCTCGCCCCTGACTGCACCTGTTCCCCCAACTGCATCCGACCCCAGGCTGCTTCTGACCCCTGACTGCATCAGCCCATCCCCGGCTGCACCACCTCACCACCAGCTGCGCCACCTCACCACCGGCGATGCCCCCACCACCGGATGTGCCACCTCACCACCGGCGCGCCTTCTCTTCCCCTGGCTGCATCATCTCATCCTCTGGTTGCATCATCTCATTCTCCGGCTGCATCATCTTGTTCTCTGGCTGCACCACCTCGTCCTCCTGCTGCATCACCTCATCCTCCGGCTGCACAACCTCGTCCTCCGGCTGCATCACCTCATCCTCCGGCTGCATCACCTTGTCCTCTGGCTGCACCATCCCATCCCCCGGCCACATCATCTCATCCTCCAGCCGCATTCTCATCTGCCGGCTGCAGCATCCATCATCTTGTCCCCGGCCGAATCACCTCGCCCCCGGGTGCATCATCTAGTTCCTGACTTCTTCATCTGATCCCCAGCTACATCCCAACCACTCTGCATCTCATCCCTGGATCACCGCTGCATCGTCTCATTCCCCGGCTCCATCACCTTGTCCCCGGCTCCACCATCTTGTCCTGGGCTGCTCGATCTCGTCCCCGGCTACATCTCCCCTGGACTGCAGCTCATCTCTTGGTGGCATCCCACCGCGGAATGCTCTTCACTACTGACTACTCGTCCACTACCACAGCTCTTCTTCCTCCTGCACCTGACCCCTGCTGCGTCTGACCCCCACTACCACTACCCACTACCCCCATTCCCCCGCCCACCATCCACAATGTTTCCACTCCTTTGCACACTCACTCCCATCCTTCTCCACTTTCTGCTACCCCCGCTCATCCCACTACCCCGCAACAAAGTACTTCTATCACCTCCATCCTACCTAACCACCTCACCCACTTCTCCAAACTATTCCTTCACTTTTAATCCTCCATCTTCAAACAGGCACGCCCACCGTGTAAACTCTTCTGCTCCCACCTGCTAAGCCTCTCCCTCCTCCTCCAACTTGCTGGCGACATTTCCCCTAATCCCGGCCCCCCGCCACATCCCCACAGTCACCTACACCCCACCCCCACGACCCATCATCAACTCTCGTAACCTCACCATCACCCACCCTCACATCCTCACCAACCTTAGACCCATCCTCCCAGGCCCTGCTCTCCCAATCCCCCTCCTAGGCGCACTCTGGAACGCCCGCTATGTCTGTAATAAACTCCCATACATCCACAAACTCTTTATTTCTAATAAACTCTCATTCCTTGGCATCACAGAGACGTGGCTTACCTCCTCCGACACGGTCTCCCCTGCTGCACTAACTTACGGTGGATTCAGTCTTTCCCACACTCCCCGCCCCTCTGACAAACATGGCGGAGGTGTCGGCATACTCCTGTCCAACACCTGCTCCTTCGCCCCTATTCCATTACCGCCCTCTGATACTCTCCCCTCTTTCGAAGCCCACTCTGTCTGCATCTTCTACCCCTTTAACCTCCAGCTGGCCGCCATCTACCGCCCCCTGGATCCATCCTCACCTTCCTCGACCACTTCACCACCTGGCTACTTCATTTCTTCTCTGCTGACATCCCCACCATCATTATGGGTGACTTCAATATCCCCATCGACACCGCCCACCCAACCGCCTCTCAACTTCTTTCCCTGACCTCCTCCTTCGGGCTCTCCCAATGGTCCTCCTCTGCCACCCACAAAGATGGCCACATGCTGGACCACATCTTTACCCGTCTTTGATCCCTTACTAACCTCTCAAACTCAACCCTCCCCATCTCTAACAAAAATCTACAGACCTACTCCTCCCTCTCATCCCCTACTACGCCACCTCCTCTCCGCAAACTCGATCACCCCTGCAGAAACCCAAAATACATTGATCTACACTCACTCTTTGAATCCCTTCTCCCTCTCGCCGATATAACATCCATACGCGACAAAGACACTGCCACCACCCTCTACAATACCACACTAACCAAGGCCCTCAACCTAGCCACCCCCTCACAAACCACGCTCCATGGACTAACAGGCAACCCTTGCACACCACCCTCACTAAAGACCTGAGAGGGGCATCCAGGGTAGCTGAGAGGTGATTTATAAAATCACATTCCACTGAGCACTTTGCACTGTTCAATCAGTCCCTCATCGCCTTCAAGTGTGCACTTGCTGCCGCCAAACATACCTTCTTCTCATCCCTAATAACATCCTTGGCCCACAATCCCAAACAACTTTTCAAAACCTTGAATTCCTTACTCCGCCCGCCCGCTCCACCTCCATCTACCCTTATCTCTGCTGAAGACGTTGCGTCCCAACAGCCTCCCCTCTCGCCTATATTGCCCTCTCCTTCCATCAACTGCTTCCCCCCCATAACTAAAGACCAGCTCTCCTCCCTCCTGTCAAAATCACACCTCACCACCAGCGCCCAGGACCCGCTCCCATCCCGCATTATTCTTAACCTCACCTCCATTATCACTGGCACCTTCCCCTCAGCCTTCAAACACACCTTGATCATACCTATCCTCACTCTGTTGGGGTCCCCCAGGGCTTGGTGCTGGGACCGTTACTCTTCTCAATCTAAACTCTTGGCCTAGGGCAACTCATTGAGTCCCACGTCCTCCAGTACCACCTCTACGCTGACGACACCCAAATCTACCTGTCTGGACCTGATATCGCCTCCCTGCTATCCAATGTCTGTCTGCCATCTCTTCCTTCTTTTCTGCTCGCTTCATTAAGCTGAACATGGACAAAACTGAGTTCATTGTCTTCCCCCCAAGCCGCTTCCCCTCACTACCTGACCTACCCATTGTCGTCAATGACTGCTCTCTCTCCCCAGTCCCCCATGCCAAGTGCCTCGGGTTATCCTTGACTCTTCCCTCTCCTTCAAGCCCCACATCCAAGCCCTCGCCACCTCCTGCCGACTCCAGCTCAAAAACATCTCTCGGATCTGCACTTTCCTTGACCACGACACTGCTAACACCTTATTCACGCTCTCAACATCTCCCAACTCGACTACTGCAACCTCCTGCTCACCGGCCTCCCCGCTACCTCCCTTGCACCTCTCCAATCTATCCTTAACTCCGCTGCCCGCCTAATCCATCTGTCTCCCCGCTACTCCCCTGTCTCCCCCCTCTGCCAAGCCCTTCATTGGCTCCCTGCTTCCCAGAGATCCCGGTTTAAAACACTAACCATGACATACAAATCCATCCACAACCTGTCTCCCCTCCATATATCTCCGACATGGTCTCCCGATACCTACCATCACGCGACCTGTGATCCTCCCAAGAACTCCTTCTTTAGCCCCCCTCATCTCCTCTTCGCACAACCGCATACAGGACTTCTCCCGTGCATCACCCATACTCTGGAACTCACTGCCCCAACACTTCAGACATTCTCCTACCCTGGGAACCTTCAAAAGAAGCCTGAAAACCCACCTCTTCCGCCAAGCCTAAAACCTGCAATGAGACCCGGTCCACCACACCGCCTCAAGACCGGCACCTCCTACTGTATCCCCATCCACCCCTCGTAGACTGTGAGCCCTCGCGGACAGGATTTTCTCCCCTCTTGTATCTGCATGTCAGAATTGTCCACAGCTATTGTTACTTGTATTGCTACTATGTTACCTGTCTTAGTCTGCCCTTTTAGCATGTAAAGCGCCATGGAATATAATGGCGCTATATAAATAAATAGTAATAATAATAATAATTTCTCAGTTTCATATATTGTCTCTGTCCTCTCTCAGTTTGTGTGAGACTATTTATTCTCATCTTGCACTAGCCTCCTTTGCTGACTATAGTTCTAAGTGGACCTGTTCCTGTGACCTTGAGCTCTTAATATTTTGGATTTTATTTGGCAGAAAAACCAGTTGAGTGTCTTTTGATGTTTGTGCATTATCATTACAGCCCGTTTATCCTTAACCTTAACCTTATTTGTACCTGTTTGAATTTAGCTCACATGGGATTTTAGTTTTTTACTGCATTGTTTAATCTCCCCTTGCAGTGCTTTGGGGACTCACCTATGGGCCCTAAGGATGCACAAGAAACCCTTTGATTGCCATTTAGGGAACCTGATTTGAAGCGGTGCTGTTAGTTGTTCAGCTAGGGTCTTTAGTCTGTACAGGTATCAGTTGGGTGCGGCTGTGCATGGCCCTTTTCTGCTTTCCATATGTGTGTGCTATTTGTACTAAAATTTATAGCTAGCCCATTCTGTGGCGTCTTGGATCCCAGGGATGTTCTGGCTAAAAAACTTGAGACCTTGTTCCTGGAAGTGGTGGATATCAAGCTGCAGCAGCAGCAACATGCATGTTTTGTCGCTACAGAGGATATGGTCCATCAGAACTCCTCAGAAAACCCAAGGTGAAATTGGTGGATCGCTTTGACGGGGACAGAAGTAAATTTTCCATCTTTTTAGCTTCATGTAAACTATATTTCTGCTTATGCCCGGTATCCTCTGGGTCTGAGAGACAACAAGTTGGCACTGTTTTGTCCTTCATGGAGATAAACAGGTTTTGGCATTTTCTTTCCCTGAGGTTTCCCCAATGTTCTCTACTGTTGAGGCATGACAATCGAGGGAGGATCTCCGGTCGTAAATTGGTTGGTTAATTACTATCCCCAACCGTTGTAAACTTAAAATAACACACATACTGCAGTGACTTGGTTTAACAAATTGGCCACAGCAGCCTTTATTGCCTATTGTTTACATACTAATATAATGTAACAGGGTACACCGTCCAACGGGCGTCCCAACTTAAACAATAGGCCCTCCCATTATTTTACCCATGGATAGGCCCGGTCCATAAGCCTCTAACTTTTTGCCCCTGGCCGCAATAACACCGGCCCCAGGGACGAGGTATTGGTTACCTAGAACCAATACCTCACCCTTGCAGAACGCCGTGCCTGCAAGGTACCTTTAACCTGAGCCCCTCAACCTTTGAGGTGGCTCATCTCCCCCTTCAAAATGTAAATCACCTGCCTCTGGACCAGACCTACCCCCGCTGCCGTGACATTACCAAAGCTTCACACCGGACTTCCAGATTACATTCATACAACACATCTCAAACGCCTTCACACCTGAACCCCAAAAAACCAGGGAGGGTGGGCGGGAAACTTCACAGGCTGTCCCCAGGAAGTGGAATGAGGGGACTTCCTTCTTTGTCCCCTGTATCTTCCCTTGAGCTCCCCCTCTTCCTCCCCCTGACCACCCCCTCTCTCATTTAGTCAGCACCCATGCCCCAATCACATATTCCCATTCCTTCCTTCTCCAATTAACTCCCTACCTCCCCGAATGTCATGTGGCCCCTACACCTTATGGGTTCCATGGCCTGCTTGACAATCGAGGGAGGATCTCCGGTCGTAAATTGGTTGGTTAATTACTATCCCCAACCGTTGTAAACTTAAAATAACACACATACTGCAGTGACTTGGTTTAACAAATTGGCCACAGCAGCCTTTATTGCCTATTGTTTACATACTAATATAATGTAACAGGGTACACCGTCCAACGGGCGTCCCAACTTAAACAATAGGCCCTCCCATCATTTTACCCATGGATAGGCCCGGTCCATAAGCCTCTAACTTTTTGCCCCTGGCCGCAATAACACCGGCCCCAGGGACGAGGTATTGGTTACCTAGAACCAATACCTCACCCTTGCAGAACCCCGTGCCTGCAAGGTACCTTTAACCTGAGCCCCTCAACCTTTGAGGTGGCTCATCTCCCCCTTCAAAATGTAAATCACCTGCCTCTGGACCAGACCTACCCCCGCCACAGGACAGGGCAAGTGACCCCTTACTTGGCCTGGACCCGCCACACACCAAACGCTTGCTCCACACCTTCTCTCAAATCCAACATCCACATATCCAAGCCAATCTCCGTCAAGTGCATCAAATCAGACTTCAGATATTCTCTCGACCTTGACTCCAATTCTCTGTGCCGTACCACAATCCCCCGTTACGTGCCACAAATGCCCCACCGCTTTATTGACTTTCACCCTTGCTTTATTAATTTTATCCACCGATCTCCCAAACCTCCATCGTCCCCTTGGCACCATATCCGACCATACCACAATCACACCGGGGTGGGAACACCACAGTCGCAACAAATCACACTTGATGTCCCGTATTAACTCCCGAGACGCACGCACCCCCAAATCGTTTCCCCCAACATGCAGAACTAGGATATCCGGGGGTCTACTCACATTACAAAAATAATCCACTTCCGGCAGCACCCTGCCCCATTGCATACCCCTCAAACCCAACCATTTGACCGACGCTGCACCTCTGTCGAGTCCCAACTGCCGACCATCCGGGCGAACATCCGCTCGAAGAGCCCCCCAATACACGTACGAATGGCCGAGTATCCAGATCAAGCAGCGGCCTGTACAAACAAAAGAAAAGTTAACAATTGACCAAAACCAGCGTGTCATCCTAACCAGTTACTAACGAAAACCATACCACAATGCCCACCCTCTTTTTCAGTAGCCTGGGTAATCCCCTCCAGCCACTACCTAGAAAGCAAGTGAGGACGTACATACAATCGAAAACGATTCGATTCCCAGCGCCCAATTCGCCGCACTACATCATCCCCCAACCCCCAACGAGACGCCTCCGTGGCCGCCCCGATGCGAAATGAATGCGTGCCAAACTCCTCCGGGCGCTCGCCCACTCTCAGCAAGCACTCCCGGAAAACTGCCCGAAACTGAAATTTGGACAAAAACAAACCATCTGCATGCCGAAGTAACGGTCCTGGACCACCACCCCTATGAGATAGAAAACGTCGTACCATCCCCACCGGACACAATGGGCTCCCAGCCATGGCATACAACACCACCAACCTCCCTCTGCCCAGTTGGTCAGTTTTTGAATACTGCAGCCAGCATTCCACCCTGTCTTCCACAATTAGCACGTCATTCAAAGCCAAGCCTCCCGCCCTACACCGAGTTGGGCTCAATAACTCCCCTAGCCTAAAAGCTCCAAAAAAGGCCAACACAAAAGCTGTGGAAAACAAAATCATTTCGTAGTTGGACCTGCAAATCCCCTCCAAATTCGCTACCATTCTTCCCAGTAATGTCACCGACACCGGGCGTCGAACATCCCTTGTCCGCACACCTTTCCGGAAACCTTTCAAAGCCTGTCGCACTGTGAAATCTTTAGTCGCATCCTGCTGCCCAACAGCCGAAACCAAAATGCAATCGCTGCCACCCTCTGTGCTCCAACCGAAGCGGACCTTCCAGACACAAAATCATTCCCTATGAATGTCAACACCTTTTGCACATCATCCATACCACCGGTCATGCCTGATCCCGCACAAATTCCTCCCACTCCTGCCATACTTTCCCATATCGGCACCAAGTAGCCTCCGACACTGAACTCCGAATCAAGGTACCCACAATCAAGTTACCAGGTTCCATAAACCATCCGGACAGGGCTGACCGATCTCGTCCGCCCAAGGCACCAACTCCCGAAACCTGTGGAACTGAAACCGAGAAAGTGCATCAGCCACTGAATTAGTAACTCCCGGTACATGTTTAGCCACAATTTGAATGTTCCATTGCAGACATCTGAGCACCAGATGCCGAAGATAGGCCACACCGGCAAAGACTTAGCAGACAAGGCATTAATCGCATATACCACAGCGATGTTATCGCAATGAAAACAAACCTTCCTGTTTGCAAAGTCCTGGCCCCACAATTCCACTGCCACCACGATGGGGAAAATTTCCAACAACGCAAGGTTCCTCACCAGACCTCGCTCCTTCCAGGACTCTGGCCAACCACCCGCGCACCAGTGCCCCATAAAAAATGCTCCGAAACCTATCGCACCCGACGCATCTGTAAACAACTGCAACACCCTGTTCGGCACCACATCCTCAAGCCAAACCGTGCGCCCATTATATTCCTGCAAGAATATATCCCACACTCTCAAATCCTCTTTAATGTCTCTGGTGATCCGAACAAAATGCACCGGACACGTCTTGCCGGACATAGCCACGGCCAACCGCCTGGCAAACACCCTGCCCATTGGCATAATCCGGCAAGCAAAATTAAGCTTGCCCAACAGAGACTGAACCACCTTAAGCTGCACCTTTTTCGCTTTAATCACCTCAGCAACCGACCGCCTCAAATCCACAATCTTGTCAGCAGGAAGCCGACACTCCTTAGCCAATGAATCAATCTCGATCCCCAAAAAACGCATGACTGTGGCCGGTCCTTCTGTTTTTTCGGGAGACAGAGGTATCCCAAAACGACTGGCAACCTCAGTCAAAGCAAACAACAAACCTGCACAAATCGGGGAACCCGCCGGCCCCACACAGAAAAAATCATCCAAATAATGAATGATTGACTCCATACCCGACACATCCCTTACAACCCATTCAACAAAAGAACTAAAAGCTCATACTAAAAGTATGAACAAGAAATTGAACACCCCATTGGCAAACAACGATCTACATAAAAACGCTCCCTCCACATACAACCCAACAAATGCTGACTCTCAGGATGCACCGGCAACAAACGAAATGCCGCTTCCACATCCGACTTTGCCATCAGTGCCCCCGGTCCCGCTCGTTTTACCAACTCCACCGCCTTATCAAAAGAGACATAACAAACCGCTGCCAACTCCGGCGCTATACCATCATTTACCGAAGCCCCAGCTGGGTATGACAAATGATGTATCAACCGAAACTTATTCAGTTTTTTTGGTACAACTCCCAGCGGAGATACCCGTAAATTCGGACAAGGGGGAATCAAGAGGGGGCCTGCCATCCTCCCCAACTCAACTTCCTTCCTCAACTTCTCGTCCACAACCTCCGGATGCTCCCTAGCCGAGCGTAAATTCCCCGGGCGAAACAAGCCCCTCTCTACTGCCTCAGACGGAATAACAAAACCGAACAAAAAACCTGAACGCAATAACTTGGCAGCCTCAACATCCGGGTACCTACTTAAGAACGGTTCCATTGCCTCTACCCTCACTGGTGTCCTCCCTTTTGTCAGCGCCGTCTCCTCCTTTCCCTTTTCCTTTCTTAAAACAACGGGAAAAGCTGTGCCCTCCTCCACACCCCGAACATTCGTGTTTAAATCGGCAGGCGGAACCAAACTTACATTGCCCCTCATTAAATTGCCAACAACAACCTTTTTTGAACCCAGCCGAGGTACCTGGTCCCGCACCCGATCCCGAACCTGATCCCCGGCCCCACTCCGAAAGGGCTGTGCCGGCGCTGTCATTAAGCGCAACCATAAAGCAATATCCTTGTGGTCCCAACGCATTTCCGACCGTAAAGCCTTACGCTGCCTGAACTGCTCATCATATCGAAGCCATGACAAACCACCATACACCCTATAAGCCTCTCCTATTGAATCCATATATCCAAACAACGCAGGAGTGCTCCCCAGCTCTTTCTCCCCTACTACGCTCGCCAATATCGCAAAGGCCTGCAACCAATTCATAAACGTCCGTGGTATCAGACGATACCGACGCTTCTCATCGTCCTCCTTTTCTTTTTTGGAATCACTAGGGCGAACCTTATCCAAATTAAACTTTTCCAACGGGAGCAGCGAAAATATTTCTACGTACTCCCCTTTCCAAATCTTTTCCCTGACTTCCTTCTTCAAATGCGCCCCCAAGGGGCTCTCAAAGCAAACGTACACCTCACTCTTTGCCCTATCATCCAGCCTAACCACTTCCTCCTCCTTTTCTTTTTCCACTTCAACTGCCGCAACCGGCTCCGTTGAAAGCTGTCCCTCAACACTCTGCTGCACCGCAGCCTCGCTTCCCACATTGGGCTCGACCCCAGCCGGCCTGACCCAAGCTCCCACTGGCGACCCCGCAACGGAATTCAAGCCCCCCTGAGCCACCAGGCTCCGCAACAAACCGAGCAACTGTCCCATTACATCACCTCCCCCTGTAACCCCAGACGCTATCCCCCCCACTGGAATCGGCCCTACACCCACATCACCGCCCGATCCCGACATATGCATAATATTACAACTAGGGTTCTCACCAGGCTGCCGAGGGGCAGCCGCAACGCAGTCCTCCTCCGTCCGATCCTCCCCAGACGATTCCTCCGATACTTGTCCCTCCTCTGCGCTGATGTCGTCCTCCAAGCCCTCCAGGGGTGCTCCGTCGGGAGTGTGCCTGCCGCTGCCGCAACTCCCCCTGGCCTCCGCGGCTGCAGGAGCACCCCCAGCCGAGCACTGCTTCTTCCTCTGAGACCGCTCCTGCGACCTCCGAACCGTCTCACCCGCCAACTCCCCCCGAGGTCTCTTCTGACCACAGGGGCCCCTCTCCCTAAACTCGTCCTGCCGACTGCAGGCGGGCTGCTCCCGATCCTCTCGCCGCTGGGATCCCCCCCCTGCTACACAGGGGAGATCCGCTACAGCCCCCTGGGGCCCTGCATCCGTGGATGCCCGCTGGGTACGCCCCCTACAGGATCCAAGGGGCACCGTTGCAGGACCTGTCCGGATCCGTCCAGCCGTGCGCGCCAGGGACTCCCCACTACTGCGCCCTCCACCAGCCACAGCCAGTGCCCTTCCAGTGGGAGAAGCCCCTTGCCTCTGCGCCGCTCTTCCCCTAGTCGCCCGTGGCTCCTCCCGCCCGGGAAGCCGTTCCGCCCCCCGCCGCCTGCAGGGGGTACCTTCTGTTGGCGCCGGCTGCTCGGCGCGCTCCCTCATCCGCGCTCCCCCGGGAGCCGCCGCTGCGTTCCTGCTCCTGTTCCCGGACCGCCGACCGGAAGTCGGCCGCGGGCCGGCTCCACCGACTTCCGGTGCGGCATTCCGGCGCCGTGAATTCCTCCCAACAGCCGGAGAGGGCCCCGGGGTGGAAGGCGCCCCTCCCGCCGCTGAGGGTCCCCACCGGGGCTTCCCGAACGGGCCCTCCTCGCACCTCCAGCCCCCAGGGAATAGCGCTCTGGTGGCCTGGAGCGTCGGCCACGCAGCGCTGGAGTGGAGGGGGCCGGTGCCGATGGGGAAGCACAGGCAGCCTGAATGTAGGCCTGCACTGCCTGTGCCCCATGCACCGCTGCTGCTGCCTGAATCAAAGCCCCCAGAGAGGCCAAATCCGCCATTACTGCAGGAGAGAAGGTGAGCAGGAAACTTCACAGGCTGTCCCCAGGAAGTGGAATGAGGGGACTTCCTTCTTTGTCCCCTGTATCTTCCCTTGAGCTCCCCCTCTTCCTCCCCCTGACCACCCCCTCTCTCATTTAGTCAGCACCCATGCCCCAATCACATATTCCCATTCCTTCCTTCTCCAATTAACTCCCTACCTCCCCGAATGTCATGTGGCCCTCACACCTTATGGGTTCCATGGCCTGCTTTTTTCCTGGCTGTTTGACTCATTTATGATGACCCTGTCAAAGTTGCTGTGGCTGAATGCAAGATCCATGTATAGGTTCAAGGAGGTTGTAGAGTTGAGGATAACTTCTTGGAGTTTAGATGTTGGGCAGTGGAGACTTTTGGAATTACCTTTCTCTTTGGTGTGAGTTCTTTCAAGGTCTTAATAGTTTACAGCCCCTGTCCGCAGTCTTTGGAGAAAGCTATGACACTCACAGTTTGTTTAGATAGACACTTTTGAGATCTAGTGGCATATCTTCCATTAGTTTAGACTGGTGAGTCTATGCAAATTGGTGCTTGCAGGGATCACATTGAGGGTACTGTACTCGGAGCATCATCTTGTTTTTGATTATACTGTGGTCATTCTAGTCACACCATGGTGTAATGTTTCATATATAATAATTTCTTAAGGAAGAAAAAATGAAAAATCTGAGAATGTTGCAAATCATGAACTTTTCAGCATTCCAGTAGAAGCTAATGACAAAGCAGAAATGTTCAAAGAGAATCACCTTTAAAGAGAACTTGTCCCCCTGGTGCTTTCCAAACTGAAAGCACCCCTAAATGCAGCGTAGTAATGCCTTATCTTGTTGTAAACTGCCATCATTCTCCCCTTCCTGTAGTAGTGCTCCTTCTTGTTGTAATACTACCATCATTCTCCCCTTCCTGTAGCAATGCCCCCATCATTCTCCACTTCCTGTAGTGATGCACCGTCATTCTCCCCTTCCTGTAGTAATGCCACTGTTTGGCTTTCATCACACACACATATTCATACACACATATATATAAACATACACACACATATAAACATACACACACAAATACAAATACATACACACAATTATTTTCACCTGCCCTCCATCCCCTTGGCATCCTGCACATTCGGCCTGCAGGCACAACTTACTTATTGGTGATCACGGCTCATTTCATCCGCGCTCAGATGAATGCACGCACACCTGTGCTGCCAGGATCAAGCTTTTCACAGCTACACCAATGGTGACCACTGACCAATCAGAGGTTGGCAGCTGACATCAGCTACTGGCCTCTGATTGGCCGGGGGTTGCTATTGGAATAGCTGAGCAGGGCTTGATCCTAGCGGCACCAGTGAACATGCATTCATCTGAATGCGGACATCAGTGCTGAAATGGGCCGTGGTCACCAATGAGTCTGCTGTGCCTTCGGGCCACATAAATAAGCCTCTTGGGGACACATGGGGGCCACGTGTTTGAGACCCCTGCTAAACAGCTTGCAGTATGATAAAATTAAAAATATTGTGAATAAATGTATTCTGATATTACATCAGGATAGATAATTTAAAAAATATTCTGCAGCAAGTATACAGGTGTGTTGCAAGAAAGGCAGGTCAATTGGAAATTGCATTTCCCCCTGTTTTTGATGGTTCTACTTCTAAAGAAACCTGGTTGAAAACTCAAGAGTTTTCTTTTTATATGGGGAGAATAAAGTGCAATGTATGCATTGCCAATATGATAAAAAAACGCAAAAAATTTATAAAAAAATGAGAAATATACTGTTTCATCCACTGTGACACGACACCCGTTATTTATTGTGTAGAGTACACACAGTGTAATAGTAGGTACATACGGTAGTTTGCACAAGTACGAAATTAAAAAGGCGACTTGCCAAATACATCTATATTACTAGTACCAACAACACATATTATTCAGGTGTCACTAAACATTTTATAGAGGAACATGGGGGGTCCATAAAAGATTTGAGAATTTTTGGAGTAGAAAAGGTTGATAACCCAAAGTGAGGGGACAATTAGCAGAAAAAATTATACATGACGGAAGCTCTATGGATAATAAGGTTAAACACAAAATACCTACGGGGAATGAGTAATAGGAGGGACACAATGTTTATAAACACATTAGTTCCCAGTTTCTTGACCTGTAAAGTTTTATTTCTCTGTATTCATATATGGAATTTTGTCTTTATGTATTGCCTTATTCATGTGTGTGTTGACTGTTGAATAAGCTTGAAGAAAAGCAGGGTTTAATCATTAATTTATTGTAATTATTTGCAACTGTATGTTGGTTTAAACACATATATATATGTATGCGTTGGTGTTTTTGACTTTATCTATGACTAAGGTGGGTTTTAGTACTGCAGCCTTTGCAGCACTGGGGTCTTGAAGTCCTGGGTTCAATTCTCAGCAAGGACAGCCCCCAGCAGTGAGGTATATACAGGCAGCAGCCCCCAGCAGTGAGGTATATACAGGCAGCAGCCCCAGCAGTGTGGTATATACAGGCAGCAGCCCCCAGCAGTGAGGTATATACAGGCAGCAGCCCCCAGCAGTGAGGTATATACAGGCAGCAGCCCCCAGCAGTGTGGTATATTCAGGCAGCAGCCCCCAGCAGTGAGGTATATACAGGCAGCAGCCCCCAGCAGTGAGGTATATACAGGCAGCAGCCCCCAGCAGTGAGGTATATACAGGCAGCAGCCCCCAGAGGTATATACAGGCAGGCCCCCAGTGGCACTCACCCCCCCACACTGTGAAGAGCCCCCCCTCCCGATGCATTATCTTACCATCCAGCCGCGTCTTCATCACCGCCGGTCCTCCCGTCCATCCTCGCGCGCTGTGTTCCCGGTCTCATGTGACCCGGCGGTCGCAGTCGGATGACGTCATCGCGCCGGGTCACATGACAGCCGAACACAGCGCGAGAGGATGGACGGGAGGACGGTGATGAAGACGCGGCTGGATGGTAACATAATGCATCGGATGGGGGGGCTCTGCACAGTGTGGGGGGGCGAGTGCCATTGGGGGCCTGCTGTATATGGGGGCCTGCTGTATATGGGGGCCTGTAAACATCTGGGGGCTGTATGCACGGCTCCCCCTGCCGCTGTGATGGGCGGGGGGAGCCGTGCATATCTAATGAGCGGCCCCATGTGACGGGCCGCTCTGTCAGGAGCCTCCCCCCGCCTCCTCCAGCCTCCCCAGCACCCGGACACCTAGGATTACCGTATTGACCCGTGTATAAGCCGAGGGGGTGACTTTTCAGCCCAATTTTTGGGCTGAAAAACTCGGCTTATACACGAGTATATACGGTATGTATGCCTTGGTGTATTTGACTTTATCTATGACTAAGGTGGGGTTTTAGTACTGCAGCCTTTGCAGCACTGGGGTCTTGAAGTCCTGGGTTCAATTCTCAGCAAGGACACTAAGGATAACATCTGCAAGGAGTTTGTATGTTCTCCCCGTGTTTGCGTGGGTTTCCTCCGGGCACTCCAGTTTCCTCCCACGTTGTAAAGACATACTCATAGGATGTTTAGATTGTGAGCTCCAAGAGAGACAGCATTACTGATGTATGTAAAGTGCTATGGAATTAATAGCGCTATATAAATGAATAAATTATTATTATTATTATTATTATTATTATTATTAATATGAAGAATAACATTTGATTTTTATTACCTTCATAATCCCAGCACCTTTGGCCATAGTTTACTTTCTTTTTTTCATTTTGGAGGCCATTTCCTGTTGGTTGGAGAGTTGGAAGGAGATCATGCAGTGGTGTGCTATCACACGGGCCGTAGATTTTAATGTGTGTGAATGTGTATGTGTCTCCGATACGTATTTGAATGTGTTTCCAGTCAACACAACACATGCATGTGTTAAGGGAGCGTTGTGTTGTTTGTAATATGTTAAAAAGTTTATCTATGCTGATTATCTCACTGATTGCAATGCACTGTACTGTCTTCTATTCCTGTAAAAGCAAATACAGAAATAATATGCTTGTTACTTGTATCATAATATACAATTGTGGTATTTCTTGCTTATTTTATCCATTTTCAGTGTAATGTCTCAGAATATATGAAAGAAAACACTGTCTTCATGTAGAAAATGAGTTTCTATTCAACAGTGTGAGACTTTGCAAATGATGTTACATAGCCTTAAATCACCCCTCTACCCCACTCTTTATGTTGGCTTATCTCCAAAATGCTCAAAATGAACAAAGAAAGCCTGTAGTTTCCTGAGAACTAGCAAACAAATTTGTTAATAGCATCAGCCTTCAAACACAGACTGATGGCATGTTCTTCTGGTCTAGAGAAGGAAATAATTAGATAATCCATTTATTCAAGGCCAAATACCACTTTTATTATCTCTTTGACAATACAAAACATATTTTGACAGAATTTTGCCAAATTACAGGGAAAAATGCAGATACAAAATAACACTGATTTCGTTATGTAAGACTACATATTTAATGCACCTATACAATTAATGTAAGTCTAATAGAAGGGACTTGTGGAAACGTGGTGCTCGATAATGTTGTATTCTACTGAACGCAAAGAAATGTTAAGGCTATGGTCACACTTAAAAATCAAATTGCATTCACTGCATCCAGATCCGGATGCGGTGAACGCAATTGTCTTCTGACATCCAGCAATCCGGGAACCGGATTGCTGAAGCCACAATCCAGTATCTGGATTGCTCAGGATGTGTAATCCTGAGCAATCCGGTTACCGGATAATTTGCTCATCCCTGCTGCCTCAGGGATGAGCAAACTGTTTTGTGTGTGTTAAAACTGACCGAGGTTCTGAAGCCATTTATAGTAGATCTATGGGCAGCGCTGCCCATAGATCTACTGTAAATGGCTTCACGACCTCGGACAACGCACATACTATAGCAATAGCTATAGTATGTGTGCTGCTCTGAGGAGCCCGGCGCTTTCATTGATCAAACTGTACAGCAGCTGTCAGAAGTCGGCTGCTGTACACAAGTGATGATGGCATTATATGCCCACCTGAGTGGGTGGAGAGTCTCTAGGGGGAGTGGGCACCTCCTAGACACATTATAGAAACATTTAATAATAAAATAAAAAGATTAAACAAACACAGAACACTTTGCGGCAGCGGGGATAAGCAAAGTATATGCGGGAACCGCATTGTTCAGGATTACACATCCTGAGCAGCATCCTGGGCTTTTTTTGTACCGGAACGGGCCGGTACACCGTACCGGAAAATCCGGGAAAATCTGGTGCGATCCGGTACGGCGTACCGGAATATCTGCTGCCTGCCGCCCCTCCGCGGTCATCGCGCCCTCCCACCTCACCTCACTATTATGCTGCACTGCTGGTCATGACGCTGGCTGAGGTCGGCGGGGACAGATGCCGGGTGGAAAAGGACCTGCCATGACGTCACGCACATGTGACTCAGGTGGACGGAGCTACATTTTGCCCGGGAAGAAGAATGCCAGATTAGGAACTGGGACTGACTTACAAGGTACATGGGATGTGTGCAGAGGACGAGGGGGTGTGCAGAGGACGAGGGGGGTGTGCAGAGTGATGTGCAGGACGAGGGGGTGTGCAGAGGACGAGGGGAATTGCAAGAGGACGAGGTGATGTGTGCAGAGGACGAGGGGGGTGTGCAGAGGACGAGGGGGTGTGCAGAGGACGAGGGGGGTTGTGCAGAGGAGAGGGGGGTGTGCAGAGGACGAGGGGGGTGTGCAGAGGACGTAGGGGTTGTGCAGAGGACGAGGGGGGTGTGCAGAGGACTGGGGGTTGTGCAGAGGACGAGGGGGTGTGCAGAGGAGGGGGGTTGTGCAGAGGACAAGGGGGTGTGCAGAGGACGTGGGTGTGTGCAGAGGACAGGGATGTGTGCAGAGGACTGAGGGGGTTGTGCAGAGGACGAGGGGGGTGTGCAGAGGACGGGGTGTTGTGCAGAGGATGAGGTGGGTTGTGCAGAGGACTGAGGGGTGTGCAGAGGACGAGGGGTGTGTGCAGAGGACAGGGGGGTGTGCAGAGGTGGGGGGTGTGCAGAGACGTGGGGGTGTGCAGAGACGAGGGGGTGTGCAGAGTGTGGGGGTTGGGCAGAGGACAGGGATGGGGGGTGTGCAGAGGATCATGGGGGGGTGCAGAGGTCATGGGGGTGTGTGCAGAACACAAGGAAGGGTGTGCAGAGGACGTGGAGGGTGTGCAGAGGACATGGAGGGGCTGCAGAGGACATGGACGGGTGTGCAGAGGACATGGGGGTGTGCAGAGGACATGGAGGGGTGTCAGAGGACATGGGAGTTGTGCAGAGGACGTGGAGGGGTGTGCAGAGGACATGGGAGGTGTGCAGAGGACATGGGAGGTGTGCAGAGGACGAGGGGTGGTGTGCAGAGGACGAGGGGGTGTGCAGAGGACGAGGGGTGTGGCAGAGGACGAGGGGGGTGTGCAGAGGACGGGGGGTGTGCAGAGACAGGGGGTGTGCAGAGGACGTGGGGGTGTGCAGAGGACGAGGGGGGGTGTGCAGAGGACGAGGGGTGTGCAGAGACGTGGGGGGTGTGCAGAGGACATGGAAGTGGGTGCAGAGGACATGGGGGGGTGTGCAGAGGACAAGGAGGGTGTGCAGAGGACGTGTGTGCAGAAGGGTGTGCAGAGGACATGGAGGGGGTGCAGAGGACATGGATGGGGTGTGGGACAGGAGTAGGACGTGGAGGGGTGTGCAGAGGACATGGGAGGTGTGCAGAGGACATGGGAGGTGTGCAGAGGACGTGGAGGGGTGTGCAGAGGACGTGGGGGTGTGTGCAGAGGACATGGAGGGGTGTGCAGAGGACGTGGAGGGGTGTGCAGAGGACATGGGGGGTGTGCAGAGGATGTGGGGTGTGTGCAGAGGACGAGGGGGGTGTTGCAGAGGACGTGGGGTGTGAGGGTGGGGGGTATGCAGAGGACGTGGGGGGTGCAGAGGACATGCATGGGGGTGTCAGAGGACATGGGGGGTGCAGAGGACATGGGGGTGTGTGCAGAACATAAGGAAGGGTGTGCAGAGGATGTGGAGGGGTGTGCAGAGGACATGGAGGGGTGTGCAGAGGACATGGGAGGTGTGCAGAGGACATGGAGGGGTGTGCAGAGGACATGGGAGGTGTGCAGAGGACGTGGAGGGGTGTGCAGAGGACATGGGAGGTGTGCAGAGGACATGGAGGGGTGTGCAGAGGACATGGGATGTGTGCAGAGGACGTGGAGGGGTGTGCAGAAGACATGGAGGGGGGTGCAGAGGATGTGGGAGGTGTGCAGAGGACTGGAGGGGTGTGCAGAGGACATGTTGGAGTTGCAGAGGACGTGGAGGGGTGTGCAGAGGACATGGAGGTGTGCAGAGGACCTGGAGGGTGTGCAGAGGACGTGAGGGGTGTGCAGAGGACGTGGAGGGGTGTGCAGAGGACATGGAGGGGTGTGCAGAGGACATGGAGGGGTGTGCAGAGGACATGGAGGGTGTGCAGAGGACGTGGGGGTCTTCAGAGGACGTGGAGGGGTGTGCAGAGGACGTGGAGGGGTGTGCAGAGGACGTGGGGGGGTGCAGAGGACCTGGAGGAGTGTGCAGGGGACATGGAGGGTGTGCAGAGGACATGGAGGTGTGCCAGAGGACGTGGAGGGGTTTGCAGAGGACATGGAGGGATGTGCAGAGGACATGGGAGGTGTGCAGAGGACATGGAGGGGGGTAGCAGAGGACATGGTGGAGTGTGGGCAGAGGACATGGTGGTGAAAAGCACGGAGCTGAGGACATGGTGGTACACTGTGCACAGCACGGAGCTGAGGACATGGTGGTACACTGTTTATGCACAGCACGGAGCTGAGGACATGGTGCTACACTGTCTCTCGCCGCCTTAAAATTGGTCTGTTTCTCATCCAGGATAGTCGGACAAGTGACATGTTTTTTTGTCCATTTGGTGTCCAACTGCTGTGTGAGTGTCCGACATTTCTCTCAGATTCTCAGATCACATCCGTGTGCTATCAATCCGTGTTTTTTCTCAGCATGTATTAGTGTAGAATCATTTACAGGAACATTTTACAGTTGTCTCAGCTGCAGAATGATAATATATCCATGAAAAAAGCTGATGCCTCTCGGATGTCCGTGTGCTGTCAGTGTGACGGTCCGTGATTTTGTCAGACACATAGACTTGCATTGGTGAGACTCGGTGTGAATCGCAGACTGTCGCAGCATGTTGCAACTTTTTTCTCATCCTGAATCAGGATGAGAAAAAAGAGTCCGACACTCGTCATTTTGCTCTCAGAGATTGATTGCAATGTGAGAAAATCACACATTGCACTCATCAGAGTTTCACACCAGTGTGTCCGTACCCTAATACTAAAATCCATATAGTAATCCTACTGGTATGGGGAGGATTAATGGCTCAGTTGGTACACTCCATACTTCATGGTATGGGGAGGGTTTATGGCTCAGTTGGTACACTCCATACTTATTGTTGTTAACCAGTTAATGCTCTCTTGTCCACCGCACTGCAGTGTCAAAAGAGGATGACAGCGAGACAGACAGCAACATGGCATCAGAGAGCCCCTGACCTCGAAATAGAAGATCCTCAGATCCTGGTATCTCTATACATAATCACCAGTTTTGCGCTTCCGGTCACTGTGCCGCTATCAAGCCATGGCGCCTGCGCAAAACTGGTGATTATCCCGGAATCGCCGCCATATTACCACTCCCAAAGCTGACGGCGGCACCCTTCAGCCTCCCGTCCCCGCACCTACCCTACACCACCCGCACGCCCCTGTAATACACCCCCACATACCCCCGCACTACACCCTCCCCCCCCTCCAGTGCCCGCTTCCTCCCCACACTACACCCCCGCACCCCCCTTTACCGGCCGCACACCCCCCACCTACTTACCTCTTCACATAGGACCTTTGGTGATGTCACAGTCATGTGATCATTCACATGACCGTGCATCACCCTAGCTCCGCCTCCTCTACTCTACGCTGCTTCCCAGCTATGACATGGAGCTGTCACAGCTGGGAAGGAGAGAAGAGGAGGTGGAGAGACAGAAGGGGAGAGGAAACATTAAAGACAAGACAGAGATACATAAGAGGGGACCACACAAACTGCACACACACAAGAGGGCTGCAGAAACACTAAAGACGGTGAGCTGACAGAAAAATGCAGCAGACACACATAAAGAGCTCCAGATACTCTGAAGGGGAAGGGGGGGCACAGAGACAAGGGGTGACCACAATCACTGAAGGGGGGCACAGACACATAACAGCCCATGACAAACACTCAAGGAGCCCTCAAAGATAAAGGGAATAACATACACACAGAAGGGGGGGGCCAGGGAGACATAACAGGGAACCACAACCACTCAAGGGGAGCACAGAGATGGAAGGGGGGTGCAGAAACATGAAAGAGACGAAACAGACACACAAGTGCCTCGCAGACACATACAGGGCTCCAGAAACACACAAGAAGGTCCAGACAAACAAGGGGTCACCAGAATGACTAAAGGTAGCCAGGCACTGTGAAAGGGGGCAGACACACATAAGGAAGGACCTGAAACATTAAACGAACCTGAGAGATGAAGGGGGTAACATACACACAAAAGGAGTGCCCAGTGAGACATAAGAGGGGACCATAAACACTGAAGGCTGGCCACAGACATGAAGAGGGTAGCATTGACTCTAAAGGGGGGAGCACACATACATAACACGGGACCAGAAATACTGAAGGAGGCCACAGAGATGAAAAGAGGGAGGGTATAGACCTAAAAGGACGGCGGGGGCAGAGAGTAAAGGGGGACAGAGGTGCCACAGACACAAGGCGCACCACAGACCTAAACACAGCACAGGGTGCTCAAACAGAGCGCAGGGGGCCCACAAACACCACAGCGTGCCAGTGACGCCCTCCCGATGCGATGGCGCGTGCGCAAAACTGCGGATTATCCCTACCCCGGAAGCACCGCCATATTAGCACACCCATGGCGCTGGCTGACGCCGCCTGCCTGCAGCCTCACGTCACCGCACACCCCCGCACGGTGCTGCCTCCCCCGCTCTGATCCCGCCCGCGGCACCCTCTCATTGCAGCCTCCAGGCCCCCGCGCCGCCGCGGGAAGCGCCATTACTAAAGGGCCCGCCACCAGCATCTGTGGCCCCCTTCATCACACACGCTGCCCACCGCACTCTCATTCAGCCTCCAGGTCCGCCGCCCGCCGCAGCCAGGGGGAGCGCTATTATTCAAGGGGCCACCGCCAGCATCTGTCGCCCCCTTCATCACACATGATGCCTGCCACTGCGGCCCCCGCTCTGATGCCGCCAGCGCCGCCGGCGCACTGTCATTGCAGCCTCCGAGCCCGCCAGCCCTGCAGTCTCCTACCACCACCCCCCTCCTCAACTAAGGTTACAGAGGCAGCGGGGCTAACATCTGCACACTGCCCCTCATTACCCCCCAATCACCCACACTGCCCCTGCTCACCCACACTCACCCTCCATAGCCCTCCCAACTCACCCACACTGCCCCTGCTCACTCCTCTTCCCCCTTATGCCCTCACTCACTCCCCACACTGCCCCTGCTTACCCCCCACTCACCCACACTGCCCCCACTCACCCACACTGCTCCAGCTTCCCCCCCCCACTTACCCATACACCCTGCTTACCCCTCTCACCCCCCCTCCCCAACTGCCCACAATCACCCACACTGCCCCTGCTCACTCCTTTTACCCCCCCGTATCTTATCACTCCACACACTGCCCCTGATTACCTCCCCCAATCACCCACACTGCCCCTGCTCATGCCCCCACTCACCCCACACTGCCGCTATTTTTCCCTTTCTCCTCCCCACACTGCCCCTACTCACCCCTCTTACCCCCCCCCACATGCCCTCACTTCCCACACTGCTCCTGCTGATACCCCACAGGGTGAATTCACAGCTGCTGGCCCCAATGCCAAACAGCCCCCCCCCATCTTGATCTCACCCCACTCCCGATGCGATAGCATCGGGCCTTTTTACTAGTTGTGACATAATATTAAGAATAAAGGTTTTTTGCACTTATATTACACTATGAACTCCATAGCACGGCAGCGAAAATGCTAACCACTGAGCCACCGTACAATGCTAACCACTGAGCCACTGTATACAGTACTAACCATTGAGCCACCGTATACAGTGCTAACCACTGAGTCACCATATACAGTACTAACCACAGAGCCACCATATACAGTACTAACCACAGAGCCACCATATACAGTGCTAACCACTGAGCCACCATACAGTGTTAACCACAGAGCCACCGTATACAGTACTAACCAATGATCCACCGTATACAGTGCTAACCACTGATCCACCGTATACAGTGCTAACCACTGAGCCACCATATACAGTGCTAACCACTGAGCCACCATATACAGTGCTAACCACTAAGCCACCATATACAGTGCTAACCACTGAGCCACTGTATACAGTGCTAACCACTGAGCCACCGTATACAGTGCTAACCACTGAGCCACCGTATACAGTGCTAACTACTGAGCCACCGTATACAGTGCTAACCACTGAGCCACCGTATACAGTGCTAACTACTGAGCCACCGTATACAGTGCTAACCACTGAGCCACCGTATACAGTGCTAACCACTGAGCCACCATATACAGTGCTAATCACTGAGCCACCATATACAGTGCTAATCACTGAGCCACCATATACAGTGCTAACCACTGAGCCACCATATACAGTGCTAACCACTGAGCCACCATATACAGTGCTAACCACTGAGCCACCATATACAGTGCTAACCACTGAGCCACCGTATACAGTGCTAACCACTGACCCACCATACAGTGCTAACCACTGAGCCACCATATACAGTGCTAACCACTGAGCCACCATACTGTGAGTGTATGCCCCTGTGTGTGTATGCCTCCCCCCTGAAAATAAGACCGGGTGCAACATTCGGAGCAAACATATTAATATATTAAATATATTAATCTCGCCCGGCCCCTGACGGCAGCCCGCTTCCAACCCCGCCCCCAGGCCCCGCCCCCCCACTCCCCCTCGGCTCCGAGAGGCGTTCCAGGAAATATTTTTTACAAAAAAAGTACTGATCCTGAGCAATCCGGTTCCAGCATTGCAGATAACAGAACTGCTCCGAAAACTGCAGCCTGCATGATTTTTCACGCAGGCTGCAGAGCCAGAGACGGAAACCGGATTGCTTGTGAAGCAATCCGGTTTTTATCATAGGCTCCTATGAGGAGCGTTTCCTGATCCGGTTTTGAGCTTTTTAAAAGCTCAAAACCGGATTAGGTTTTAAAAAAAAAAAAAAAACGGATGTGTGACCTTAGCCTAAGGCTACGTTCACACATAGCGTATTTCTCTCACATTTTGTGGGGCGCATTTATTGACAAATTTTGCAACCACACTATTTAGTGCAGATAAAAAAATGCGGTGCATTCACATACTGTGCTTTTTTATGGCCTCATCTTCCCCTTAAAAGCACTGGAGGAAGTGATGTCCCACTGGGACAGGAATAATCCTGCTCCCGTGTGACATGTCTGTGTACTTACACTGCTAAAGTGAAATAAAAGAAAACAATGGCTGACTGTTCTGAGATGTGAGGCATCCCAGTCCGATCGCTGCAGGACCTAAATCAGCTGACTGGTGGCAAACCAATCAGCTATTGTATCGCCTGACAGCATTAGCAATTATTATTATTATTATTATTATTTATTTATATAGCACCATTAATTCCATGGTGCTTTACATGCTAAAAGGGCAGACTAAGACAGGTAGCATAGTAACAATACAAGTAACAATAGCTGACAGACTGGTACAGAGGGGAGAGGACCCTGCCCTTGCGGGCTTACATTCTACAGGGCAATGGGAATGAGGAAATAGTAGGTCAGGGGTGCAGCAGATTAGGTGGTGGAGAGGCGGCAGCTCCGGTGGCGGTGGGGCGGCGGCTTGGTCATTGCAAGCTGTAAGCTTTCCTGAAACCGCCCACCAAATCCAACCAACTCTCAGCTGATGATGTCACATCACAATCAGCTGATGATGTCACGTGACACATCAGCTGATCGCTACTAGCCAATCATATCATTCAGGTCCTTGCAGCAATCGGATGTATTCCCCTCGGGTCCCAGTACAGCCAGCGAAGAGGTGAGTATTTTATTTTTTTATTTTTAATACCTTTTGTTCACTTTTATTTTGCTTTTGCAGTGTATGTAGATACACTGCGAAAGCGAAACTACAGCCCCGACTTGTTACACGGGGGAGGAATACAGGATTCTTCCTCCCCCGTGTGACATCACATGCTGCTATTCTTCCCTGCACCCGTATTTATAGCTGCTGGAATAGGCATTGTCTGAACGACAATGTGTGGAGCGCACTGGGACGGGGTACTCGGTACAGGACTGGTCGCTGCTGGGGATGTCACGGAGGTCCTGGTCCCATGTCCCGGGTTTTCACAAGTAAAAGGGGACATATACAAAAGATACAGTTTGTCGTGACACCACCCACGGTTTGTGGTCAAAGATGCGACCACCGCTGCAGCTCTTCTCTGCCAGGAGGATGTATGGATGGGCTGCAGCCAGATGGATGAGCCCGCCGGGGGTCAGGCTGCTCCTGACAAGAATGAAAGGTATTAAAACAGTTCTTTATGCCTGGAATCAAACACGTACACACAGGCAGGGTTGACCGGGTTTACTTGTCAGTTCTCTTCAAGCAGTTTACAGCAGTTCTTAGTGCAGTTCACTTCTTAACACAAGTGATAGTCACTTTACTCCGGTTTTCACTAAACCCACTGCAGCCAGGTTATCTCTCTGAGACCCCTCACTCCTTCCAAGTCCTTTCCAGGCTGTGGTTTCTCTCTCTTTAAAGTGTCTCCGGGCAGTATAGCGGCAGCTCGGACCCCTGTGGGTCCTCGTGGTTGCTACTGTGCTTCCTATCTTTGGTGTGGGAACTCCAACTTAGAATTGGAGCTCCCCGTCGGTGAATCTGGGGATACCAGGTGAATTTTCGGTCCCCGTCAGAGCCGACACTCTGCTGTGTGCCTAGCCTGCAATAGCTCTCTCCCGCAAGGCACTATCAGGCTCCTTCTAACCCGTGTGACTCCAGCTTCAATAGGGAAGACTACTCCGCCTGTAGTTGGTCAATGCTGCTGTATTCCTCGGATCCAGTGCTGCTGGTCCGTCTCTTTCCTCACACTCCCCTGGGATGCTGGCTATGGACGAGCTTTCTCTCCATGGTTTCTCTGACGCTGTGGATTCTGCATCTCCATGTAGCCCAATCCTACCAGGTCGTGTGCCTCTCTCTTTGCTTCTCAGCCTACTCTGGCCTACTCTAGTCTTTTCAGCTTGGCACTCTCGGTCTACTAACCCCTTCCTCCTCCTCTTCCTCTATTTCTACCTTCTGTCACCTGACCTACATGCTTCCCACCCACTGTCCTCTAAACCCACCACCCCTTGCCCGCCTAGAGTTCCGGGCTCCGGGTTGGGTGTTGCCTCCTAGTGGTGTGTGGGATGTCTGTGAGGGTGTTTAGTATATAAACTGTCTTTTCCGCCTGCCTGGCTGCAGTTCCCTATGTGGCAACCCTGGTCGCAAGGGCACCACAAATGCGTATTCCAGCTTATTACCCAGTCTGCCACAGGGCAGATGGAAGTGTCAGGTATACCACTAGAAAATGTTGCTTCTATAATTGAGCAATTTTCTGGGGATAGCTGTGGGTTGCAATTTGCAACTCAACCCACAAAAACACAAGTTCCCACCAAGGTCTGTCATCTATTAGCAGACATAGCACCCCCAAGCCATTTCAGCTAAATTTGAAATCCAGTAGAGTGCTCATTTCCTTCTGAGCTTTGCACTGTACCTCAAAAGCAGTTTCCAATTCCAGATAAGGTATCGATGTATTCAAGAGACATTGCACAACAAATTGTATGGTGCATTTCCTCCTGCTGCCCTTGGGAAAATAGAACATTTGAGGCTAAAATATTTCTGTGGGAAAAATGTTTTTTTTTTTCCTTTTCACAGCTCAATGTTCTAAAATTCTGTGAAGCAACTGGGAGTTCAAGGCGCTCACCACACATCTACATAAGTTTTTTGAGGGGTTTAGTTTCCAAAAAGGGGTCAATTGTGGGGTTGTAGGAACATCTAGGGCTCTCCAAATGTGATGTAGCGTCCACTAACGATTCCAGACAATTTTGAGTTTGAATGGTGTTCCTTCCCTTCCTGCCATGCATCCAATAAGGGTTTTCTTCCACATATGATGTATCAGCATACTCAGGAATAATTAAGCAACAAATATTGTAGTTCATTTCCTCCCATTACCCTAGTGAAAGGAAAAAATTAAGCTCAAAGAACATTTTTGTGGAGAAAATGTGATTTTTTTATTTTCACAGCCAAACTATGAAACACCAGAGGTTCAAGGTGCACACCACACATCTAGAAAAGTTCCTCAAGGTGTCAAGTTTCCAAAATGGGTTCATTTGTGGGGAGTTTCTACTGTTTAGGCAAATCAGGTGCTCTCCAATGGGGATGTGGCATCTGCTAATAATTCCAGTCAATTTTCCGCTCTTCTGAGCCTTGCCATGCGCCAAAACACTAGTTTACCACCACATATGGGATATTAGCATACTCAGAAGAATTTTCACTACAAATTTTTGAGTCCATTTTCTCTTGTTACCCCTTAAAAAGCAAACTTTGGTGCTAAAGTAAAGGCCACGTCAGACGCTTCAATCTTGTGAACGATATCGCTTAAGCGATCTGGAATTTTGATGGCTTAAGCGATATCGTTTGCGCGTCATTCCGTGTAACCGAGCGATCTGTCAATGAAAAATCGCTTGATTGTTTGGTGGAAGATTTGTGAGCAGGACCTCAAATCAAGCGATAATCCGTTGAGCTATCTGCAGCATCGTGGTGTGTGACACCACGATGAACGATCTCCAAGTGGCACAGCCTATGCTGAAAAATGGTAACCATGGTACACATCAGGGTACTAAGCGCCGTGCGGCGCCTAGTAACCCGATGTGTACCATAGTTACCAGCGTTCTCGCTGGTCCACATCGCTGGTGAGTCTGCCTGTGTGACAGCGATGTGAATGATGTTGTTAGCGATCGCACGTACATGTGATCGCTAACAACATCGTTCATCAAATTGAAGCGTCTGACATTGCCTTAACACTTTTGAGGAAAAAAGTAAAATGTTCATTTTTTCCTTCCACGTTGCTTTAGTTCCAGTGAAGCACCTGAAGGGTTAATAAACTTCTTGATTGTGGTTTTGAGCAGTCTGAGGTGTGCTGTTTTTGGAATGGTGTCAATTGTGGGTATTTTCTCTCACATAAGCCCATCAAAGTCACTTCAAATGTGATGTGGTCATTAAAAACGTGAATATGTAAATTTGATGGAAAAATTGAGAAATTGCTCATAAACTTTGAAGATTTGTAACTTACAAAAAAAATTGTTTCCAAAATTGTGCTGATGTAAAGTAAACATGTTGTTAATGTTATTTATTAATAGAGATGAGCAGAGATGAGCCACCACCCTAGTGATCGAATTCGATTTGGTGAATTGGGGGTGTGTTCATCGAATGTTCGTCGAATGTTCGTCGAACACCGTCAAACAATGGCAGGCCAACACAAACACATAGAAAACACATAGAAAACACCTTCTAAGGTGTCCAAAAGGTGACAAACTACTCAGAAGACACAACAAACACATGGAAAAGTGACAAGTACATATAAAAATGCAAAAAGAAAAGAGCTGGATGAGTAAAAAGAGGAGGAGACACAGATATAGGTATGTCATGCCCTTCTAAAATCATGTAAAACACAACAAGGGGACTCCAACAAGAGTCTCCATTTTTTCTGGGCACAGACACCACTTAAAGGGAACCAACCACTCCAAATGACCCCGCCCGGACTGTTAATATGTGTCCATACACCTAGCAGACACATTAGGGGCAATCGTTTTTGCTAAAAAAACTGATTAGTAGAATCTAAGTTATAGCTTTATAAACTTTAAAAAAAATTGTCTGCTAACAATTGGAATTATTAGTGGATACCATGTCGCATATAAAGAGCTCCTGTGTGCCTAAACATTGGAGCTCCCACACAAGTGACCCCATTTTGGAAACTAGACCCCCCAAGGAACGTATATAGATGCATAGTGAGCACTTTGAAGCCCCAGGTGCTTCACAAATTGATCCGTAAAAATGAAAAAAGAAACTTTTTGTGAAAAAAAAAGTACTTATTCCGGATCAATTTGTGAAGCACCTGGGGCTTTAAAGTGCTCACTATGCATCTAGATAAGTTCCCTGGGGGGTCTTTTTTCCAAAATGGGGTCACTTTTGGGGAAGCTCCAATGTTTAGGCACACAGGGGCTCTCCATATGCAACATGGTGTCCGCTAACAATTGGAATTATTAGTGGACACCATGTCGCATATAAAGAGCTCCTGTGTGCCTAAACATTGGAGCTCCCCTACAAGTGACCCCATTTTGGAAACTAAACCCCCCAGGGAACTTATCTAGATGCATAGTGAGCACTTTGACCCCAAGGAGCTTCACAAATTGATCCGTAAAAATGAAAAATAATTTTTTTTTCACAAAAAAATCTTTTTCCCTTTTACGGACTGATATTTGAAGCACATGTGTGTTCTAAGTATTCACTATGTATCTAGGTAAGTTCCTTGGGGGGTCTAGTTTCCAAAATGGGGTCACTTATGGGGGAGCTCCAATGCTCAGGCACACAGGGAGGGGCTCTCCATACGCGACATGGTTTCCGCTAACAATTAGAGCTAATTTTCCATTGAAATTTTTAGTGGACACCATGTCGCATATTGAGAACCTGTGTGCCACCAGCACAAGAGCAACTGGAAAGTTGGGGTACAGCACCAATAAAATGCCGCCTCGAATGAATGCGCTATTTTCTTGGATGGCTGTGGGTTGCAATTTGCAGCGTGGGGGGCCCACAACATTTGGGTCTCTCCACGCTGAGGATTCCAGTCTGCCAGCTGCCAAGTTGTACCTGGCTGGCTACCAAAAATACAGCGAAGGCCTTTTTTTAAATTATTTCTAGAACAAATTCTAGAAAAAAAATTGACGTGGGGCTCTGCCATATTTTTGGTCCAGCCAGGTACAACTTGGCAGCTACGGACTGCCACCAACCCCCAGCTGCCTCATTGTACCTGTCTGGCACCAAAAATAACAGCTAAGCCCATTTTTTTTTATTTCTAGAACTAATTCTAGAAAAAAAATGACGTGAGGCTCTGCCATATTTTTGGCCCAGCCAGGTACAACTAGGCAGCTGGGGGCTGGAAGCCTCAGCATGGAACGGCCCAAGCGTTCTGGGCCCCCCATGCTGCGAATTTCAGCCCGCAGCCGCCCCAGAAAATGACGCATTCATTGAAGCGCCATTTTCTGGCGCTGTACCCAGGCTCTTCCAGTTGCCCTGGTGCCGGTGGCAAACTGGGTAATAAAGGGGTTAATGCCAGCTTATTTATTGGCAGCTGGCACTAAGCCCGAGATTCATAATGTCAGGCCAATGATAGATGCGGCCATTAGGAATCTCTAGTAAATAGTCAAAAAATCCCACACAGAGAAAAATATTTTTATTTGAAAAAAAAAAAAAACACGCACAAAATTCGGACTCCATCTTTATTATAAAAAGATCCGACGTAGTCCACAACGAAGGTCCCACGACGCTCGATCACCTCCGACGTAGTCCACAACGAAGGTCCCACGACGCTCAATCGCCTCCGACGTAGTCCACAACAAAGGTCCCACGACGCATGATCGCCATGCAGACGGATCGGACTGCAAAGTAGCAATCTGACAGCCCGGGTGCAGTGATCCACTATGTGGATCACTGCACCGGGGCTGTGAGATCGCTTTCTGCAGCTTGATCCCCATGCAGGAGGATTGGACTGCAGAGCAGCGATCTGGCAGCCCGGGTGCAGTGGTCCACTATATGGACCACTGCGCCGGGGCTGCGAGATCGCTTTCTGCAGCTCGATCCCCATGCAGGGGGATCGGACTGCAGAGCAGCTATCTGGCAGCCCGGCTGCAGTGATCCACTATGTGGATCACTGTCAGATCCCTTGACTGCAGTCGATCCCCCCTGCAGGAAGATCAGGCTGCAGTAAAGGCATCCCACAGGCAGGGGGACTCACCCGGCTATGCCAGGAGGACCCGGGACCGGAAGAAGAGTAGAGGGGGCCGGAGGTGGCAGCAGGCGGCAGCAGGACACTGGAAGCGGCAACAGCAGCAGGTGATCCCCGGAGCGGTGATCACCGAGAGGAGGTGATCACCGCTCTGGCGGCGGGTGGCAGGACAGGGGGAAGTGATCCCCGGAGCGGTGATCACCGAGAGGAGGTGATCACCGCTCCGGCGGTGGGCGGCAGGACAGGGGGAAGTGATCCCCGGAGCGGTGATCACTGAGAGGAGGTGATCACTGCTCCAGCGGTGGGCGGGGGACAGGGGTGATCCTTGAGGAGGAGCTGATGCCTGGAGCGGTGATCACCACTCCGGCGACAGGAGGAGGCGGCAGGGGGAGGTGATTACCGGAGCGGTGATCCCTGCTCCGGTAATCACCTGTGATCGGTGGTCGGGGGGGCAGGAGACAGGGGGGAGATGGCAGCAGAGCAGGGGGGGGTTATAGGAGGAGACAGGGTGGGGGATGAGCGAGGGAGCAGGAGAAGCGAGGCAGGGGGAGACCGCACTTAGTACAGCCGCGGTAATTTGTGGTTTAATTTTCAACCGCCAATTACCGTGGCTGTAGCTTTGGGGGGGCAAAGCGACCCCCCCCTGGGCTGTAGTGCATGTTTCCATGTACCTGCAGCTCAAGTGACAGGTCAGTGAGACCCTCACTTGAGCTGCAGCAGTGCGTTCCCCAGATGACACATACGCTGTGTCACCGGTCGGGAACGCACTGGATTTCATGACACATACGCTGTGTCATATGTCAGGAAGGGGTTAAACATTATATTTTCATGTGAATAATAAAAAAATTCTATAAAAATTAAAAAAATATATTTGAATAAATACTTATAAAAATATTAAAACCAAAATACAGACATTCCTCAATTATTATCACGCTAACGATTTATTCTTGTACTAGGGATGTACACTTTCTTTGATATATACAATAGAACCATTCCAAGTAGTGATTTACTTAAATATAATGTACTATATAATCACTACTTGGAATGGTTCTATTGTATATATAGACAAAGTTGATAATTGTATTTAAAGAAGTATAATTTTAGTTATACAATACACAGGACTAGGAGATTCAACAGTCCATACAAAGAGATAAAGATCCCATATTGTTATTGGTGAACAATAAGGTATTTACACCGAAAGTCTGTTGTATAGGATGTATTAAACACCATACTGACATAGTGAATTACATTTGTTAAAAGGGAATGGATTATGGTGTAGAAATTAAGAAAACTCGTAACCAAGAAAAAGACTCTCGATGATACAAGTAGCAGTTTTCCTTAATACAAAAACTGAATAGCTATTAAGAATAGAGGAGGTATTTATATTATATGTCATTGGCACAGAGAAGAAAGAAGAATCCTAATCTAAACCAAGCACTCATTAGAAGGAGTAATGATTTCTAAAAGGTAAAAAGACCATTTTATAGATAAACAGAGGAAAGCTGAGAACTGTATATAAATACTAATATACTGTATATTTTTAGGATTCCACAGACATCCCAGGGGAACCACAAGGCCATCAAAGAAAGCGTACATCCCTAGTACAAGAATAAATCGTTAGCGTGATAATAATCGAGGAATTTCTGAATTTTAGCTTCCCCCCCCCACTTACCCATACACCCTGCTTACCCCTCTCACCCCCCCTCCCCAACTGCCCACAATCACCCACACTGCCCCTGCTCACTCCTTTTACCCCCCCGTATCTTATCACTCCACACACTGCCCCTGATTACCTCCCCCAATCACCCACACTGCCCCTGCTCATGCCCCCACTCACCCCACACTGCCGCTATTTTTCCCTTTCTCCTCCCCACACTGCCCCTACTCACCCCTCTTACCACCCCCCACATGCCCTCACTTCCCACACTGCTCCTGCTGATACCCCACAGGGTGAATTCACAGCTGCTGGCCCCAATGCCAAACAGCCCGCCCCCCATCTTGATCTCACCCCACTCCCGATGCGATAGCATCGGGCCTTTTTACTAGTTGTGACATAATATTAAGAATAAAGGTTTTTTTGCACTTATATTACACTATGAACTCCATAGCACGGCAGCGAAAATGCTAACCACTGAGCCACCGTACAATGCTAACCACTGAGCCACTGTATACAGTACTAACCATTGAGCCACCGTATACAGTGCTAACCACTGAGTCACCATATACAGTACTAACCACAGAGCCACCATATACAGTACTAACCACAGAGCCACCATATACAGTGCTAACCACTGAGCCACCATACAGTGTTAACCACAGAGCCACCGTATACAGTACTAACCAATGATCCACCGTATACAGTGCTAACCACTGATCCACCGTATACAGTGCTAACCACTGAGCCACCATATACAGTGCTAACCACTGAGCCACCATATACAGTGCTAACCACTAAGCCACCATATACAGTGCTAACCACTGAGCCACTGTATACAGTGCTAACCACTGAGCCACCGTATACAGTGCTAACCACTGAGCCACCGTATACAGTGCTAACTACTGAGCCACCGTATACAGTGCTAACCACTGAGCCACCGTATACAGTGCTAACTACTGAGCCACCGTATACAGTGCTAACCACTGAGCCACCGTATACAGTGCTAACCACTGAGCCACCATATACAGTGCTAATCACTGAGCCACCATATACAGTGCTAATCACTGAGCCACCATATACAGTGCTAACCACTGAGCCACCATATACAGTGCTAACCACTGAGCCACCATATACAGTGCTAACCACTGAGCCACCATATACAGTGCTAACCACTGAGCCACCGTATACAGTGCTAACCACTGACCCACCATACAGTGCTAACCACTGAGCCACCATATACAGTGCTAACCACTGAGCCACCATACTGTGAGTGTATGCCCCTGTGTGTGTATGCCTCCCCCCTGAAAATAAGACCGGGTGCAACATTCGGAGCAAACATATTAATATATTAAATATATTAATCTCGCCCGGCCCCTGACGGCAGCCCGCTTCCAACCCCGCCCCCAGGCCCCGCCCCCCCACTCCCCCTCGGCTCCGAGAGGCGTTCCAGGAAATATTTTTTACAAAAAAAGTACTGATCCTGAGCAATCCGGTTCCAGCATTGCAGATAACAGAACTGCTCCGAAAACTGCAGCCTGCATGATTTTTCACGCAGGCTGCAGAGCCAGAGACGGAAACCGGATTGCTTGTGAAGCAATCCGGTTTTTATCATAGGCTCCTATGAGGAGCGTTTCCTGATCCGGTTTTGAGCTTTTTAAAAGCTCAAAACCGGATTAGGTTTTAAAAAAAAAAAAAAAACGGATGTGTGACCTTAGCCTAAGGCTACGTTCACACATAGCGTATTTCTCTCACATTTTGTGGGGCGCATTTATTGACAAATTTTGCAACCACACTATTTAGTGCAGATAAAAAAATGCGGTGCATTCACATACTGTGCTTTTTTATGGCCTCATCTTCCCCTTAAAAGCACTGGAGGAAGTGATGTCCCACTGGGACAGGAATAATCCTGCTCCCGTGTGACATGTCTGTGTACTTACACTGCTAAAGTGAAATAAAAGAAAACAATGGCTGACTGTTCTGAGATGTGAGGCATCCCAGTCCGATCGCTGCAGGACCTAAATCAGCTGACTGGTGGCAAACCAATCAGCTATTGTATCGCCTGACAGCATTAGCAATTATTATTATTATTATTATTATTTATTTATATAGCACCATTAATTCCATGGTGCTTTACATGCTAAAAGGGCAGACTAAGACAGGTAGCATAGTAACAATACAAGTAACAATAGCTGACAGACTGGTACAGAGGGGAGAGGACCCTGCCCTTGCGGGCTTACATTCTACAGGGCAATGGGAATGAGGAAATAGTAGGTCAGGGGTGCAGCAGATTAGGTGGTGGAGAGGCGGCAGCTCCGGTGGCGGTGGGGCGGCGGCTTGGTCATTGCAAGCTGTAAGCTTTCCTGAAACCGCCCACCAAATCCAACCAACTCTCAGCTGATGATGTCACATCACAATCAGCTGATGATGTCACGTGACACATCAGCTGATCGCTACTAGCCAATCATATCATTCAGGTCCTTGCAGCAATCGGATGTATTCCCCTCGGGTCCCAGTACAGCCAGCGAAGAGGTGAGTATTTTATTTTTTTATTTTTAATACCTTTTGTTCACTTTTATTTTGCTTTTGCAGTGTATGTAGATACACTGCGAAAGCGAAACTACAGCCCCGACTTGTTACACGGGGGAGGAATACAGGATTCTTCCTCCCCCGTGTGACATCACATGCTGCTATTCTTCCCTGCACCCGTATTTATAGCTGCTGGAATAGGCATTGTCTGAACGACAATGTGTGGAGCGCACTGGGACGGGGTACTCGGTACAGGACTGGTCGCTGCTGGGGATGTCACGGAGGTCCTGGTCCCATGTCCCGGGTTTTCACAAGTAAAAGGGGACATATACAAAAGATACAGTTTGTCGTGACACCACCCACGGTTTGTGGTCAAAGATGCGACCACCGCTGCAGCTCTTCTCTGCCAGGAGGATGTATGGATGGGCTGCAGCCAGATGGATGAGCCCGCCGGGGGTCAGGCTGCTCCTGACAAGAATGAAAGGTATTAAAACAGTTCTTTATGCCTGGAATCAAACACGTACACACAGGCAGGGTTGACCGGGTTTACTTGTCAGTTCTCTTCAAGCAGTTTACAGCAGTTCTTAGTGCAGTTCACTTCTTAACACAAGTGATAGTCACTTTACTCCGGTTTTCACTAAACCCACTGCAGCCAGGTTATCTCTCTGAGACCCCTCACTCCTTCCAAGTCCTTTCCAGGCTGTGGTTTCTCTCTCTTTAAAGTGTCTCCGGGCAGTATAGCGGCAGCTCGGACCCCTGTGGGTCCTCGTGGTTGCTACTGTGCTTCCTATCTTTGGTGTGGGAACTCCAACTTAGAATTGGAGCTCCCCGTCGGTGAATCTGGGGATACCAGGTGAATTTTCGGTCCCCGTCAGAGCCGACACTCTGCTGTGTGCCTAGCCTGCAATAGCTCTCTCCCGCAAGGCACTATCAGGCTCCTTCTAACCCGTGTGACTCCAGCTTCAATAGGGAAGACTACTCCGCCTGTAGTTGGTCAATGCTGCTGTATTCCTCGGATCCAGTGCTGCTGGTCCGTCTCTTTCCTCACACTCCCCTGGGATGCTGGCTATGGACGAGCTTTCTCTCCATGGTTTCTCTGACGCTGTGGATTCTGCATCTCCATGTAGCCCAATCCTACCAGGTCGTGTGCCTCTCTCTTTGCTTCTCAGCCTACTCTGGCCTACTCTAGTCTTTTCAGCTTGGCACTCTCGGTCTACTAACCCCTTCCTCCTCCTCTTCCTCTATTTCTACCTTCTGTCACCTGACCTACATGCTTCCCACCCACTGTCCTCTAAACCCACCACCCCTTGCCCGCCTAGAGTTCCGGGCTCCGGGTTGGGTGTTGCCTCCTAGTGGTGTGTGGGATGTCTGTGAGGGTGTTTAGTATATAAACTGTCTTTTCCGCCTGCCTGGCTGCAGTTCCCTATGTGGCAACCCTGGTCGCAAGGGCACCACAAATGCGTATTCCAGCTTATTACCCAGTCTGCCACAGGGCAGATGGAAGTGTCAGGTATACCACTAGAAAATGTTGCTTCTATAATTGAGCAATTTTCTGGGGATAGCTGTGGGTTGCAATTTGCAACTCAACCCACAAAAACACAAGTTCCCACCAAGGTCTGTCATCTATTAGCAGACATAGCACCCCCAAGCCATTTCAGCTAAATTTGAAATCCAGTAGAGTGCTCATTTCCTTCTGAGCTTTGCACTGTACCTCAAAAGCAGTTTCCAATTCCAGATAAGGTATCGATGTATTCAAGAGACATTGCACAACAAATTGTATGGTGCATTTCCTCCTGCTGCCCTTGGGAAAATAGAACATTTGAGGCTAAAATATTTCTGTGGGAAAAATGTTTTTTTTTTTCCTTTTCACAGCTCAATGTTCTAAAATTCTGTGAAGCAACTGGGAGTTCAAGGCGCTCACCACACATCTACATAAGTTTTTTGAGGGGTTTAGTTTCCAAAAAGGGGTCAATTGTGGGGTTGTAGGAACATCTAGGGCTCTCCAAATGTGATGTAGCGTCCACTAACGATTCCAGACAATTTTGAGTTTGAATGGTGTTCCTTCCCTTCCTGCCATGCATCCAATAAGGGTTTTCTTCCACATATGATGTATCAGCATACTCAGGAATAATTAAGCAACAAATATTGTAGTTCATTTCCTCCCATTACCCTAGTGAAAGGAAAAAATTAAGCTCAAAGAACATTTTTGTGGAGAAAATGTGATTTTTTTATTTTCACAGCCAAACTATGAAACACCAGAGGTTCAAGGTGCACACCACACTCTAGAAAAGTTCCTCAAGGTGTCAAGTTTCCAAAATGGGTTCATTTGTGGGGAGTTTCTACTGTTTAGGCAAATCAGGTGCTCTCCAATGGGGATGTGGCATCTGCTAATAATTCCAGTCAATTTTCCGCTCTTCTGAGCCTTGCCATGCGCCAAAACACTAGTTTACCACCACATATGGGATATTAGCATACTCAGAAGAATTTTCACTACAAATTTTTGAGTCCATTTTCTCTTGTTACCCCTTAAAAAGCAAACTTTGGTGCTAAAGTAAAGGCCACGTCAGACGCTTCAATCTTGTGAACGATATCGCTTAAGCGATCTGGAATTTTGATGGCTTAAGCGATATCGTTTGCGCGTCATTCCGTGTAACCGAGCGATCTGTCAATGAAAAATCGCTTGATTGTTTGGTGGAAGATTTGTGAGCAGGACCTCAAATCAAGCGATAATCCGTTGAGCTATCTGCAGCATCGTGGTGTGTGACACCACGATGAACGATCTCCAAGTGGCACAGCCTATGCTGAAAAATGGTAACCATGGTACACATCAGGGTACTAAGCGCCGTGCGGCGCCTAGTAACCCGATGTGTACCATAGTTACCAGCGTTCTCGCTGGTCCACATCGCTGGTGAGTCTGCCTGTGTGACAGCGATGTGAATGATGTTGTTAGCGATCGCACGTACATGTGATCGCTAACAACATCGTTCATCAAATTGAAGCGTCTGACATTGCCTTAACACTTTTGAGGAAAAAAGTAAAATGTTCATTTTTTCCTTCCACGTTGCTTTAGTTCCAGTGAAGCACCTGAAGGGTTAATAAACTTCTTGATTGTGGTTTTGAGCAGTCTGAGGTGTGCTGTTTTTGGAATGGTGTCAATTGTGGGTATTTTCTCTCACATAAGCCCATCAAAGTCACTTCAAATGTGATGTGGTCATTAAAAACGTGAATATGTAAATTTGATGGAAAAATTGAGAAATTGCTCATAAACTTTGAAGATTTGTAACTTACAAAAAAAATTGTTTCCAAAATTGTGCTGATGTAAAGTAAACATGTTGTTAATGTTATTTATTAATAGAGATGAGCAGAGATGAGCCACCACCCTAGTGATCGAATTCGATTTGGTGAATTGGGGGTGTGTTCATCGAATGTTCGTCGAATGTTCGTCGAACACCGTCAAACAATGGCAGGCCAACACAAACACATAGAAAACACATAGAAAACACCTTCTAAGGTGTCCAAAAGGTGACAAACTACTCAGAAGACACAACAAACACATGGAAAAGTGACAAGTACATATAAAAATGCAAAAAGAAAAGAGCTGGATGAGTAAAAAGAGGAGGAGACACAGATATAGGTATGTCATGCCCTTCTAAAAATCATGTAAAACACAACAAGGGGACTCCAACAAGAGTCTCCATTTTTTCTGGGCACAGACACCACTTAAAGGGAACCAACCACTCCAAATGACCCCGCCCGGACTGTTAATATGTGTCCATACACCTAGCAGACACATTAGGGGCAATCGTTTTTGCTAAAAAAACTGATTAGTAGAATCTAAGTTATAGCTTTATAAACTTTAAAAAAAATTGTCTGCTAACAATTGGAATTATTAGTGGATACCATGTCGCATATAAAGAGCTCCTGTGTGCCTAAACATTGGAGCTCCCACACAAGTGACCCCATTTTGGAAACTAGACCCCCCAAGGAACGTATATAGATGCATAGTGAGCACTTTGAAGCCCCAGGTGCTTCACAAATTGATCCGTAAAAATGAAAAAAGAAACTTTTTGTGAAAAAAAAAGTACTTATTCCGGATCAATTTGTGAAGCACCTGGGGCTTTAAAGTGCTCACTATGCATCTAGATAAGTTCCCTGGGGGGTCTTTTTTCCAAAATGGGGTCACTTTTGGGGAAGCTCCAATGTTTAGGCACACAGGGGCTCTCCATATGCAACATGGTGTCCGCTAACAATTGGAATTATTAGTGGACACCATGTCGCATATAAAGAGCTCCTGTGTGCCTAAACATTGGAGCTCCCCTACAAGTGACCCCATTTTGGAAACTAAACCCCCCAGGGAACTTATCTAGATGCATAGTGAGCACTTTGACCCCAAGGAGCTTCACAAATTGATCCGTAAAAATGAAAAATAATTTTTTTTTCACAAAAAATCTTTTTCCCTTTTACGGACTGATATTTGAAGCACATGTGTGTTCTAAGTATTCACTATGTATCTAGGTAAGTTCCTTGGGGGGTCTAGTTTCCAAAATGGGGTCACTTATGGGGGAGCTCCAATGCTCAGGCACACAGGGAGGGGCTCTCCATACGCGACATGGTTTCCGCTAACAATTAGAGCTAATTTTCCATTGAAATTTTTAGTGGACACCATGTCGCATATTGAGAACCTGTGTGCCACCAGCACAAGAGCAACTGGAAAGTTGGGGTACAGCACCAATAAAATGCCGCCTCGAATGAATGCGCTATTTTCTTGGATGGCTGTGGGTTGCAATTTGCAGCGTGGGGGGCCCACAACATTTGGGTCTCTCCACGCTGAGGATTCCAGTCTGCCAGCTGCCAAGTTGTACCTGGCTGGCTACCAAAAATACAGCGAAGGCCTTTTTTTAAATTATTTCTAGAACAAATTCTAGAAAAAAAATTGACGTGGGGCTCTGCCATATTTTTGGTCCAGCCAGGTACAACTTGGCAGCTACGGACTGCCACCAACCCCCAGCTGCCTCATTGTACCTGTCTGGCACCAAAAATACAGCTAAGCCCATTTTTTTTTATTTCTAGAACTAATTCTAGAAAAAAAATGACGTGAGGCTCTGCCATATTTTTGGCCCAGCCAGGTACAACTAGGCAGCTGGGGGCTGGAAGCCTCAGCATGGAACGGCCCAAGCGTTCTGGGCCCCCCATGCTGCGAATTTCAGCCCGCAGCCGCCCCAGAAAATGACGCATTCATTGAAGCGCCATTTTCTGGCGCTGTACCCAGGCTCTTCCAGTTGCCCTGGTGCCGGTGGCAAACTGGGTAATAAAGGGGTTAATGCCAGCTTATTTATTGGCAGCTGGCACTAAGCCCGAGATTCATAATGTCAGGCCAATGATAGATGCGGCCATTAGGAATCTCTAGTAAATAGTCAAAAAATCCCACACAGAGAAAAATATTTTATTTGAAAAAAAAAAAAAACACGCACAAAATTCGGACTCCATCTTTATTATAAAAAGATCCGACGTAGTCCACAACGAAGGTCCCACGACGCTCGATCACCTCCGACGTAGTCCACAACGAAGGTCCCACGACGCTCAATCGCCTCCGACGTAGTCCACAACAAAGGTCCCACGACGCATGATCGCCATGCAGACGGATCGGACTGCAAAGTAGCAATCTGACAGCCCGGGTGCAGTGATCCACTATGTGGATCACTGCACCGGGGCTGTGAGATCGCTTTCTGCAGCTTGATCCCCATGCAGGAGGATTGGACTGCAGAGCAGCGATCTGGCAGCCCGGGTGCAGTGGTCCACTATATGGACCACTGCGCCGGGGCTGCGAGATCGCTTTCTGCAGCTCGATCCCCATGCAGGGGGATCGGACTGCAGAGCAGCTATCTGGCAGCCCGGCTGCAGTGATCCACTATGTGGATCACTGTCAGATCCCTTGACTGCAGTCGATCCCCCCTGCAGGAAGATCAGGCTGCAGTAAAGGCATCCCACAGGCAGGGGGACTCACCCGGCTATGCCAGGAGGACCCGGGACCGGAAGAAGAGTAGAGGGGGCCGGAGGTGGCAGCAGGCGGCAGCAGGACACTGGAAGCGGCAACAGCAGCAGGTGATCCCCGGAGCGGTGATCACCGAGAGGAGGTGATCACCGCTCTGGCGGCGGGTGGCAGGACAGGGGGAAGTGATCCCCGGAGCGGTGATCACCGAGAGGAGGTGATCACCGCTCCGGCGGTGGGCGGCAGGACAGGGGGAAGTGATCCCCGGAGCGGTGATCACTGAGAGGAGGTGATCACTGCTCCAGCGGTGGGCGGGGGACAGGGGTGATCCTTGAGGAGGAGCTGATGCCTGGAGCGGTGATCACCACTCCGGCGACAGGAGGAGGCGGCAGGGGGAGGTGATTACCGGAGCGGTGATCCCTGCTCCGGTAATCACCTGTGATCGGTGGTCGGGGGGGCAGGAGACAGGGGGGAGATGGCAGCAGAGCAGGGGGGGTTATAGGAGGAGACAGGGTGGGGGATGAGCGAGGGAGCAGGAGAAGCGAGGCAGGGGGAGACCGCACTTAGTACAGCCGCGGTAATTTGTGGTTTAATTTTCAACCGCCAATTACCGTGGCTGTAGCTTTGGGGGGGCAAAGCGACCCCCCCCTGGGCTGTAGTGCATGTTTCCATGTACCTGCAGCTCAAGTGACAGGTCAGTGAGACCCTCACTTGAGCTGCAGCAGTGCGTTCCCCAGATGACACATACGCTGTGTCACCGGTCGGGAACGCACTGGATTTCATGACACATACGCTGTGTCATATGTCAGGAAGGGGTTAAACATTATATTTTCATGTGAATAATAAAAAAATTCTATAAAAATTAAAAAAATATATTTGAATAAATACTTATAAAAATATTAAAACCAAAATACAGACATTCCTCAATTATTATCACGCTAACGATTTATTCTTGTACTAGGGATGTACACTTTCTTTGATATATACAATAGAACCATTCCAAGTAGTGATTTACTTAAATATAATGTACTATATAATCACTACTTGGAATGGTTCTATTGTATATATAGACAAAGTTGATAATTGTATTTAAAGAAGTATAATTTTAGTTATACAATACACAGGACTAGGAGATTCAACAGTCCATACAAAGAGATAAAGATCCCATATTGTTATTGGTGAACAATAAGGTATTTACACCGAAAGTCTGTTGTATAGGATGTATTAACACCATACTGACATAGTGAATTACATTTGTTAAAAGGGAATGGATTATGGTGTAGAAATTAAGAAAACTCGTAACCAAGAAAAAGACTCTCGATGATACAAGTAGCAGTTTTCCTTAATACAAAAACTGAATAGCTATTAAGAATAGAGGAGGTATTTATATTATATGTCATTGGCACAGAGAAGAAAGAAGAATCCTAATCTAAACCAAGCACTCATTAGAAGGAGTAATGATTTCTAAAAGGTAAAAAGACCATTTTATAGATAAACAGAGGAAAGCTGAGAACTGTATATAAATACTAATATACTGTATATTTTTAGGATTCCACAGACATCCCAGGGGAACCACAAGGCCATCAAAGAAAGCGTACATCCCTAGTACAAGAATAAATCGTTAGCGTGATAATAATCGAGGAATTTCTGAATTTTGGTTTTAATATTTTTAGGTATTTTTTAATTTTTAATACAATTTTTTTATTATTCACATGAAAATATAATGTTTAAATAAACATCCAGAATAACAGTTAATTAATATAGTCTTGGTATTGTTAATCGATAGCCATTTTTAAAAGGGTTTGTTAGCGCTGGGCCCACATCAAATATACTATTAAGACAATTTTAGGAGGGATGATGCACGGGAGTCCCCCCAAGACTTACTATCAGCTTCAACATTCATTAAAATTGACTGAACCTAATCCAATTGGAAAGGTAGAGTCTCCCTTTAAATTGACTAGCTCCAGTGTATATACAATAATCTAATAAGCTGTCTGAATTACCCTGAGGTTATGGGTTGGATGGCAGATAATGCTTTCAGTCTGTTGACAAGCAGTGCACCACCAAATATTCCACACGGTCCAGTTTGCGTAGCCAAGAGGCTGGGCTGGACAATCTTCAACCTGGTTCTTTTTCCTCCCCCAATTATTAGTCCCAGGATACATATGCCCCCAAACGTATACAATCTCAGTAGCTCTTTACATACCCTTTTATTCATTTTGGACTCTCATCTCGCACCATTCAAGAGGGACATGGTTAGTTGGAATGTGGAGATGCACAAATATTTGAGCACCCATGGCCAGAAGAGAACCACATTGGGAAACATGAATTACTGTCTGAAGAGTTGGAAGATGATGATGAGGAGTCACAGTTGCCATCAGGTCAACCTAAAATCTCAACTCAGGAGGAAGATCAGATTGAGGAATTGAGGAATTGGAAGACAAGGGGTCAATTATGAGGGAACTGATCCAATCTGGACCGGTAGCATGCCTAGTGAGCAGAGCAGTGCAGAGATGGATGGATCTGTAGCACAAAAACAGGCAGTAAGAGTTAGTAGTTTGACTAGAGTAGGAACTGCATCAACTGTTCCCAAAAGCAACTCCACTCAGCCAGATCTGAGACAAAAAGGGTGTTTTTCCAATGTATGGCATTTTGTTTATTATAGACTAGTGCTTCAGAGAAAATAATTGTGTAATTTGTAGCATCTGGGATACCAAGCTGAGGAGAGGCAAGAATGCCAACTTGAGCACCAGCAGCATGATCAAGCACATGGCAGCCAAGCACCCCAGTAGTGGGCAGAACACCTGTGCATAAAATATGTTTCTCCAGGTGAAACCACTGCCTTTTTACCTGTTCTACATCCTTCCCAATCTGCTGTCCAGGAAGCAGACAATCATACCTCCTACCCACAACCTGCAGTCGCACAGACCCAAACAATCAACAGCAACCACGTCCACTTCATTGTAGTTCTACCTGCCCCAGATGTTGGAAAAGAAATATAAATACCCAGTCACGCACTCTCTGTCACAAATATTAAACATCCACATTGCCAGATTGCTTGTCCTGGAAATATTGCTATTTCAGCTTCTGAGAACAGAGTCTTTCTGTGACCTCTTGGTGGTGGCTGCCACTATTTTGCCGACTGTGGCATCTCTGCATTAAATAAGCATGTGTTAAACAATATCAAGCATGCTCTGACAAACACCATAACCAGGAAGGTCCACCTAACAACAGATATGTTCGCAAGTTGTTGTGGGCAGAGATGACGGAAAACTGGGTGAACCTGATGTAGAGTGGCACAGAATCGCAGCCTGGGACACCAGACATCTTACCCAAGCCAAGAATAGTGCGCCCAGTGTCCACCAGGGTTTCCATCTCTTCATTTGCCAGTTCCTGTCTCCTCTCCTCCTCCTGCTCCTCTACTGAATTACCGTCCTCATCACTCTCAAGCTGTGAGCTGTGCTGCATTGCCTCAGTGAAGTAGCAAAATGGTCTGCTGAATCTCATCTGTTTAGATCATAAACCACAGACTGCAGCAGTGCTATTGCAAAAGATAAAAAAGACAGATCAGTGGCTCTCCTCGCTGAGCCTACAACTAAGCCTGGTAGTGTAAAATAATGAACGGAACCTGGTGACTGTGTAAGACCTGTTAACATTAATATATATGGTTGAAGGACTGTTTTGTGGACTCTTCCTTGTGTTATACTGCCACCTGCTGCCAAAAAGAAAGGATAGCAAAGATAAATATCCCTGCTCCTGAGAGTGACATGGAACAGTCCAGGAGAGAGATGGGTGGGTCTACACAAGGAGAAGAGAGAAAACTTCCACGTGTGTTGCTGGGAGAGACACAGATCTAAAGAGACTGGATGTGGAGTGAGGGGCCAGACTGCATGAGCAAAGCAGAGATCCTGGTCAAAGACTGAACTCGAGAGACACCTGTCAGCGAATTACGGGCCCCAACGGCAACGAGGTACCTCGCAGTAAATCTTGCAGTAAAACTTGCAGTAAAGTGTGCACACTGTTTTAGTTAGGGACAGATAGGAAAAGGCTCTGCAGTTCGATATACAGGTTATACAAAGAAAACAAACACTCTGCATCTTGCTTGATAAAGACTTTGCATTTCTTTATTTAAAGACATTCAGAGACCTTGCATTCTCGGCAAACTAGTCACAGTGGGTATATATATTGTATTTACTTTTGCACACCTTCCCGCTCCTTCCCCTTCTTTCCCGCACTTTTCCCCAGTTGTATTAAAAGTGCATTTGTTTAACACTCTGTGTTCCGTGCAGTCCTTGCGTATCCCATCACCTGTGAGCTATTACACTTGGCGTAGTGGCAGGATACGCAGGCTGGTACTGAACAATGGAAGGACAGAGGGATGTTGTTGATGGAAATGTTCCAATACAACCTGATGGGGGAATACCAGCAAGGCAACTGTCCCTGGGTGCTATGCTGACCCATATACCAAAATTTACTGGCAACAATGTACCTCTCCATGACTGGGCGCAGAGAGTGAGGGGCATGTTGAAAGTAGCAGGAGTAACTGCAGAAAACCAAGGGAGATACTGTTGAGTTGATTGCCCTTGAGGGCCATGCTCAAGAGACTGTTTTATTGCGCCCTGAGAGTGAAAGAACGACGTTAGAACAGGTGGTGAAGATTCTGGAGAGGGTGTATGGCGGCATGCCAGAATCGGGTGATTTGCACGGCACAAACTGATTCTACGGTCATGCAGGGTGAAAGAATAAGGCTTGCCACAGTATGCGAATGCCCTCCAGAGAATAATGAGACAAATGCTTATAGCAGAGCCAGAGCTAGCACAAACCCCTGGTTACGCTGACCGTACCCTGCGAGATCAATTCCTCAGAGGATTACATAACCCAAAGATCAGAAGTGCTCTCCGTGAACTGCTTAGGGTGAAAAAAAAATTCACTTTTCAGGAAGTACTGGAAGAAGCAGTCTCCTGCACACAAGCTGAAAATTGCGACCCGCAGAACGCGGGGGGAGAAGTTTGTGCTCATAGGGTAGTCCCGAGTGAGAGAAAACGAGAACCAAGCCAGCTTGAAGCTAAAGTGGATCAGTTACAAAGACTGTTACTGCTCTACAAGAGTTGCTGAAGAATATGCAAGCCCCGGCGTCAGAAGAACGAACGACAACACCGCGGCCGGGTACCCGCATGTATACCTATCGAGAAGAGAGGGGACAGATCGAGCAGAGACGATCCAGACCCGCTAGAGACTACCAATGCTGGAACTGTGGAAATCGGGACCATATATCACGGCACTGCCCGGAGAGGAGGATGTCTCAAGAAAGACCGCCGTTAAACTAGTACCTCTCTCTATGGTCGGGCACATGGAGGGGGGACCACCTGAGCTTGGAGAAAACAACCGCCTTGAAGATATAGCAGCCAGCACGCCAACAATCACGGCCGAATTTGAAGGGAAAGCAGTAAGATGCCTGATGGATACTGGGTCTCAAGTGACCACCATGCCAGAACAGTTCTTCTATCAACACTTTGGACAAACTGTATCCATTGATAAAAGGACACATATCAGACTGAGCGCTGCGAATAATCTTCCTATTCCGGTTGTAGGGGTCGTGTGGATGAACATACGTGCCTGTGGTCAGAACTTAGGCCAAAAAGGGATCGTGTTAACGGAAGGCCGGTATGACAGAGAAGTGCCGCTATCGTGGGCATGAACATCTGAAGGAACTAGACCAGTTGTCTTCAACAAGGAAGGCTGTGATTACTGGAAAATGACTGCTACTAACAGGCCCGCTCAAAAGGTCTTCCAACACCTTATCCGTGCCAGGGGGCTGTGGAGGAATGGTGGGAGCGTACCAGTGTGAGGTTCAAGTCCCAAGACAGACAACAATTACTCTACCTCCAAATCGGGAGACAGTCCTCACCTTGCCAGTCGGGGCCCATCGTATGCTCGAGGGGATGAGGTGTTGGTGGAACCTTACCGTGGTGAAGAGAACGGAGACGAACCGTTGGTGGCTCGCACTTTAGCAACAGTAAGAAATGGAAGAGTCCCTTTCCGTTGCGTGAACCCGGTGAACAGGCCTACACCTTGACCTCGGGGTTGTTCTGGCTCATGTCTACCTGGCGCCTGAAGAGGTGGCGAATGCAGAATTGATTGAATTGAAGCCCATGGCAGGGGAGACCTGGATTTGGCTGTTTCTATAGAGAGAGAAGAGAAGCCACTGATCAGTGGAACAGTCAAGTTATCCTAGGACAGATGGAAGTAGACCTGACCCCTTCGCTTCAGAGCAAGCCCAGGCCATAGAAGACTTCATCTGGGAGAATCAAGCCACATTCTCCCGTCACGCAGAAGACTTTGGCTGTACTGAACAAGATTCAGCATGAAATACCCACGGGAGATGCACCACCGATCAGAGAAAGGTACAGACAAATACCCCCAAAATATTACCAAGAAGTGAAAGAGCTTTTTGGCACAGATGCTGAAGAGCGGGGTGATAAGAGAGAGTCAGAGTCCATGGGCTGCCCCAATCGTGCTGGTCAAGAAAAAGGATGGGTCTACTCGCTTCTGTGTTGACTACCACAAGCTTAATGGATGCACTGTTCGTGATTCCTATCCCCTGCCCCGGATAGAGGAGTCCCTGTCTGTGCTGGGAAAGGCACGCTACTTCTCCTCCCTTGATCTAGCAAGCGGATATTGGCAGGTCCCTGTGGCAGAGAAAGACAAGGCCAAGACCGCATTCATTGTGCCCATGGGACTCTTCGAGTTCAATCGCATGCCGTTTGGGCTCAATAATGCCCCAGGAACTTTTCAGCGCCTCATGGAGAGTTGCCTTGGAGACATGAACTTCGAAGCCACGTTGATTTATCTGGATGACATCGTAGTGTACTCTGCAACCTTTGAAAAACATCTCGAACAACTGGGTTAAGTGTTTCAACGGTTACGGGACCATGGGCTTAAATTGAAACCCAAAAAATGCCGGATCTTTCAAAAAGAGATTGAATATCTCGGGCACAAGGTGACAGAGGCCGACGTGCAGCCGTCCGATGGGAAAGTGAGAGCAGTGCTACAATGGCCCACACCCAGCACAGTGAGAGAAGTTCGAGCTTTCCTGGGACTGGCCGGATACTACCGTCGCTTTATCAAGGAGTTCGCGAAGGAGGCAGAACCTTTGCATGAATTGCTCCGAGGAACTGCGAAAGGACCAAAGGCACAGAAAATTTGCTGGGGATCAAGATAAGCAGAAGCCTTACACCGACTGAAAGAGGCCTTGGTCAGCGCCCCTGTGCTTGCCTATGCAGACTACAACCTCCCCTTTCGGTCATATACAGACGCGAGCCTCTACGGTCTGGGTGCAGTACTGGCCCAGGTACAGGACGGTATTGAACGGGTGATTGCATATGGAAGTCGGACGTTGCGAGAAGCCGAACGCAACCCTGAGAATTACAGTTCTTTTCGTCTGGAGTTACTGGCACTAGTATGGGCAATAACCGAAAGGTTCTCTGAATATCTCACGGGAGCTCAGATTGAAGTCTATACGGATAATAATCCACTGGCTCACATCTCCACCGCCAAACTGGGGGCAATGGAACAGAGGTGGTTGGTACGACTCTCCAGATATAATTATCATCTGGAGTACCGTTCCAAGCATGAAAATCAGAATGCGGATGCCCTCTCTCGTGTTACCACAGAAGCCCCAGTAGGGGAAAGAGATGAGCAGTTAGAGGAAGACGAAATTCCAGACTTCAGTAAATTCACCGCCCAAGTGGTGGAGGCTTGTATACTGGAGATTACGTCTGGCACAACATCGCGCCTGCTTGGCCAAACCAGAGAGGAGTGGATGAAGATCCAGTCATCTGATCCAGAACTGCTTCAAGTGAAAGAGTGGGTGATCCGGCAGCGTAAGCCTAGGAAGGAAATACGGGCCATGCTGTCACACATGGCCCTACAGATTCTCAGCCAGTGGGACAAGCTATCGGTGCAAGAAGGGATGCTCTATCGGAAAGTGCACCTAGCTACGGAGCTGGAAGTACGGTGGCAAGTGGTGATACCCCAGAAGATGGCAGTACCATTGGCCCAAAAAGCGCACGAGAGAGGAGCCCATTTTGGGCCGGACAAGACTTACCAGTGGTTGCAAAGAATAGTGTACTCTCCTCCGATGCTTCGGGCAGTGGAGAAGGCCTGTAAACTGTGTCGTTCCTGCGAGTTAAATAAAACTCTCCCACAGCGAGCACCAGTACAGACCATTGTCACCAAAGAGCCTTTGGAAGTACTTATGATAGATTACCTGAAGATTGGCCACTCCCACCGGGGCTATCAGTTCTGCCTTGTGATGACAGACCACTTCTCAAAATTTGCGGTGGTGACGCCCACCAGAGATCAGATGGCTGAATCGGCTGCTCGAGCCATCAGTGATGACTTTATCCGGGTATACGGCTGCCCTAAAAGGATACACTCTGATCAAGGGGCCTGCTTTCAGGCAGTGTCATGAGAGAGCTGCAAAGGATCTACGGGATGCAAAAGTCAAGAACCACGCCTTATCATCCACAGGGCAACGGAGCCTGCGAGAGGTTTAACCGGACCCTCCTACAAATGCTACGCACATTGGAAGATGATCGTAAGAGTCACTGGCCCAGTTATCTCGCAGAACTCGTATGGGCATACAATAACCGTGTCCACTCCACCACTGGGTACGCCCCATACGTGCTATTGTTCGGAAGAGCTGGAAGAGGCATTGAAGAACTAAACCTGGCTCCACCCGAGATCAGTGAAAGTCAGAGCGTAGGTTCTTGGGTTGACTGTCACCGTCGACGGCTGGAGACTATCCATCGAATTGTCACCAAGCGGTTGCAAGAAAAGATATACCCCGCGCAGGAACCTGTACATGAGGCCCCGTTCTTACCAGGAGACAGAGTGCTAGTTGCAGAGAAACACCCGAGACACAAGTTGAGTGAGCGCTGGAAACCAGAGTCGTACATTGTGACCAGAAGAGTCTCTCCCAATGGACCAGTGTACGAAGTGCGAGGCGAGCGGGGAGGCGGCACCCTCATCCTGCATCGTAACATGCTGAGGCCCTGCTATTCAGAAGACAGGACCGGACAAAGCGACTCGGGGACTGTGCCCGTGCCTGTTCCTGTTACTCTCGAGGAGGGCTCTGACGATGAAGAATGGTGGCAGGCCCTGTCCAACCCAACAGACTGGGGAAGGTCGAACCCCCCATCCGTTCAAGATGCAGGTGCCACCCCTGCAGAGCATGAGCCACCAATCTCCAGAGATGACGACGAGGATATTGTACTCCCTGCTACTGCACCAGCGTCTGGTGAATTAGCCGTAGCTCCACGTAGGACTGAACGGGCTAATGCTGGTATTCCCCCTGATCGGTACTTGGCAGATGAATTTGTGTATTCTGTCACTGGAGTCAGTTGTAAGACATTGGCTCCCAGGCAGCAGGTTGTAGAGCACGGCAGAAGTTGCCATCGTGTGTTCCAGTGCAGAGGGCCCCAGGAGAGTATCGGCCGGGACGGCCGATGTTAAAGAGGGGGGGAAATTTAAGACCTGTTAACATTAATATATATGGTTGAAGGACTGTTTTGTGGACTCTTCCTTGTGTTATACTGCCACCTGCTGCCAAAAAGAAAGGATAGCAAAGATAAATATCCCTGCTGCTGAGAGTGACATGGAACAGTCCAGGAGAGAGATGGGTGGGTCTCCACAAGGAGAAGAGAGACAACTTCCACGTGTGTTGCTGGGAGAGACACAGACCTAAAGAGACTGGATGTGGAGTGAGGGGCCAGACTGCATGAGCAAAGCAGAGATCCTGGTCAAAGACTGAACTCGAGAGACACCTGTCAGCGAATTACGGGCCTCAATGGCAACGAGGTACCTCGCAGTAAATCTTGCAGTAAAACTTGCAGTAAAGTGTGCACACTGTTTTAGTTAGGGACAGATAGGAAAAGGCTCTGCAGTTCGATATACAGGTTATACAAAGAAAACAAACACTCTGCATCTTGCTTGATAAAGACTTTGCATTTCTTTATTTAAAGACATTCAGAGACCTTGCATTCTCGGCAAACTAGTCACAGTGGTTATATATATTGTATTTACTTTTGCACACCTTCCCGCTCCTTCCCCTTCTTTCCTGCACTTTTCCCCCAGTTCTATTAAAAGTGCATTTGTTTAACACTCTGTGTTCCGTGCAGTCCTTGCGTATCCCGTCACCTGTGAGCTATTACAACTGTGTTAAACTTAGGCAAGCTGGTACACGGTCCATGCATGGCTCACATACTAAACTTAGTTGTACAGTGGTTTCTAAAAACATACCCTGACTTGCTGTACCAAGTAGGCATGGTACACAGTGTCAGCACCCGTTTCAGAAAGTCATCTCCTGCTTTAGCTGGTCTTGCAGTACTATACCAGCACTTTAATTTGCCTCATCAACAAATGATTTGGGACCTACCCATGAGCTGAAATTCAACATTACATATGTTGGCAAGGCTTAAAGCGAACCTGTCACCCCCTCCAGGCATCTAAAAATAACATAGCCACCTTCTGCAGCACTAAGGCTGCATTCTGACAAGGTGTCTATAGCATTTATGCTCCCTTGATTCACTGAAATAAAGACTTATATAAAATCTGTTTCAAACCTGACCCAAGACCGGGAGGCGGGTTTTCAAGTGTCTATCTCCTTCCTCTGTGGTGTCAGTCATCCCTCTCTGCTCTCTGTGCGCCGCCTCCAGGGCCATCTCCCTACATTACAGAGCTTTGTCATCTCTGCTACAACTTAGAGCTGCTGTTATAGGAGACCCCACAGTAATAAATCTAGCAGGAGGACGAGCAGACAAAGCACTGCCTGCTATATTGCAGCCCTTGAGCTGAGCTGTCAGCAGTGCAGCAGAGTTGAGTTTGTGCTTTAGATCAGGGGCTGAGGATGGAGCAATGCTGCTGGGTACAAGAAACTGAAAGTGAAAACTGCTCAGCTCAAGGGCTGCTACGTAGCAGGCAGTGCTTTGTCTGCTGTTCTGCTCACGATCCTCCTGCTAGATTTACTACTGTGGGGTCTCTTATAACAGCAGCTCTATGTTGTAGCAGAGCTGACAAAGCTCTGTAATGCAGGGCCCTGGAGGTGGCGCACAGAGAGCAGAGAGGGATGACTGACACCACAGAGGAGGGAGATAGACACTTGAAAACCCGCCTCCCGGTCTTGGGTCTGGTTTGAAACAGATTTTATAAAAGTCTTTATTTCAGTGAATCAAAGGAGCATAAATGCTATAGACACCTGCTCAGAATGCAGCCTTAGTGCTGCAGAAGGTGGCTATGTTATCTTTAGATGCCTGGAGGGGGTGACAGGTTCGCTTTAAGGAGCAGCTGAGGGCAATAGCTGAATTACAGCTTCAACACGCCCATCAGAGTAACACTTAACCAACACACATAACTCCTGCGAGGGTGTGGATCAATGACCTTTCTGAGGTTCTTGAAAACTTTCATTACTACACCAATATCGTGATCAGTAATTATTTTTATTTTGGGGGGAAATATTTTAGTGCTATTTATTTAATTGCGCTTTACATGTGAAAAAGGAGCATACAAAGACAAGTAGAATAATTATGAACGATACAAGACACTGATGATGCTATTATCAGTGTAACCATCCCATTGCTCTGTCTTTTGAAATGATTGCTGCACAGTCTGACAGAGGAAGCGTTGAATGCCCAGCTGGTGGCTATGCAGTAAGATTTTCCAATGGGTGATACTACCCAGCCTCAGTCAATATTCTCAGCCCACATTGCGTGATGATGAGTATGAGGAGTAGGAAAATGACTTGTTTAGTTGCACTACAGAATGAAATGCCAACCCCAGCTTTGTATTAACTGAAATATAGATTTGTGTTTAATAGGAAGCCCTCATAGTAGTGAGACACAGGAGTAATATTAATTGTTGAAGCACTCAATTTTATTAACATACCACTACGCGTTTCTACAGTAGACCGATGTTTTCCCCACCCGAGAAAGACAGCGGTCCACTATAGAAACGCGTAGTGGTATGTTAATAAAATTGAGTGCTTCAACAATTAATATTACTCCTGTGTTCTCACTACTATGAGCGCTCCCTATTGACCACAAATCTATCTCTCAATTAATGCAAAAATCCCCTTTCTGGGGTGTGTGGCTGAAGCTCCTGTACGTAGGAGACACTGTATGAGCTGGCGGAAGTACCTACGATGATGTCACAGTGATGCTGCAGTAGCGTAACCAGAGTTCCCCATGTGATCTGAACCAGGAAGGGGACGAGGGACGAACCCGGAGCCACCTCCTTGCAGCAGTGCGGTTTACTGGCGTTGTGCAGGGTTACAGAACAACCGAAGGTGAGCGGCTAATCCCCCCACTAATCCCCACTAGACTGATCACCAGGTATATTCCTTTGCTATCTCTTCTCCTCTTAAGCTTTGTATCTGTCCAGCATGGATGACCTGAAGAGGAGGAGCAGGAGAAGGAAGCAAGGCAGTGCGAGGAGGAGAGGTACCCCTCGTCGTGTTGTTTGGGGATGCCAGGTGAACTACGGACCCCTCTAGAGCCGACACTCTACTTCAGCCCAGCCTCCAGCAGTCCTCAAGCATGAGGCTCTACCAGGCTCCTTTCTCTCTGTGTCTCTTGGTATGGTATATAGGAGGGCTACTCCGCCTGCAGTCAGTTGCTTTAGCTGTGGTTCTAGGACCCCGGGTTACACCGTCCCTCTTGGCTCTCTCACACTCCTGGGGATCCGGCTCTGGATAGGCTTTCTCTCTCCTCTGGCTCACACTGGCTCAGTACAGATTCTGCGTTCCTTCTGCCCTCACTCTTCCAGGACGTGTGGCTTTCTCCTGGTCAGCTTCAGCTCAACCTGCTGCTGTTCTCTGGCTTGTGCTCCTGATCTTTACAGCTCAGCACCCTGGGCCTACTGAACACCTTCCTCCTCCCCCTTTCCTATATACTGTCAAGTCACCTGACTACGGGTGTGCCCAACCCACTCCTCTAATCCACCACCCCTCAATCTCATAGAGTCTCTAATCTCAGGGCTGAATGTTGCCTTCTCTTACACGTGGGTTATGTGGGCTGTGAGGGTGTTGGTGTGCATTAAGTGTCCTACCTGCCTGGCTGCAGTTCCCTTTGTGGTCTCCTGGACACAGGGGCGCCACATAGGGACATGCACACTCGATGCAACATAGGCTGGTGTAAAATGTGCCAAAACCGAGCTAATTTAAATAAACCATCACATCAGCAAGGTCTACCTGTGGGTGTAATTATGACAAGCAGGGAGAAGTTGACTAAGATGGTGAAGGAGTACTTAAAGCATAACCCCTGTTTAACTTTTTGTTTACTAATAATGTAGAGCAAGTGATTATAATAAACTTTTACATTTACATTATTGATAGAATCTGTTTGAAAACAATTAATAAACCTTCCACAAGCTGTCCTCAGTGCACTGTGTGTGAATCTCATTCTCTGTCAAATCTGTCTTCACAGTGAATACGGGCATGTGAGGAGATAAGGGAAGGGGTGTGGCCTACACTGCTGATGGCAGCTGGTGAATGTATCACCTTACCTTGGGTACATGAAGCTCAGTCTGCTAACAGCTGCTGAGAGGTTATCTCCTGCATACACATGACTCTGTTCCATTTGAGGTGTTATTTATCAGTGAGGAGCTGTGAGCTGACAGCCTGACAACTCTGTGTGACGTAAACTGAATACACACTGACCTCCTGCACCCAGTTGTGTAGGCTCTGCCCCTACTCTTATATGTGAAGTTTTAAAACAGCATTGGAGGAACGTATTCTAGTAGGTTTTTGAAAGGTTTTCTTTCAGAATTCTCTTATAAAGTACTAGATGTGGGTCCGATGCTATCAGGAGGGCAGTTACATGTGATGGGGGCGGGCTCTGGGCGCTGGGGATGGCAGCCATCTCTCCCGTGTCTCTTCCCACTGTGTTCTCTCCTAATGTATGTAACTAAAGGTACTTTTAGCTAAAAACCTGTTTCTGTGTGTGGGGGGGTTAATAAAAAAGTGTCAATAAGGCAACCTATTTAATGTTCTGGTAAAAAATGTGCAGGGTTTCCCTGTATTTTCTCTTGCCAGTGCAGGTAATCCAAACTAGCTGTCAACCCCCACTGTCTGGCAATTAAAAATACAGGAAGCCCTATATATTTTTTTTAGTTATTTAAATAAATAACTAAAAAAAATTGCTGTGGGCTTCACCGTACTCTGTGTTGCCAGCCAAGGTAACCCAGGCAGCTGTGGGCTGGAATTCTCAGCGTAGTAAGGCCCGAGCGTTCTGGACCCCCACGCTGAAAATTGCAGCCAGCAGCCACCCCAGATTTGGCGCCTCCATGAGAGACACCAAAACTGGCGGTTACCCTGCTTTTCCAGCTGCCATGTAGCGGTGGCACACTGGGTAAAAAAGGGGATAATGCAGTGGCGGACTGGCCCACCGGAGAATCTGGAGAATCCCCGATGGGCCCCGAGATGTGTGGCCATGACCCCCAGGCCCCTGCCGTACCACCCTGGCCCCCCGGTCCGGTAATATCGCTAATCATATCGGCAGCACTGCCGATATGATTAGCGATGCCTGTGCCCCCTCTGCAGCGGCATAGAAGGGAGAGCGATCTCCCTGCTATGCCTGCTGCCGCCGCTGTGCTGCTGTGACTCCTGCCAGCGTGTGCACAGGACATCAGTCTCAGGGTGATGATATCATCACCCTGACACTGCTAACTGTGTGCGCAGCAGGAGCCGGTGCTCAGGGCGCTGTAGAGGAGAGACTGCCTTAGGCAGCAGTTGCCTGCACCGTGGTGAGTATGGGGAGTGGGGGGGAGCCCCCCAGGGTGCCTGGTGCTGCTGGGCCCCCAGGGTGCCTGATGCTGCTGGGCCCCCAGGGTGTCTGGTGCTGCTGGGCCCCCAGGGTGCCTGGTGCTGTTGGCCCCCTAGGGTGCCTGGTGCTGTTGGACCCCAGGGTGCCTGTTGCTGCTGGGCCCCCAGAGTGCCTGCTGCTGCCGGGTCCCCAGAGTGCCTGGTGCTGCTGGGTCCCCTGGGTGCCTGGTGCTGCTGGGCCCCCAGGGTGCCTGGTGCTATCGGTCCCCCCAGGGTGCCTGGTGCTGCTGCGCCCCCAGGGTGCCTGGTGCTGCTGGGCCCCCAGGGTGCCTGGTTCTGCTGGGGCCCCCAGGGTGCCTGGTGCTGCTTGGCTCCCAGGGTGCCTGGTGCTGCTGGGCCCCCAGGGTGCCTGGTTCTGCTGGGGCCCCCAGGGTGCCTGGTGCTGCTTGGCTCCCAGGGTGCCTGGTGCTGCTGGGCCCCCAGGGTGGTTGGTGCTGCTGGGCCCCCATGGTGCCTGGTGCTGCTGGGCCCCCAGGGTGCCTGGTGCTGCTCGGACCCCATGGCCAGGGTGCCTGGTGCTGCTGGGGCCCCAGGGTGCCTGGTGCTGCTGGGCCCCCAGGGTGCCTGGTAAGCCCCAGATCACTCCTTATGGTTATAATGAATCACTGAACTTCAATGTGTTAATGAAAATCTATGGGAGAGGTAAAATAAATAAATAGGAGCAATCACCCTAGAAGACCAGTTAATCCAAAACCTTTAGTGATACAGAGATTACCTTTGAAACAGCGCTGGAAGTGGCTCTCGGGTGGAGGGGACCGCTGTGTGTATGAAATTAACTTTTATAGTGTGGGGCATGTGTGTAATCAAGACGCGGCTTCCTGTTTCCTGGCTGTGGACCGCAGGAGCCGCCGGCCTGGAACGCAAGCCATTTCACTGCGCATGCGCAGTCAGTGACATGACGGTCATGTGACCCGCAGGAACGCCACCAGACGGCTGATCAAGTTCTCTGTGAATGAAAAGGGGAGAGCAAACATTATGGAGCGCATTCGCTTACCATAACCTAACTATAGTGATTAAAAACATAGTGTAAAAACCTCTATGTATTGAAATGAATGTCCAATCATACCAAGAGTTAAACTAATGGTGCTATCGGTCCCCCCAGGGTGCCTGGTGCTGCTGCGCCCCCAGGGTGCCTGGTGCTGCTGCACCCCAGGGTTCCTGGTGCTGCTGGGCCCCCAGGGTGCCTGGTGCTGCTCGGACCCCAGGCCCAGGGTGACTGGTGCTGCTGGGCCCCTGGTGGTGCCTGGTGCTGCTGAGCCCCAGGGTGCCTGGTGCTGCTGGGACCCTGGTCGTGCCTAGTGCTGCTGGCCCCCAGGGTGCCTGGTGCTGTTGAGCCCCTAGGTTGCCTGGTGCTGTTGGGACCGCAGGGTGCCTGGTGCTGTTGGCCCCCCAGGGTGCCTGGTGCTGCTGGGCCCTCAGGGTGCCTGATGCTGCTGGGCCCCCAGGGTGTCTGGTGCTGCTGGGCCCCCAGGGTGCCTGGTGCTGCTGGGCCCCCAGGGTGCCTGGTGCTGCTGGGCCCCAGGGTGCCTGGTGCTGCTGGGGCCCCCAGGGTGCCTGGTGCTGCTCGGCCCCCAGGGTGCCTGGTGCTGCTGGGCCCCCAGGGTGGTTGGTGCTGCTGGGCCCCCATGGTGCCTGGTGCTGCAGGGCCCCCAAGGTGCCTGGTGCTGCTGGGCCACCAAGGGTGCCTGGTGCTGCTGGACCCCAGGGTGCATGGTGCTGCTGGGCCCCTGGTGGTGTCTGGTGCTGCTGGGCCCCAGGGTGTCTGGTGGTGCCTGGTGCTGCGCCGGGCCCCTGGTGGTGCCTGGTGCTGCTGGCCCCCTGGGTGCTGGGTAGTGCCTGATGGTGCCGGCCCCCTGGTGGTGCCTAGTAGTGCCGGGCCCCCCTGGTGGTGCCGGGCCCCCTGGTGGTGTCGGGCCCCCTGGTGGTGCATGGTGCTGTTGGGCTCCTGGTGATGCCTTGTGATGCAGGGCCCCCTGGTGCTGCCGGGCCCCCTGGCCCCTTAGGGAGTCTGGTGCTTCTGGTTCCCCAGGGTGCCTGGTGCTGCTAGGCCCCCTAGGGTGCCTGGTGCTGCTGGGCCCCCAGGGTGCCTGGTGCTGCCAGGCCCCCAAGGTGCCTGGTGCTACTGGGCCCCCAGGATGTCTGGTGCTGCTGGCCCCCCCCCAGGGTGCCTGGTGCTGCTGTGCCCCCAGGGTGCCTGGTGCTGTTGGCCCCCCAGGGTGCCTGGTGCTGCTGGACCCCAGGGTGCCTGGTGCTGCTGGGCCCCTGGTGGTGCCTGGTGATGCTGGGCCCCAGGGTGCCTGGTGGTGCCAGGCCCCCTGGTGGTGCCGGGCTCCCTGGTGGTGCATGGTGGTGCCTGGTGCTGTAGGGCTCCAGGTGGTGCCTTGTGCTGTAGGGCCTCTGGTGCTGCCGGGCCCCCTAGGCCCCAGGGGGTGCCTGATGCTGCCGTGCCCCTGGTGGTGCCTGGTGCTGCCGGCCCCCTGGGTGCCTGGTGGTGCCTGATGATGCCGGCCTCCTTGTTGTGCCTGATTGTGCGGGTCCCCCTGGTGGTGCCTGGTGGTGCCAGGCCCCCTGGTGGTGCCTGGTGGTGCCTGGTGCTGATGAGCTCCTGGTGGTGCCTTGTGCTGCAGGGCCCCTGGTGGTGCCTGGTGCTGCCGGCTACCTGGTGCTTCTGGACCAATTGGGTGCCTGGTGGTGCCTGGTGCTGCCGGACCCCTGGGTGCCTGGTGGTACCGTGTGCTGCCGGGCCCCTAGTGATGCCTGGTGCTGCCGGGCCCATGGGTGTCTGGTGATGGTTGGTGCCGCTGGGCCCTTGGTGGTGCCGGGCCCCTGTTGGTGCCTGGTGCTGCAGGGCCCCTGGGTGCTTTGTGGTGCTTGGTGTTGCTGGAACTCTGTTGGTGCCTGATGCTGCCAGGCCCCTGAGGGTGCCTGGTGGTGCTGCCGGGTGCCTGGTGGTGCTGCTTGATGCCTGGTGGTGCTGCCGGATGCCTGGTGGTGCTGCCGGATGCCTGGTGGTGCTGCCGGGTGCCTGGTTCTGCTGGGTGCTGGAGACTGGGAGCTTCAGAGGACAAAGCTGCTGGGTACCTGGTGCCAAAGACCGGCAGCCGCAGAGGAAGAAGCTGCCGGCTGCCTGATGCCAGAGACTGGCTGCCGCAGAGGAAGAAGCTGCCTGGTGCTGGTGAGCGGGAGAATGGGAGCCGCAGAGGAAGAAGCTGCCTGATGCCGTCAAGCGGGAGACCGCGAGCCGCAGAGGAAGAAGCTGCCGGGATCAGGAGTGTGGAATCAGGTAAGGCGCTGTTACAGCCGAAGATAGCAGCCATGGGGGACAGAGTGGGATGGATGAATGGATGCATGGATGGGGCGGCCTGGAAGAGGGGGCAGAATGGGATGGATGGATGGATGGATGGATGGATGGATGGGGCGGCCTGGAAGAGGGGGCAGAATGGGATGGATGGGGGGCGGCATGGAAAAGGGGGGAGAACAGGATGGATGGACGGGGAAGAAGGTACATGGATGGATGGGGAGAAGGTACATGGATGGTTTGGTGGATGGGGAAAAGGTACATGGATAGATCGAGGAATAGACGGAAAAGGAACATGGATGGATGGGGAGGAGAAGCTACATTGAATGTTTGGGGAGAAGCTACATGTATTACCTATACACACTGACACTATATGCAAGGTTCATGCGTATAATGTCAATGGTGATCATTGCATTACCTGTACACTGACACTATATACTGAACTCCTGTGTATAATGTCACTGGTGATGACTGTATTACCTGTACACTGACACTATACACTGAACTCCTGTGTATAATGTCACTGGTGATCACTGTATTACCTGTACACTGACCCAATATACAGAGCATTTTTACATTTCTGTTAATTTAGTATTATATATGGTGGCATTATGTGCTTTGGTCATGACATGATGGTATTTGTCCCTTGTATATGGTATTATTCGGTCACTATGTGCTGGTAATATGTGGTCTCATGGTGTGGCAGTATTTATACCTTGTATGTGGTAGTATGTGATCACTATGTGGTGGTATTATGTGCTTTCATCATGGTGTGGCAGTATTTGTTTGGTATGTGGCATTATTTGGGCCCTATGTCGTGGTAGTATGTGATCTGGTCATGGTTTGGTGGTATTTCTGACTTCTATCTGGTAATATTGGTCTTGGTAGAGTGGATTTTGGTCGGTCATTTATTTGATCTGATATCAATAAGTGGAAACTATTTTATTTCCAATAGATATTAAATACTTAGATGTTTAACCACTCCCTATCCTGTGACACAGTATCAGAGATGCAGGGGGTTTGTCAGAGAAAGAAAGTTGAGCATTTGGTGACCCCAGTATTTATAAGACAAAACCAGGAGTGAGTGAGAAATGCATAAAAAATTACCTCTGATTGCTTTACTCCTGGTTTTGTCTTCATACCACGTTTTTTTCCCTTTCAGGCTGTGTCCGGTGCTTTGCAGGAGGCAAATAGAAGCGGAGGGTTAATATGCCCTCTGGTCCTGTTTGTAGCCAGATTCTGCGGAGCGCAGCTTCAGGAGCTGTCCCCTACTGAAATGGTGCTGAACCTCTTCACAGGGGACAGCTCCTGGGGCTGAAATTCAGCGGAGCTCACGCTGAACTGCAGCAGCCGGTGTCCGGGAACCTGGCAGGCTCTCTGTCAGGTCCGGCACGATCCGGTGCCCCATAGACTCTCATGTTACAGGGTGCCGGATCGTGCTGGAACTGGGAGAATCTGGTAGGATCTGGTTTGCTTAAATTTTTAAAAATCGTTTGCAGCCTGATGCTGCCGGACAGGGACAAAACCAGATGGCAAATAGCTGCCATCCGCCCCTGTCCAGCACCATAGGGCTGCATTATGTCAAAATGGGGTCCGGGGCTGTCAGATTCACATTGGACAGCGCCGGACCTGATCACAACGTGGTGTGAAGTCGGCCTTACAAATACTGAGGTAGAAAACTCACCAAATACTCAAAGCTCCACATTCTTCTGAAGGTGCGGATTCCACCAATAAATAAGTGATCACCTTCCTAACCTGTGCACAAGGGCGGACTAGTCCAGGTGACAGGGAGGCATTTGCCCCCCAGGCCGGTGGTTTATTCCCAGTTTAGAGCTGTCCCCTCAGTGAGAGCAGCCGCGCGGGACCCAGGACGCAGCAGGCAGGACATGGGCGTCAGTATGGAGGCTGACAGTGACCTGAAATTGGAGCAGCGGCAGCAGGCAGGTTAGTGAAGCAGCGCCAGCACCCACACGCTCTTCAGTTGGCCTCTGTAGTGGTAGCAGCCCCCCGGTCTTCAGTTGTCTCCGGCTAGAAAAAGTCGACTGCCCCCCAGGGCAAGATCTGCCTGCCAGCCCCTGCCTGTACATCGCTGATAACTTGTTTTCACCAAAAAATCCCTTTAATGCAAACTACAGTAATGATACATCGCAGTAATGGTGAGCGCATAGTGATGTGCAGGAGCCGCCTGTGTTTTACAGTCCACGCTACACTATAATAGGTATAACGGATAACAGGTATTTGCATATAGCTGAAGAATGGGTGGGCCGGGTGAGTGGGTCCCTGGAGTCAATTTTCCTGGTGGGTCCCAGACATCCCAGGGATGATGTCAACTTTTTTTTTTTGCAAAACCACACACTCAAAGAGAAATGATTTATTACATACAAAATAGACAAAGACACCATTTTACTGACTCCCACCAAGTTCCCTTATGACGTAATCCTGTAATCTTGCAGTGGGGCAGTGTGATGTGTCATGTGGCCGCCATCTTTGTATATCTGAGTTTCCAAAGATGGTGTCTGTGTGTGTATGTGCGTGCATGTGTGAGTATGTGTGCAAGCATGTGTATTCATATGTGTGCATGTATGTGCGTGTGTATGCACATGTGTGTGCGTGTATTTATCTGCATGTGTATGTATGCGTATGTGTGTGTGTATGCACATGTGTGTAAGTATGTTTCTGTTTGTTTGTGCATGTGTGTATGTGTATGCATGTGCATGTATGCCTGTGTATGTGCGTATGTGTGTATGCATGTGTGTGTACCTGCCTGTATGTGGGTGTGTGTGAATGCGCATGTGTGTATGTGCATGTATATGCGCATGTGTGTATGTGCATGCATGTGTATGCGTGTTTGTGTGTATGCGTGTGTGCATGTGTATGTATGCATGGGTATCTGTATGTGTGTTTGCATGTGCGTGTAATTGAGTGTATGTGCATGCGTATGTGTGTTTTTGTTTATATGTGTGTCTACGTATGTGCATGCACGTGTGTATCTGTATGTGTATGTGCGTGTTTGTGTATGTGTGTGCTTGCATGTGTATGTGCACATGTGTGTGTATGTGCATATTTGCATGTATGTATGTGCATGTGTGGGAACATTATACTGTGTGTATGTATGTGTCTGTATGTGCGTATGCGTGCTTGCATGTATGTGCATGTGCGCATGTGTATATGCATGTGTGTATCTGTGTGTGTGTATGGGGGGACATTAAACTGTGTGTATATGCGTGTGTGTGTATCTGCATGTGTGTATGCACGGGCGTGTGTGTGTGCATGCATTCATGTGTATGAGCATGCTTGTGTGTATGTGCATGTGAGTATGAGCGTGTGTGGGGACATTATACTGTTTGTGCATGGGAGTATGCATGTGCGTATGCGTGTTTGTGTGTATTTGCGTGTGTGTATCTGCATGTCTGTATGCATGGGCGTGTATGTTTGTGTGTATGTGCATGCATGTGTGTATGTGCATATGTGTGTGTGCATGCTTTATGTGTATGTGTGTGCTTGCCTGTATGTGTATGTACATGTGTGTGCGTGGGGACATTATACTGTGTGTATGTATGTGCACGTATGTGTGTATCTGAATGTATCTGCATGTGTGTATGCACGGGCGGGTGTGTGCATTCTTGTATGTGAATGTGTGTGCTTGTGTGTATCTATGTGCATGCTTGTGTATATGTGCATTTGTGTATGGACATTATACTGTGGGCAAAGTGTATGCGTGTTTGTGTGGATGTGCGTGTATGTATGTGTGTATCTGCATGTGTATGCACGGGCATGTATGTGCATGCTTGCGTGTACGTGCATGTGTGTGGACATTACACTGTGTGTATGCGTGCATGCATGTGCATATGCGTGTTTGTGTGTATGTGCGTGCTTGCATGTATGTGCATAGATGTGTATGTGCGTGTGGGGACACTATACTGTGTGTATGCATATGCATGTTTGTGTATATTTGCATACATGTATGTGTGTATTTGCTTCTGTATATCTGCATGTGTATGTGTATGTGTGTGCTTGCATGTATGTGCATGTAAGTATGTGCTTTCTTTTATGTATGTGTGTGTATGAGTGAAGGGACATTATACCTTGTGTATGTATTTGTTTGCGTATGTGCGTGTGTATGCGTGTTTGTGTGTATGTGTGTGTGAATGTGTTTGGGGACATTATACTGTGTGTATGCATGTCTATGAGTATACATGAATGTGTGTGTACATGCATGTCTGTGTATGTATACGTGTGTGTACATGCATATCTGTGTATGTATGTGGTGTGTGTCCCGGTCCTTGGGCCCCCCCCCGGGTGCCTGGGCTCCCCCTTTCCCCCCAGGGGTGCCTGGGGCTGGGGCAAACCCCAGGGTGCGGTTTTCTGCTGGGGCCCCAGGGTGCCTGGGGCTGCTTTAGACCCCCGGCCCAGGGTGCCGGGGCTGCTTGCGCCCCAGGGTGGCCTTGTGGGTGCTGGGGCCCCCCGGGTGCCGGTTCTTTTGGGCCCCCCCCGGGGCCGGGGCTGCTGGACCCAAAAATAACCGGGGTTTCCCGGGCTGCTGGGGCTCCCCCCCGGGGGCTTTTGCTGCGAACCCCAGGGGGGCCTGGTGCCTTTTCTGGGCCCCCAATTTTGGGGCCTTGGTTTTTTTTTTCTTTGGGCCACGGGTGCCTGGGCGCTGGGGCCCCCCCGGGTGTCCCGGTGCGGGTTTGGGCCCCCAGGGGCCCGGTGTGGGGGCCCCCGGGGGCCCCGGTGGGTGCTGGGCCCCCAGGGTGCCCCGGTTTCTGCTTTTGGGGGCCCCCAGGGGGCCTGGTGTGACCCGGGCCCCCCGGGGTTTCCCGGTGCTGCGGGGCCCCCCGGGGGGTGGTGCTGTTTGGGCCCCCCCCCAAAAGGGGCCTTTGGTTCCCGGGCAAAAGGGCCCAAAAAAGGGGGCCTGGTGCTTTCTTTGGGCCACCCAAAGGGGCCTTTTGCTGGGGTGGACCCCAAAGGGTTTCATGGTGGCTGGGGCCCCCGGGGGTGTGTTTTTTTGGTGCTGGGTGGGCCCCCGGGGGTTTTTGGTGGTGCCTGGTGCTTTCCGGGGCCCCCGGTGGTGCCTGGGCTGCTGGCCCCCGGGTGCTTGGGGTTTTTTTCCTGATGGTGCCGGCCCCATGGTGGGGCCCCGTATGCCCCGGGGCCCCCCCGGTGGGGCCCGGGCCCCCCCTTTTTGGTTTTCGGGCCCCCCCGGTGGGGCATGGTGGGTGTTGGGCCCTGGGGATTCCTTGTGATGCAGGGCCCCTGGTGCTGCCCGGGGCCCCCCGGGCCCCTTTGGGGGTCTGGGGCTTCTGGTTTTCCCCGGGTGTGGGGCTGCTAGGCCCCCCCGGGTTTCCCGGTGCTGGGTGGGCCCCCCCGGGTGGGCCCGGGGCGCCCGGCCCCCAAGGTGCCTGGTGCTTTCGGGGCCCCCCGGTTTTTCTGGGCTGCTTTGGCCCCCCCCCCGGGTGCCTGGTGTGCTTTTTGCCCCCAGGGTGCCTGGTTGCTGTTGGCCCCCCAGGGTGCTGGTGTGCTGGACCCCCGGGGGCCTGGTGCTGTGGGCCCCTGGGGTGCCTGGGGGTTGATGCTGGGGGCCCCCGGGTCCCGGGTGGGGGCCAGGCCCCCTGTGGGGCCGGGTCCCTGGTTGGGCTGGTGGTGCCTGGTGCTGTTTTGGGGTTTCCGGTGGTGCCTTGTGTGTAGGGGCCTTTTGGTGCTGCCGGGGGCCCCCTAGGCCCCCGGGGGGGGCCTGATGCTGCCGTGCCCCTGGTGGGCCTGGTGCCCCCGGCCCCCTGGGGGCCCGGGGGTGCCCCGAGATGCCCCGGGCCCCCTTTTTGGCCTTATTTTGCGGGGCCCCCTGGTGGTTTCCTGGTTTGGGGCCTGGCCCCCTGGGGGTTCCTGGGGGTGCCTGGTGCGATGGGGCTTTTTGTTGGGGGCCTTGTGCTGCAGGGGCCCCCGGGGTGCCTGGTGCTGCCGGCTACCTGGTGCTTCTTGGGCCAAATTTGGGGGCCTGGTGGTGCCCCGGGGCCCGCCGGACCCCTGGGTGCCTGGGGGGTACCGTGTGCTCCCGGGGCCCCCATGATGCCTGGTTTCTGCCCGGGGCCCCTGGGGGTCTGGGGAGGGTTTGGTTTCCGGGTGGGCCCTTGGGGGTTTCCGGGCCCCTGTTGGTTTCCCTGGGGCTGCGGGGCCCCTGGGGCTTTTTGGTGCTTGGGTGTTGCTGGGAAATCTTTTGGTGCCTGAAGCTTTCCAGGCCCCCGAGGGTTTCCTGGTGGGGGTGCCCGGGTCCCCGGTGGTGCTGCTTGATGGGCCCGGTTGCTGCCGGATGCCTGGTGGGGGTGGCCCGGATGCCTTTGGGGGTGCGCGGGGGTGCCCGGTTTTTTCTTTCTGGTTTTCTGGAGACTGGGAGTTCAGGGGACAAAAACTGCGGTTTCCTGGGGCCAAAACCGGCAGCCGCAGAGGGAAAAGCTTTCCCGCCCGCCCGATGCCAGAGAATGGCTGGGCCGCAGAGGGGAAGCTGCCTTGGGGCTGGTGACGGGGAGAATGGGAGGGGAGAGGAAAGAAATGCCCTTTATGCCGGGCAGCGGGAGACCCAGCCGCAGAGAAAATGCCCGGGAAACAGGGGGTGTGGAATCAGGGGAAAAGGGGCCCGTTTCAGCCGAAGATAAACACCCTGGGGACAGAGTGGGATGGGGGGAATTTGGGGCAAGGGTGGGGGCCCCTGGAAGAGGGGCAGAATGGGATGGATGGATTGGGATGGGTTTTATGGGTGGATGGGGCGGCCTGGGAAAAGGGGGGGGGGAGAATGGGGTGGATGGGGGGCGGCAAGGGAAAAGGGGGGAGAACAGGGTGGTGGAGGGGTGGGGGTTTCATGGATGGGGGGGAGAAGGGAAATGGGAAAGGTTTGGTGGGTGGGGGGAAAAATTTCAAGGATAGATCGGGGAAAAGGGCGGAAAAGGGGAAAATGGATGGATGGGGGGGGAGAAAACTACATTTTAATGTTTGGGGGAAGTACATGTTTTTCCTATCACTGTATTACCTGTACATTGACCCATTATCCAGAGCTATTTTTACATTTCTGTTTATTTAGTATTATATATGGTGGCATTATTTGCTTTGGTCATGACATGATGGTATATGTCCTTGTATAATGGTATTATTCGGTCAATGTGCTGGTTAATACTGTGGTCTCATGGTGTGGCAGTATTTATACCTGTATGTGGTGGTAGTATGTGATCACTATGTGGTGGTATTATGTGCTTTCTTCCATGGTGTGGCAGTTTTGTTGGGTATGAGGCATTATTGGGCCCTATGTCGTGGTTAGTATGTGATTGGTCATGGTGTTTGGTGGTATTTACTGACTTCTATCTGGTAATATTGGTCTTGGTTAGAGTGGATTTTGGTCGGGTCATTTATTTGATCTGATATTCAATAAGTGGAACTATTTATTTTTCAATAGTTATTAAATACTTAGATGTTTAACCATCCCTATACTGAGACACAGTATCAGAGATGCAGGGGGTTTGTAGAGAATAGGAAAGTTGAGCATTTGGTGAACACAGTATTTATAAGACAAAAACAGGAGTGAGCTGAGAAATGCATAAAAAATTACCTCTGATGCTTTACATCATGGTTTTGTCTTTCATACCACAGTTTTTTTTTTCCCTTTTCAGGCTGTGTCCGGTGCTTTGCAGGAGGCAAATAGAAGCGGTGGGTTAATATGACTCTGGTCCTTGTTTGTAGCCATGATTCTGCGGAGCGCAGCTTCAGGAGCTGTCCCCTTCTGTAAATTGGTGCTGAACTATTCACCAGGGGGAAAGCTCCTGGGGCTGAAATTCAGCGGAGCAAGTCACGCTGAACTGCAGCAGCGGTTGTCGGGAACCTGCAGGCTATTGTCAGGTACGGCACGATCCGGTTGCCCCATAGACTCTCATGTTACAGGGTTCCGGATCGTGCTGGAGACTGGGGAATCTGTAGGATTGGTTTGCTTAAATTTTTTTTAAAAATCGTTTTTGCAGCCTGTTGCTGACGGACAGGGACAAAACCAGATGGCATATAGCTGCCATCCGCCTCTTTCAAGCTCCATAGGGCTCTGCATTTATGTCAAAATGGGGTCCGGGGCTGGTCAGATTCCAGTGGACAAGCGCCGACTGTTCACAACGTGGTGTTGTGATTCGGGCCTTACAATTCATGAGAGTTAGAATACTCACACAAATCTCAAAAGCTCCACTATTCCTTCTGAAGGTGCGGTTTCCACCAATAAATAATGTGACTCACCTTACTAACCTGTAGCACAGGGCGGACTAGTCCAGGTGACAGTGAGCATTTGCCCCGGCCGGTGGTTTATTCCCAGTTTAGAGCTGTCCCCTACAGTGAGAGCAGCCGGCGCCGGACCCAGGAAGAAGCAGGCAGGAACATGGGACGTCAGTTTGGAGTCTGACAGTGACCTGAAATTGGTGCAGCGGCAAGCAGGCAGGTTTAAGTGAAGCAGCGCCAGCACCCCAGCTCTTTTTTTTTTCAGTCTGGCCTCTGTAGGTGGTAAGGCAGCCCCCCGGTCTTCAGTTGTCTCCGGCTAGAAAAAGTCGACTGCCCCCAGGGCAAGATCTGCCTGCCTGACCCCTGCTGTTCATCGTGATAACGTGTTTTCACAAAAATCCCTTTAATGCAAAACTACCAGTAATGATACATGCAGTAATGGTGAGCGCATAGTGATGTGCAGGAGCAGCCTGTGTTTTTTCAGTCCGCTACACTATATTAGGTTATAACGGATAATCAGGTATTGCATATAGCTGAAGATTGGGTTGGGGCGAGGTGAGTGGGGCCCTGGAGTCAATGTTCCTGAGTGGATCCCAAGACATCCCAGGGATGATGTCAACTTTTTTTTTTTGCAAAACCACACTCTCAAAGAGAATGATTTATTACATACAAAATAGGGACAAAGATCACCATTTACTGACTCCACCAAGGTCCCCTTTTGAGTAATCCTTGTATTCACTTGCAGTGGACGGCAGTGTGATGTGTCATGTGGACGCCATCTTTGTATATCTGTGTTTCCAAAGTTGGTTGTCTGTGTGTGTATGTGCGTTGCCTTGTGTGAGTATGGTGTGCAAGCATGTGTATTCATATGTGTGCATGTATGTTGAGTGTGTATGCACATGTGTGTGCTGTGTGTATTTTATCTGCATGTGTTGTATGCGTATGTGTGTGTTGTTTGCAAATGTGTGTAAGTATGTTTCTGTCTTGTTTGGGAATGTGTGTATGGGTTTGCATGAGAATGTTTGCCTGTGTATGTGCGTATGTGTGTATGCATGTGTGTGTACCTGCCTGTATGTGGGTGTGTGTGAATGCGCATGATGTGTATGTGCATGTATTTGCGCATGTGTGTATGTGATGATGTGTATTGCGGGTTGTTTGTGTGTATGCGTAGTGTAGCATGTGTATGTATTGCATGGGTATCTGTATGTGTAGGTTTGCATGTGCGTGTAATTGTGTGTTATGTGCATGCGTATGTGTGTTTTTGTTTATATGTGTGTCTACGTATAGTGCTTGCACGTGTGTGTGTATCTGGATGTGTATGTGCGGTGTTGTGTATGTGGGGCTAGCATGTGTATGTGCACATGTGGTGTATGTGCTATTGGCTTTGTTTTTATGTGCATTGTGTATCAGGCGTACATTATACTGTGTGTATGTATGTGTCTGTATGTGCGTCATGCGGTGCTTGCCATGTATGTGCATGTGCGCATGTTTATATGATGTGTGATATTCTGCCTTGTGTAGTGTATGGGGGGACATTAAACTGTGTGTTTATGAGTGTGTGTGTTACTGCATGTGGGTATGCACGGGCGTGTGTGTGTGCAGGCAATTCATGTGTATGAGCATGTTGTGTGTATGTGCAAATTGTGAGTATGAGCGTGATGTGGGGACATTTATACTGTTTGTGCATGGGAAGTAATTCGCATGTGCGTTTGCGTGTTTGTGTGTATTTGCGTGTGTTTGTATCTGCATGTCTGTATGCATGGCGTGTTTGTTTGTGTGTTTGTGCATGCATGTGTGTTATGTGCTTATGGTGTGTGTGCATATTTTTTTGGGGGGCTTTATGTGTATGTGTCTGTGCTTGCCTGTATGTGTATGTACAGGTGTGTGCGTGGGGACTTTATTACTGTGTGTATGTATCGTGCAAGTTTTGTGTGTATCTGAATGTATCTGCATGTGTGTATGCAGGGCGGGTGTGTGCCATTCTTGTATGTGAATGTCGTGTTGCTTGTGTGTATCTATGTGCATGCTTGTGTATATGTGCATTTGGTGTATGGACTTTATACTGTGGGCAAAAGTGTATGCGTGTTTGTGTGGATGTGCGGTGTTTGCTATGTGTGTATCTGCATGTGTTTTGCACGGGCATCGTACTGTGCATGACTTGCGGTTTACGTGCATCTGTGTTGTGAGACTTTACACTGTGTGTATGCGTGAATGCATGTGATATGCGTCGTTTGTGTGTATGTGCGTTGTTGCATGTATGTGCATAGATGTGTATGTGCGGTGTGGGGAACTGATACGGTGTGTATGCATATGCATGTTTGTGTATTTTTGCATACAATAGTTGTGTGTATTTGCTTTCTGTATATCTGCTGTGTATGTGTATGTGTGTGCTTGCATGTAATGTGCATGTAAGTTTGTGCTTTCTTTTATGTATGGGTGTGTGTATGGAGTGAAGGGACATTATACCTTGTTGTATGTATTTTGTTTGCGTTATGTGCGTGTGTATGCGTTGTTTGTGTGTTATGTGTGTGTGAATGTGTGTGGGGACATTTTACTGTGTGCTATGCAGTCTGATGAGTTACCATGAATGTGTTGTGTACATGCTCATGTCTGTGTATGTATACGTGTGTGTACATGCATATCTGTGTATGTATGTGGTGTGTGTCCCTGATGCTGCCGCCCCTGAGGGTCCCTGGGGGTGTGCCGGGTCCCTGGTGGTGCTCTTGTGCCGGGGGGTGCTCCCGGATGCCTGGGGGTGCTGCCGGAGCCTGGTTGCTCCCGGGTGCTGGTTTTGGGGGTGTGGAGACGGGGAGCTTCGAGGCAAAGCTGCGGGGTCCGGGGGAAAAGAGGCGCCGCAGGGGGAGAAGCTCCCGGCGCCTGATGCAGAGACTGGCCCCGCAGAGGAAGAAGCTGCCTGGTGTTGGAGCGGGGAAAGGGGAGCCGCAGAGGAAGAAGCTGCCTGATCCCGTCAAGGGGGAGACGCGACCCCGCAGAGGAAGAACTGCCCGGGGGCAGGGGTTGGGGTCAGGTTTTAAGGGGCTGTTACAGCCGAAGATAGCAGCCATGGGGGGAAAAGTGGAGGATGAATGGACATGGATGGGGGGCCCCGGGAAAAGGGGGGAATGGGATGGATGGATGGATGGATGGATGGATGGATGGGGCGGCCCCGGAAGAGGGGGGAGAATGGGGTGGATGGGGGGGGGGCGGCATGGAAAAGGGGGGGGAGAACAGGATGGATGGACGGGGAAGAAGGTACGGGATGGAGGGGGGGAAAAGGGACAGGATGGTTTTTGGGGGATGGGGGGAAAAAGGGACATGGATAGACGAGGAAATAGACGGGGAAAAGGAACATGTGGGTGGGGGGGGAAGCTACATTGAAGTTTGGGAGAACTACATGTATTACCTTTAACACTGACACTATAGCAAGTATGCGTATAATGTCAAAGGGGCATTGCATTTTCCGTACACTGACACAAATGAACTCCTGTGTATAAGTCACTGGGGATGATGTATTTCCTGTACACGACACTATACACTGAACCTGGTATAAAGTCCGGTGATCACTGTATTACCTGTACACTGACCAATATACGAGCATTTTAATTTCTGTTAATTTAGTATTATAAAGGGTGGCATTTTGTGCTTTGGGCATGCATGTGGTATTTGTCCTTGTATATGGTATTATTCGGGTCACATTCTGGTAAAATTTGGTCTCATGGTGGGGCGTATTTATACCTTTATGTGGAGTAGTGATCATATGGGTGGTATTTGTGCTTTCATCATGGGGTGGCAGTATTTGTTTGGTATGGCATTATTTGGGCCCCCATTGTGGGAAGTTTTGATTGGGCATGGTTTGGTGGTATTTTGACTTTTATCGGTAATATTGGTCTTTGGGAAGTGGGTTTTGGTGGTCCTTTATTTGATCTGATATCAAAAAGTGGAAACTATTTTATTTCCAAAAGATTTAAATACTTGATGTTAAAAACCCCTCCCCCAAACCGTGACAAGTTCAGAGTGCAGGGGGTTTGTCAGAGAAAGAAAGTTTAGCATTTGGTACCCCGTATTTATAAGACAAAACCGGAGGAGTGAGAAATGTAAAAAATTACCTCTTTTTTACTCCCGGGTTTTTTTCTTCATACCACGTTTTTTTCCCTTTTCCAGGGTGTGTCCGGTGCTTTGCAGGAGGCAAATAGAACGGAGGGTTAATTGCCCCCTTTGGGCCGTTTGTAGCCAGATTTGCGGAGCGCAGCTTTAGGAGTGTCCCCACTGAAATGGTGTGAACCCCTTCACAGGGGACAGCTCCCGGGGCTGAAATTCAGCGGAGCTCACGCTGAACTGCAGCAGCCGGTGTCCGGGAACCTGGCAGGCTCTCTGTCAGGTCCGGCACGATCCGGTGCCCATAGACTCTCATGTTACAGGGTGCCGGATCGTGCTGGAACTGGGAGAATCTGGTAGGATCTGGTTTGCTTAAATTTTTAAAAATCGTTTGCAGCCTGATGCTGCCGGACAGGGACAAAACCAGATGGCAAATAGCTGCCATCCGCCCCTGTCCAGCACCATAGGGCTGCATTATGTCAAAATGGGGTCCGGGGCTGTCAGATTCACATTGGACAGCGCCGGACCTGATCACAACGTGGTGTGAAGTCGGCCTTACAAATACTGAGGTAGAAAACTCACCAAATACTCAAAGCTCCACATTCTTCTGAAGGTGCGGATTCCACCAATAAATAAGTGATCACCTTCCTAACCTGTGCACAAGGGCGGACTAGTCCAGGTGACAGGGAGGCATTTGCCCCCAGGCCGGTGGTTTATTCCCAGTTTAGAGCTGTCCCTCAGTGAGAGCAGCCGCGCGGGACCCAGGACGCAGCAGGCAGGACATGGGCGTCAGTATGGAGGCTGACAGTGACCTGAAATTGGAGCAGCGGCAGCAGGCAGGTTAGTGAAGCAGCGCCAGCACCCACACGCTCTTCAGTTGGCCTCTGTAGTGGTAGCAGCCCCCGGTCTTCAGTTGTCTCCGGCTAGAAAAAGTCGACTGCCCCCAGGGCAAGATCTGCCTGCCAGCCCCTGCCTGTACATCGCTGATAACTTGTTTTCACCAAAAAATCCCTTTAATGCAAACTACAGTAATGATACATCGCAGTAATGGTGAGCGCATAGTGATGTGCAGGAGCCGCCTGTGTTTTTACAGTCCACGCTACACTATAATAGGTATAACGGATAACAGGTATTTGCATATAGCTGAAGAATGGGTGGGCCCGGGTGAGTGGGTCCCTGGAGTCAATTTTCCTGGTGGGTCCCAGACATCCCAGGGATGATGTCAACTTTTTTTTTTTGCAAAACCACACACTCAAAGAGAAATGATTTATTACATACAAAATAGACAAAGACACCATTTTACTGACTCCCACAAGTTCCCCTTATGACGTAATCCTGTAATCTTGCAGTGGGGCAGTGTGATGTGTCATGTGGCCGCCATCTTTGTATATCTGAGTTTCCAAAGATGGTGTCTGTGTGTGTATGTGCGTGCATGTGTGAGTATGTGTGCAAGCATGTGTATTCATATGTGTGCATGTATGTGCGTGTGTATGCACATGTGTGTGCGTGTATTTATCTGCATGTGTATGTATGCGTATGTGTGTGTGTATGCACATGTGTGTAAGTATGTTTCTGTTTGTTTGTGCATGTGTGTATGTGTATGCATGTGCATGTATGCCTGTGTATGTGCGTATGTGTGTATGCATGTGTGTGTACTGCCTGTATGTGGGTGTGTGTGTGAATGCGCATGTGTGTATGTGCATGTATATGCGCATGTGTGTATGTGCATGCATGTGTATGCGTGTTTGTGTGTATGCGTGTGTGCATGTGTATGTATGCATGGGTATCTGTATGTGTGTTTGCATGTGCGTGTAATTGAGTGTATGTGCATGCGTATGTGTGTTTTTGTTTATATGTGTGTCTACGTATGTGCATGCACGTGTGTATCTGTATGTGTATGTGCGTGTTTGTGTATGTGTGTGCTTGCATGTGTATGTGCACATGTGTGTGTATGTGCATATTTGCATGTATGTATGTGCATGTGTGGGAACATTATACTGTGTGTATGTATGTGTCTGTATGTGCGTATGCGTGCTTGCATGTATGTGCATGTGCGCATGTGTATATGCATTGTTTTATCTGTGTGTGTGTATGGGGGGACATTAAACTGTGTGTATATGCGTGTGTGTGTATCTGCATGTGTGTATGCACGGGCGTGTGTGTGTGCATGCATTCATGTGTATGAGCATGCTTGTGTGTATGTGCATGTGAGTATGAGCGTGTGTGGGGACATTATACTGTTTGTGCATGGGAGTATGCATGTGCGTATGCGTGTTTGTGTGTATTTGCGTGTGTGTATCTGCATGTCTGTATGCATGGGCGTGTATGTTTGTGTGTATGTGCATGCATGTGTGTATGTGCATATGTGTGTGTGCATGCTTTATGTGTATGTGTGTGCTTGCCTGTATGTGTATGTACATGTGTGTGCGTGGGGACATTATACTGTGTGTATGTATGTGCACGTATGTGTGTATCTGAATGTATCTGCATGTGTGTATGCACGGGCGGGTGTGTGCATTCTTGTATGTGAATGTGTGTGCTTGTGTGTATCTATGTGCATGCTTGTGTATATGTGCATTTGTGTATGGACATTATACTGTGGGCAAAGTGTATGCGTGTTTGTGTGGATGTGCGTGTATGTATGTGTGTATCTGCATGTGTATGCACGGGCATGTATGTGCATGCTTGCGTGTACGTGCATGTGTGTGGACATTACACTGTGTGTATGCGTGCATGCATGTGCATATGCGTGTTTGTGTGTATGTGCGTGCTTGCATGTATGTGCATAGATGTGTATGTGCGTGTGGGGGACACTATACTGTGTGTATGCATATGCATGTTTGTGTATATTTGCATACATGTATGTGTGTATTTGCTTCTGTATATCTGCATGTGTATGTGTATGTGTGTGCTTGCATGTATGTGCATGTAAGTATGTGCTTTCTTTTATGTATGTGTGTGTATGAGTGAAGGGACATTATACCTTGTGTATGTATTTGTTTGCGTATGTGCGTGTGTATGCGTGTTTGTGTGTATGTGTGTGTGAATGTGTTTGGGGACATTATACTGTGTGTATGCATGTCTATGAGTATACATGAATGTGTGTGTACATGCATGTCTGTGTATGTATACGTGTGTGTACATGCATATCTGTGTATGTATGTGGTGTGTGTCCCCTTCCCTGACATCGCCACAGCACTGCCTGCACCCACCTCCGTGCAGCCACAGCCACAAGGAAAGTTTGCGTATTGTGGGCTATGATGAATGAGATCAGGTGCAGCGCTCTCTGCAGCCACTAGAGGTGCCCGCACCCCATCTCTACCACAGGCCACAAGCCACAGAAATTCCTGGTGGCTGTGGCTGCACGGAGGTGGGTGCAGTCAGCGCTGCGGCGAAGTCGGGTGAGGCAGATTTGGGGGTGTCGCGGCAGCAGTGTCCCAGTGGTGGTAGTGGTAGCGGAGGTGTCCCGTGGTTGCAGCAGTGGCGATTCCCGGTGGTGGCGGATCACGGTGGGGGTGTCCCGGCGACGGCAGCGGGGGTTCCAGGCAGAGGGGTCCCGGCGGTGGCAGCAGCAGGGTGTCCCGCTGGTGGTACTGCGCAATGGGTTGGTGGCCCCAGTGGGTGCCATATTGGAACATCCATCACTTGGATGTTCCAATATGGCAGTAGGTATACTTCCGGTCGACGTGGTGGATTATGGGATTACAGGGCATCCAGACGGAAGTGGATCACTTTCTCTGCATTATTATTAAATAAAAATTTAAACGGCGGTTACACTTTAAGTAACCATATCAGCATCTTTCCTGATGCTTCAGTGCCCTTTAACTATTGGGTTTCCAAATTGAACACTTTCTTTGACCTCTCCTTGTACGTCTTGGAGGTGCTGGCCTACCTGCTGCTAGTCAAAATGAAGCAGAGACCCAAGCACACCAGTTGAGTGAATTGAAAATCCCAAAATGAAGACTTGAGAAATCTGTTTTCTTATGCTTTTTAATTTTTATTCAGCAATCCATACATATAAGTCCATAGAGATATACATGTGATGTTTTGGCGTTCACCACGACTTCTTAACGTTTCGGCGTCACTTACGCCTTTTTCAAACTTTTTACAAGATCTATATGAAAAGACAAATGAATACAATGAATACATAAGACTGTTTTTGATACCTCATGGTAAACTTCACAAAAAGAAAAATGCAATATGTCATAAATTCCGTTATAAATGAAGTAAAAGAAACAAAAAAAATCACATGCAACAATAGATAAGACTGCATGCCTCTATGGCAAACCAACTATATTATTATTATTATTATTTATTTATATAGCGCCATTAGGTTCCATGGCGCTTTACATGAGGATAAGGGAGACAAGAACAAGTACACTAAATCTAGGCGATGAGGACGTACAGGTACAGGAGGGGCAGGGACCCTGTCAAGTCGATTTGTACAAATATGTGTTATAACGTAAAGATAACATGAAAGAAATCAAAGTATGAAGTGAGTTTCAGTTAAATTAATCACACCTGCTAATATGCAAAACATGGGGGAGAATATAGGGGCCCACGTCTAAGAACGTGAATTATTCCAAAATCATTCATTAATATAAGTATATACAAAGGGTTTACCAATGGGGAGAATAGTCAGAGAATTAAACACGGGAGTATACAATCTCTGGAAATTGATACATCCATATAACATATATCTGAAATGTCAGTATAAATGGGCATCAGTCAGTCAGGGCAATATTATTCCAAATTTAAAGTTAATATAGCATTATGCGGAATTACCTGGATTTCAGTCAGTTCTGAGATACCGTATACAGCTTGGCTTTTTCTTGTGCAATAGTATAACGACTGGTATATGTCACCACTAGTTTACTAAATCCATAAACCTGGTAGTTAGAATAGGTGCCTGAAATTAGCGCCAAAAAATAGCGCCCTGTGTTCAAAATGTGATCAATAGTTTTGCACTATAACACTCACACTAAGCCATATATTCCCTTATCTGTGGGCATAAGCCTGTGAGGGCATAGAATAAGGTCTAATTACAGTCTGATGTGTACCTGTAGTATGGTGTTAGGGGAATGGTAAGCCCCAGATCACTCCTTATGGTTATAATGAATCACTGAATTTCAATGTGTTAATGAAAATCTATGGGAGAGGTAAAATAAATAAATAAATAGGAGCAATCACCCTAGAAAACCAGTTAATCCAAAACCTTTAGTGATACAGAGATTACCTTTGAAACAGCGCTGGAAGCGGCTCTCGGGTGGAGGGGACCGCTGTGTGTGTGAAATTAACTTTTATAGTGTGGGGGCATGTGTGTAATCAAGACGTGGCTTCCTGCTTCCTGGCTGTGGACCGCAGGAGCCGCCAGACGGCCGATCAAGTTCTCTGTGAATGATAAGGGGAGAGCAAACGTTATGGACCGCATTCGCTTACCATAACCTAACTAAAGTGATTAAAAACATAGTGTAACAACCTCTATGTATTGAAAGGAATGTCCAATCATACCAAGAGTTAAACTAATGTACCATGATAACTAAGCTGGGTTACTTGTTCAGTATGATGAAAAAGGACCACAATACTGTTATTTATAAGGGGTATAACAAACGCATCTCTCTCTAATCAGTAATTATAGGTACCGTATATAGTGACAATACCTTTCAATTAACATATCAAGTATATTAAACAAGAAAACATGAAATAAGAAAGAAGAATACTTCTTATCCAAACTAAAAGTAAAGGGAAAAAGGGTAACATATCAAGACTGCAAATACGACCAGGTCAAAGTGTACAACCATTGATGATAATAATAAATTCCAGAGTAAACTTGCCCCTCCACTTAAAATGCATGAATACTTAAGAGAGTGAAATGTTAGGTCATTTTAATAGATAATGAGATTATCTAATGAATACATCATACATCATGTTCTCTGTTTAAACCTAACGGTTCAAGTGTCTGCAATTGATGGACCCAGTATGCTTCTCTTTCTTTAAAGTTTTGAATCCTGTTACCACCCCTCCGTCGCACATGTACTTGCTCGATAATTTGATACCGTAACTGTGCCACAGTGTGTCTATGTGAGTTAAAATGGTTAGGACCAGGTAAAATGTTCTGTCCACACCGAATTGTGGATTTATGTTTCCCAATGCGGCAGCGGGCATGCTGGGTGGTTCCCCAACATACCCGACACCACACGGACATTTGATAAGGTAGACAACAAAAGTCGTGTCACACGTGAGGAAACCTTTAATGGGATAGGCTTTCCAGTTCTTGGATGTGTGAAATAAGCTCCCCTTGTGATATTTGAGCAATGTACGCATCCAGACAAGGGAAAGTGTCATTTTTAGGTGTAGAAAGGAATCTTTGTCTAGGAATGGATCTTAATGAGCCTATATCGGCTCAAGCTAATTGATTCTTAATGTTTACTGGTCGCTTATGACACATTAATGGAGAATTTTGAAATTCCATGATGTCCGGGTACGCTGTTGTCAATAAAGGCCAATGCTTCTTTATTATGCCATGTAGTACAGTATTATATGGATGATACGTATTGACAAATGGCACTCTTTTTGAATTGTCTAAACCTGCCCGTTGGGGTGTTAATTGCGGTGACGCATACTCTTGTGGATAACCCCTGGCCAGGAACTTCCTGGTCATTTCCTGCTGTCTTTGTTGGATACTCTCACAATTTGATACTATCCGGACTCGTATATGCTGTGATTTAGGTAAGGATCTTTTTGTATGTGAGGGTGGCAACTTGTATAATATTCCGATCTGTGGGTTTAATGAATAAATCTGTGGGCAAACCTCCTGAGGGTTCAATCAGGATCATCGTGTCCAGAAAATTTATCTTTGATGTGTCCATATGGACAGTGAATGTAAGGCCTGTAACTGCAGAGTTCAATCTCTGGACAAATGTCTTCAAGGATTCTTCATCCCCCTTCCAGAGCATGAATATGTCATCAATGTAACGCCGCCATAAACAAACATGTAAATAGAGGGGATGTATGTAAACATGATCCGCCTCAAATTTAGCCATGAAAATGTTGGCATATGGCGGCGCTACGTTACTGCCCATCGCCGTACCTTTTAGCTGGACATAAAACTGATCCTGAAATAGGAAATAATTTTTGGTCAGAATGATGTATAACAGATCCAAGCAAAACACTTTTTTGTCATGTGTCACTGCGGATATTCTCGCTTGATGATCAATACTTGTATATAGGCTGGTGACATCTAAGATCACCAGCCTACAACCAGAAGGAATAGGTTGTATCCCCTTAAGTGTATCCAAAAAATAATTAGTGTCCTTTATGTATGAAGGAATCTGGGGGACTAATGGTGACAAAATGTGTTCAATTGTCTTAGCCCTGCTGCTAGTGTCTTGTCTGTATGGGTTTTTATTTCCACCAGGGCAATCATAACGGACATTTGTCTGTAAATGGAAAATGTAGACAGGCTTACTCTCATAAAATTCAAGAAGGGTTGGATTTCTTCAGACTTCGTAAGCCTTCAGAGCTAGGTAAGTCACATGTGTAGGCTGATTGGTAAGGGGGCTCTCAGAAATCAAGCAAGCTCTCCAGTACATTTTATGCTCCGCCACCCTCAGGTGGAAAAATGATAAGTGGTGTGGAATATTTGGAATATTAAAGTGGCAAAACGATATGTTGTGTGGAATATTAAAGAAAAAATTATTCAGCCAGATCAGACATGTGTATAGTCCAATGTTGCAGGGGACCCTCAGAAGTCATGTAACCACTCCAGTACATTTTATGCTTGCCATCCTTACATGGCACAACGATACGTTTTGTGGAATATTAAAGAAAAAATGTGTCAGCTAAATCAGTTACATGTGTTAGCTTGATTGGGTAGGGGTAATTCATAAGACTTTTTGGCACAGGGCAAGCAAAATGTGACCCTAAACATTAGAGGGGGCAGAAGGACTAGTGCTTTTTTAGGGACATCAGAGAAGACCAATATGCAATTTGACATGATTTAAAGAGTTCACAAACACATGCTTAATATTTTTTACATTTTGAACATAGCTCAAGCAAACTGTGACCCCAAAAATTACAGAGAGAAGAAGGACCAGTTCTTTTTGTAGGACACCACAAAAGGCAACTGTTGTATTTGAAAGGATTTTAGGAGCACACTGAGACCGTATTAACATTTCAGACTTTTATGGCACAGTCCAAGCAAACTGTGACCCCAAAAATTACAGGGGAAAGAAGGACCAGTGTTTTTTAAAAGACACCACAAACGGCAACTTCTCTATATGACAGAATTTTAAGAGCACACTAGGACTGCATTAATATTTGAAAAGCCAAAAAATAGCAGAAAGGCACCTATGAGAGGAACCTGTGGGCAAAAACTACATTAGGTGTATCAAGAGTAGTCTCTCAACTTTTGAGGTTGTGCTAGACCAGCACAACCCCAGTGTATTGTGTTTCTGCTGAGGATTGCTGTGGGATGCGGTGATTCCGGGAGTTCCAACCGTGTTCCTCGGCTTGAGTTCCGGTCACGTGGTCCTAGTCAGTTGACACCACGCTGACGTCATGCCAGGTCCTAATGCGGTGAACTGCAGGTCCTTTCCCGAGCAGCTCCACACGATCCCCCAGCGGGAGATGGAAGTATATGATGAGGAGGTGTTTCACGTATTGGAAAGCACTCAGATCATGGAGCAAAGAGTTTATTAGCAAGACTTTACTTTATTAGCAATCCACAATGCGTTTCAATGGCGGCACGCCATCTTCATCAGGTGAGGGACCCCCATGTGAAACACCTCCTCATCACATATTAATATTTGGGACTTTTATGGCACTAGCTAAGCAAACTGTGACCCTAACAATTACAAGGGAAGAAGGACCAGTGCTTTTTAAAGGACGCCACAAAAAGGAACTAAGCGATTTGACAGAATTTCAAGAGCCTATTAAGACCATATTAATATTTGGCACAGGCCAAGCAAACTGTGACCCTAAAAATAACAGGGGTAGAAAGGACCTGTGCTTTGTAAAGGACACCACAAAAGGCAACAACTCTATTAGATAGTACGCAATGCTGGAAATGTAGCTCTAAAAAGAGCTTGTTCTAATATGGAGATACTGGAACACTACTGCTTTGTCTGTTTTCTGCTCCACAAACTCTCCCTAGTCCCTACACTGTTCTGACCTAGTTTAGACTCGATATAGCTTTAAAAGCCCCGTCACACCTGGCGACGGGGCTGGAGATGTCACGCGCGACTGGCAGGTGCGCGCACGTTTTTGGCGCTCCGCCAGCGTCGCAGTCCCCCATTTACACTGGGCGACATCTCCAGTACCACGCCGGTGAGCTGGCAGGCGGCATCGCCGCCGGGGTGTCCGAAAACCCCAGTGGCGATGCAGGACAATGGGAGCCTATGGGTCCCATTGCCTGACAGGTCGCCGGCGGCCGGTTACATAGGGCGATGTGTGCACATCGCCCCAGATCAGTCGCCTGGTTTCAGAGCACTGTTCTGAAACCAGGCGACCTCCGGTGGTGCCGACATCGCCCCTTTACATGAGGCAACGTAGGGGTGATGTCGCCACCGATAGGCCATGCCCCTACGTCGCCTATGTAATCAGCGGCGATGTGGCCTGGTGTGACAGGGCCTTTAGGGCAATATATATTTTACTTTATTCATTTTTCTGATATAGTCTAACCTCGGCTCCCTGTTTGTAAGAAAAAAAAAAAAAACTGAAGTGCTATTTTATCTCAATGCCAATTAATAAAGTATGTTAACAACTAGACACTTGAACATAGTTTCATAACAGCAGGTAAAAAATTATCCAAACTTCTATAATCATGTAAGCAAGGCTGATAAGCTTAAAGCTGTGACACTCCATTATGGCAATGAGAGAAAATGTCATATGTTCAACTGAAATCAGCAGGATTTTTTCTTCTAATGCTTTGGGAGGCAGATCACATCACTTCTGCCTGTATAAATATGCCCCCATGACATGATAATACCCCTCCTGAGTGTGATAACAGTCTGAATGGCAAATTACAGAATGCTTCTTTCTTTTATAGTAACAGTGGAGTCCTCCTCTCGGAGAAGTACACAGATGGTTGCACAGATGGTCAGACATGAAGAAATCTTTTGTTGTCTTCGTTACTTCTACATGCTAACGCCTCAGTAGAATTTTATACTACTTCCATAAAGATATCATAATTAGATTTAAGTTGCATCTATGGGTGTTGATTTTTTCTATGTTAATTGGGAGTCATTGAAACAACAAAGAAATAATTGTACTTTTTACCTGGCTCAGTGTGTTTATTAAGCCCTAAGGCCAGGGTCACACATCCCAATCCGCTTTTTTAAGGCTTTAAAAAAAAGGATCCATTCTATTTAGGGTGCCAATAGCGTCTCCTAAGTCCCGGCCATTTTGGACTTAGGGCCTTTCACACTTGCGTTTTTTCCTGATTTGGAAGATCAGGAAAAAGCCGATTCTTACAGTATTTTGCCCATTCACTTTAATTTTGTTGCTTCATGTTTTCTCCTGAAATCATTGAAGAGAATGGGCAAAAAAAAATGAATCCTGTAAGAATCAGGTTTTTGCCTGATCTTCCAAGTCAGGAAAAAATCGCAAGTGTGAAAGGCCCCTTAGTCATTTTGTCACCATAAACGCATATGCATTAACCCATGGTGGCTATATGTACCATGCGTTAATGCATGCATTTCCCATAGGGCTCCATGTTTAAAAAATGCATGCGTTTTCTTAATGCACCCAAAAATGCTGCTAGCAGCGTTTTGTGGATTGCTGAGCAAAAACGCAAACATTTTAAAAGACGCATGCGTTTTTGAAAAACGCATTGACATATGGTTAACGTATATGTGTTTTTGGACTTAGAAAACAAATGCCTAAAAAAATCCCAAAAACGGATCCTAGTCAAAAACGGCTGCCATGTGTGACCCTGGCCTAAGTGAAACACATGAGGGATACTATTCTGAATTGCAGACAACAAAGCCTTTGTAATCAATCTGACAAAAGGACATTCCATATTAACATCATTTTTAGTTTTTTTTTCTAGTTTTTAAATATTTTCCTAATTACAGTAAAACAGTTTGCTGTACTTTTTATAAAACAAAGCATCAAAATTCACTGCAAAAACTGCATGTGTGAACCCAACTTTATTTAAAGCATTTCTGTCACCAGATTTCACAATACAATGCATATGTTCATTAATAAGGCTACGGTCACATTTGGACAAGTAATTGTGGTTACCGCATCCAGATCCGGATGTGGTAACCGCAATTGCCTTCAGACACATTTTTTTGACAAAATCTGTCCTGCAAACTGGAATGCTGTAACCGGATTGCTCAGGATGAGTAAACCGGAGCAATCTGGTTACCGTATGCTTTGTTCATCCCTGCTGCCGCAGAGATGAACAAAGGGTTGATCTTAATAATAGATGTGGGCAACCTATCTCTAGGGGGTGCCCACCTTCCCTAGAGACATGCTGTCCGCTCAGATGGGCATGTGAGGGATTAATGTGGCCATTTATAGTATTGCCGGCTATTGTCGGCATTTACATTTTTATGAATGAACCCGGCGCCTCAGCGCTGTGTAGTAGATACAATACGTAAGGTACATAGTGTATGAGCTGCTAGCCTTGGTCCTGAAAGCATTAACATTAGGTCTATGGGCAGCGCACCGCCATAGACCTAATGTTAATACTTTCAGGACCAAGGCTAGCGACTCGTACAGTCGGCAGCAGGGATGAACAAAGCCACCGGCTGCCGCAGACATTCACATATGCCTTGCGGCAGCTGCATGGGCTCCCATAGGAGCCTATTATAGCAAACCTGCTGCGGCAGAGATACCGCCGCGAAAACTGCAGCCTGCATGATTTTTAACGCAGGATGCAAATCCGCAAGCGGTAACCGGATTGCATGTAGTTCAATCCGGTTACTATAATGGGCTCCTATGGGCTGCGGTTCCTGATCCGGTTTTGAGCACTTTTACTGCTCAAAACCGGATCAGGATCTGCAGTGCCCTGCTGCAAGTGTGACCCTAGCCTCCATCTCATAGGCCAGGGCCACACTTGCATTTGCAATCCTGCTACTGGATCCTGTTTTTCATCCTGAAAAACCTGATCAGGTACCTCACCCATCTCTGGCCACACGCAATTTGCATAGGATTCTGGTCCTGATGCTGGAGTCGGCAGGTTTTAATAGAATGAATTGTAGAAAGCCGACAATTGTGGCTCAGGGGTTAACAGTTACGTTAACCCTGACATGCCGTCCTGTGTGGACAGCATGTCTCTAGGGGGGGTGGACACCCCCTAGAGAAATATTGACCACCTGGATTCTTATTATTTAACCCTTTGTTCATCCCTGCAGCAGCAGGGATGAACAAAGCCGCCGGCTGCCGCAGGCACTCATATATGCCTTGCGACAGCCACATGGGGTCCCATAGGAGCTCATTATAACAAAAAGGCTGCTGCAAAGTAATTGCTGCAAAAACTGCAACCTGCATGATTTTTCACACAGGCAGCAAATCCAGAGCCGTTGCATATAGTGTAATCCGGTTAACATAATGGGCTCCTATGGGCAGCGGTTCCTGATCCGGTTTTGAGCTTTTTGACAGCTCAAAACCAGATCAGGATTTCAAAAATCTGCTGCAAGTGTGACCCTAGCCTAAGTGTGACCCTAGCCAAAGAGTGAAAGTGCACATGTGTCTAAAGGTATCGTCACACGGGGCAACATCTCCGGCAACTGAGGGGCGTGACCAAGTTGCGGCAACATCGCTGGAGAGTTGCCCCGTGTAACAGGGTGATATCAACTGCGATGTTGCTCAGGCGATCTGCCTGCATCGCCCTGTGTGACGCCGCAACTGCGATGTTGCTGGCAACTTCCCCTATAGACTCCCATGTTATGGATCACTGTCAGGGTAGAGTTTAACCCTGGCAGCGATAGTGTGGCACCCCAGGGATTAATATGCCACAGTAACATCACACGGGTTCCCTCCCCACAACACACTGACACTACACTAGCACCTCTGGGCCAGGAGGGGGAGTTAAACCAGCTCCCTTATATACTCCGGGTCAAGAGGAAGTAGTTAGTGAGTTCTGAGTTAGTTCTTAGGAAGTTCAGTACGTAGCAGTACTGTGAGGAGTCCAGTTCCTGGAAGAACTGAGGGAAACTGTAGTGTAAAGGAGCTGTGTCAGGCTTCTCTACAGTCCGCTCGCTGATTCCAGGCCTAGCCAGGGTCTGAGGTCAAGGAGAACTGAAGACAAAGGAACACATCTGGGAGACTGAGTGCCATCACCACTCGCCCTGGAGAAGCACACAGATCGGATACCTGTGACTGACAGTAAAGCTTTGGAAAACTTCAGAAACATGAGTGTGTGATCCTTGAACCCGTCTCCACTATCAATCCCTTTACTACCACATCTATCATATCCACCATAGACTCTAATTATCACTGCCCCGGGGCACCAGCCTCTACCTACGGAGAGCCGTTCCATCTAAGCTGACCAACATCATCCCCGGAGGTTCTGCAGCAGCGGTGCACACCCTGACCACACACCGTGGGTTGCGTCACGACAAACATTCATCCCTTGTAAATACCCCCTTTTACATGCGGAACCCGGGACATGGTCCGGACCAGGCCCTCCGTGACATCCCCAGCAGCAACCCGGTCCGTTACCGAGTATCCCGTCACAGTGGGCTCCACAATAGTTGCCGGCAAGATCGCAGATGCGTTGCCGGCGATATCGCTGTGTGTGACATCGCAACAGCAACCATTGCAGTTCGCCAAAAAAGTGCGAGCTCCCTTGAGTTGCTGGCGATGTTGACGGAGATATGGCCCGTGTGACGGTACCCAGCCGGCTCTTTTCATACTTCAGGTTTTTTCATATAAGGCAAGATCAGGTTTTCCTTGCAGGAAATTGCTTTACAAGCAATCCGGTTACCAGCTCTGGAACTGCAGCCTGCGTGAAAAATCATGCAGGCTGCAGTTTTTGCAGTGGTTCTGTGCCCCGCAATGCGGTAACAGCATTGCTCAGGATATGTAATCCTGAGCAATGCGGTTACCGTACCGTTTGCTGATCCCTGCTGCCGCAGCGATGAGCAAACTGTTAACTCTGTAAAAAAAAGATAAAATATCAATAATAATTGTGTGAAACATGTCTCTAGGGCGTGCCCATGCCCACTCAGGTGGGCATGTCATGGGTTAAAACCTCCTGTACAGTAAGCCGGCTCCTGGCGGCTCTGTACAATTTTCTGAATGAAGCTACCTTCTCCTCTGACAGCGGTGCGCATACAATACGTAATGTACATATAGAATGTGCGCTGTCCGAGGTCCTGTATGCATTTACAGTAGATTTATGGGTTGCGCAGCGCCATAGATCTAATGTTAAAGCCTACAGTACTTCGGACAGCGCACATACTATACATACATTAAGTATAGTATGTGCACAGCTGTCAGTGAAGCCGCGGCTTCATTGATAAAATTGTACAGAGCCGCCAGCAGCCGGCTTACTGTACATGAGTAATTACCACATTATATGCCCACCTGAGTGGGTAGCATGTCTCTACGGGGAGTGGGCACCCCTAGAAACATCATGGCCACAATCATTAATAAAATTTATTCTTTTTTAACAGTGATAACACTTTGCTTATCCTGGCGGCAGACGGGATAAGCAAAGTATATACGGTAACCGCATTGCTCAGGATTACACATCCTGAACAATGCGGTTACCTCATTGCGGGGCTTGGAACCACTCCGAAAACTGCAGCCTGCATGACTTTTCACGCAGGCTGCAGAGCCGGAGTCGGTAACCGGATTGCTTGTAAAGCAATCCGGTTTTTATAATGGGTTCCTATGAGGAGCGTTTCCTGCTCCGGTTTTGAGCTTTTTTAAAGCTCAAAACCGGATCAGGTTTAAAAAAAAAACCGCAAGTGTGACCCTAGCCTTAGTGTGATATCAGAGGAAGCCACTGAATTGATAGCAGGAACATAGGTTGGTGCTCGGCACAACAGGCAGGTTGTTAACAACTACCAACCTGTTTTTAGGCCTATACTGAAATAAACAAAACAGTAGTGCAAGATAATCCATTTAAACAGTTCGCTTTCTATGAAATTATACACATATTTATGATTACTACCATCAGATCTGATCTGATTTGAATGGTATACGGTGAGTGGAGCAGATCTGATTAGAACTAAGTATGATGTGATATCATTTTAAGTGTGATATCTTTAAAGTTTCACAGCCCGCTTTGTAATTATGCATGCCCCCTCTCGGCTTGCTGCAGTGCTGAGAGCCTGGCAGCGTCATGAAAGGGGCGGGGCTATAATAGTGTCATACCGGTAGCCCCGCCCCTTTCATGACACGGCCAGGCTCTCAGCACTGCAGCAAGCCGAGAGGGGGTGTGCATAATTACAAAGTGGAAGGAGGGAGCAGCAGGCAGGCCTGCCTTTTGAGACTTTTTCAGAAACAGAGAACTCACACAGGACGAGGTAAATATAACCTCTTTTCTCTACTTTACAAAATCGTTTTTTTCTGCAAAAGGGATGGCTAGAAATGATAAGAGGGGGTGCAGGGACAGGTATAAAGATGCGGGGGGGTCAGTTTGTGGGTCAGGTTCCCTCTTCAACTGTACAACAGCTGACAGGAGTCAGCTGTTGTACATAACACATTACAGCAGTATATGCCCACCTGAGTAGGTGGAAGGTCTCTAGGGGGACTGGTCACCCCCTACAGACATTAAACAAACATTTATTTATTATATTTTAAGTTTTACAGAACACAGAACAGTTTGCTCATCCCTGTGGCAGCAGGGATGAGCAAACTATCCGGTAACCGAATTGCTCAGGATTACACATCCTGAGCAATCCAGTCACCGGATTGAGGCTTCAGCAATCCGGTACCCGGATTGCTGAATGTATGAAGACAATTGTGTTCTCCGCATCCGGATCTGGATGCGGTGAACGCAATTCAGGTTTAAAGTGTGACCCTAGCCATAGGCTCCTATGAGGAGCATTTCCTGATCCGGTTTTGAGCTTTTTGAAAGCTCAAAACCGGATCAGGTTTAAAAAAAAAATGCAGATGTGACACTAGCCATAGATTGCCACTGTTCTCAGTAGTGCAGTGTAAATTAAATACCCCTTAATAGCTGTAATCTATTCTGAGCAGTGTAACAGCAGGTACACTGCAAAGCTGACATTCAGTCTGTATAGACAGAGGTTTGTTTTAAAAAGGATAATACCTGTCTGTTCTACCCAGTCTTGCTGGCGATACACCTGCTCTACATAAACAGAGTAAGGCTAGGGTCACACTTGGGAGCCTGTATCCAGTAACTGATTACAGATTACTGGATGCCCATTACTGGATGCAGTTTTTCAGCTTGTCTGTTTGGAGGCTTTTTTACCTGATCAGGAACCTGATGGTACCTATATGTACCATCAGGTACTGGATCAGGTTCCCATAGGGTCCCATGTTAAAAAACTGATCAGGTTTTGCTAAAAGGCCAAAAAATGTTGCGGACCCTATTAAAACCTGACTTCTCAAAAACTCCAGTAGACAGATTGCACTTTGACAAACAATTGTTAACATTGGAGTCTATGGGTCAGGTACCTGATTAGGTTTTCAGGATGAAAAACTGGTTCCAGTAACTGGATTGCAAACGCAAGTGTGACTGTAGCCTAAGGCTGGGGTCACACTTTCAAATTCAATTGTGGTTGCCACCTCCAGATCTAGAGGCGGTAACCGCAATTGCCTTCGCACACATTTTTTAGGAAAAAAACCCCTAGAGACATGCTGTCTACTCCTGTGGGCCACATCAAAAAACTCCAAATGGAATCAAGGGTATCTTTAAAAATCACAATTTTATTATCAAGCTTAAAACCAAGCTTAATAGCTTCATGAAGTCAAAAAATAACAAAATAGAGACAAACAGAGAATTTGTGTGAGTATGGAGAAATTAATTACAATTTTTCTTTTTATCAAGAGGACAGTGCCTCACAGCACGCTGAGGGGGTCGGAGCGCACCACTCAAAAATCCGCAGTATGTAGCATGTTTCACCTATTCAGCTATAGTGAGAGTCCTCACCAAATCATCACACAATAGTTGGAATTAAAACATAATCCAAAAAACACACAAAAGAGGAAGCAGAGTAAAGAGTAGAGTACAATTTGGCCGACAGACTTAAAAAATACGGCAAATTTACCTGTTAAACCCAATTTGTCGACATTGTACTGTGCATAAATGGATCCAGTGTACTGTATTCCATAACACTACAATGTAACTCAACTCCTCCAGTATTATCCCAAATGGTTAGAAAATAGCATTTAAAACACTATCTAAGGTGCCCAGACCATTTCCACTATAATATGCCCACGAAGGATTACAGGCTGACCCTGTGCAGAATATCTAATATATAAAAGCCGAAGGCTCACTTCCATCACTTTGGCCAGCACTTCCGTCACTTTGACATCGGCAAAGTGACATCACCACAGTGCTACACCCTGAAAGGGTGGACCAACATGGCGACCCTAAGCGGAGCGGGACTCAGGCCACCAAAGTGACGGAAGTGAGCCTTCGGGTTTTATATATTAGATAAACTGTATATGGATTCTAGATCACCTGATTCTTTAGAATCGGGCCGCCAGCTAGTGATGTATAAATGCCTACGCCTCCAACCCTGCACCTACGGTAAATACACATATTATTAGGCACCCCTCACAGTACAGGAGATGCTGTACGTAATGTACGTACAGTATCAGCTGCTGTCCTTGGTCCTGTAACCATTAACATTAGGTCTATGGCAGTGCACTGCCCATAGACCTAATGTTAATGGTTACAGGACCCTGGCCAGCGGCTGATACTATACATACATTACGTACAGTATCTCCTGCACTGTGAGTGTAGCCACGGCTTCATTCAGACATTTGTAGAAGCCGACAATAGCCGGCTATACTGTAAAGGGCTTATTAACCCCTCACATGCTGACAGGAGTGGACAGCATGTCTGTAGGGGGGGTGGGCACCCCCTAGAGACATGTTGCCCACAACTACTATTAATATTTCATGTTTTAATAACATCTAACACTTTGTTCATCCCTGCGGCAGCAGGGATGAACAAAGTAGACGGTAGTCGCATTGCTCAGGATTACACATCCTGAACAATCCGGTTACGCATTGCGGTTGACAGAACTGCTCCAAAAACTGCAGCCTGCATGATTTTTACAGCAGGCTGCAGATCCGGAGCCGGTAACCGGATTGCTCTACATACACCATAATGGGCTCCTATGGGGAGCGGTTCCTGATCCGGTTTTGAGCTTTTTGACAGCTCGAAACCAGATCAGGATTTCAAAATGTTGCCGCAAATATGACCCTATCCTAAAAGCTGGTTCCCCATTGTTAGGCAGGTTTTCAATAAAAATAACACGAGCAGTCTCGGCCCATCAACAGAGCAGAGCTGAGGACAAGGCAACTGCTCTGTCAGGCTAGGGTCACATTTGGTCCTGAAATTGCGTTCACCGCATCCAGATCTGGATGCGGTGGACGCAATTGGCTTCCCACACATTTTGCTAGCAAAATGTGTGGCTGAAGCCGCTATCTGGTAACCGGATTGCTCCAGATGTGTAATCCGGAGCAATCAGGTTACCGTACAGTTTGCCCATACCTGCTGCCGCAGGCATGAGCAAAGTGTTATCACTGTTAAAAAAGAATAAATATTATTAATAATTGTGGCCACTATGTCTCTGGGGGGTGCACACCCCCCACCCCCCTAGAGACATGCTACCCACTCAGGTGGCCATATAATGTGTTAATTACTCATGTACAGTAAGCCGGCTCCTGTCGGCTCTGTACATTTTTCTGAATGAAGCCGCGGCTTCACTGACAGCTGCGCACATACTATACGTAATGTACATATAGTACGTGTGCTGTCTGAGGTCCTGACGGCTTTAACAGTAGATCTATGGCGTTGCGCTGCCCATAGATCTACTGTAAATGCGTACAAGACCTCAGACAGCGCACATACTATACGTCAGGAAACCGGCTTACTGTACATGAGTAATTAACACATTATATGCCCACCTGAGTGGGTAGCATGTCTCTACGGGGAGTGGGCACCCCCTAGAAACATCATGGCCACAATCATTAATAAAATTTATTCTTTTTTAACAGTGATAACACTTTGCTTATCCCGGCGGCAGACAGGATAAGCAAAGTATATACGGTAACTGCATTGCTCAGGATTACACATCCTGAACAATGCGGTTACCTCATTGCGGGGCTTGGAACCACACCTCAGCAGCCGAGAGCATCAGTGACATCTGCTATTAACTAAAGGGGCGCAAGATGTCGCAACAAGGAGATGCTGTGGCACCGTACAACAGCGGAGCACCCGGCGGTGCTGCGGTGCAAGGAGAAGCACCCATCATGCCGCTTCTAATGCCGTACACTCCGGGAGCAATGTGGTTACCACAATACTCAGGTGAGCCCAATACCCTCAATGACTTTGTTACCAAAATCATAGCGTACTACGTTATGTACCCCTAACAGATGCTCATCATGTCGGTATGATTATTGGGCAGTTAACCAGCAATGCACAGCAGGAAGTTACGTCCTGGCCGGACACAGACAAAGACACTGTAGAGCATCTTGTGGCTGGACTGAAAGCAGCATTTGAGTCCAGTGCTGACACACGGCTAAAATGAGGTTCTTTGGATGCCAACAAAAGCCTAAAGAGAGTGCAAGAGACTATGCCTTAAACTTGCAGGAAGCACTCAAAGCACTTAAACTAGCAGAACCTGCTTAGCCCTGGGAGCTGACAAAATGCTGATAGATCAGTTCATAGAGGGCCCCCTATCCCATTCTCACAGAGGACTGTTGAGCATGATGACCATCCAGGATCCCGGAATCACTTTTGCCTAGCTAAAAGATAGAGCCATCCACCTCCAGCAGATAGAGGAACTCCGGGATATAAACTCTATTCAAGGCCCTACAGCAGCACCTCAGCAGCCGAGAGCATCAGTGACATCTGCCATGTTAGAGACTGCTGCTGAACACAGAGAGCCTATCTCTAATGAGGCCCTCAACCAAAAGCTAGATGCCCTGACGGACACTGTTGTTTCCATGGCTAAAGTCATCAAGGAGCTGCGTAGATCCAAGCCTGCACCCAAGATCGAGTTGGCAACCAGTAAGGAGGATGTCCCATGGATGAAGCCCAGGAAGTACCAAGCAACGAGATTATTACCCAGCGACTGCTATCAGCCAGATGGACAGCCCATTTGCCACCGTTGCAAGGAACCAGGTTACTTTGCCTGGGAATGTGCTTTAAACGAGGATCCCCTGAGAAGGCGGGCCACTCCTCAGGTATGAACTCCCAAGGTCCTTCAGCCGGGTATGACAAGTTCGTGGGAGGACGTCCAGTCATCCCTATCGTGTTAGATGGCATTCCATTCAGGGCCTTGTTGAATACTGGGTCCCAGATTACATCAATTCCACATGTTCTCAACAGAAGGTACTGGGCTGATTCAGACATTAGTAGTGGTCCATCTAACATTGCATTGAACTTATGGGCTAGTAATGGTGAAATAATACCACAAGTTGGGTTCAGAGAAATGACCATTCAGATTGGGAAGATAGAATTGAAGAATCAGGGTATTATTATTGTAGATGTTGACCGGCGAGAACGTGAACCAGTAATGTTGCTAGGAATGAAAGTAATTGAAAATTGTTTTTCCGAGGTAATTACTGTCTTACAGCAGATCGCCGAGACAGCCCGAGTTGGGCAACAGAGACTCCTGCAAAAAGAAATAAAAGCCTTGATGCTGAAACAACAGGTAGAAATTTCAGGAGGTGAAATCGGCAGTGTACGAGTAAGTGACCCGATACCCATTGTAATACCTCTCAAAACTGAAATGTTGGTCTGGTGTAGAGCCGCAATAAGCATTAAAGGGCAAGACTACCAAGCCCTGGTGGAATCCGTGTACTCAGACAGTAGACCCACTATACTAACAGCCAGAGGGGTAGTTGAAGTACACCGGGGAAGAGTGCCATTACGCTTTCTAAATTGCGGGGAAGATGAGGTCACATTACCAAAGTATGCTACCATGGCTAAATTGTTCACGGTTGAAAACAATGCCATCACAACTGTCGAGCCCTTGAACCCGTCAAGTCAGGCGGATCACAAAGCTCAGGGAAAAGCTGGAGGATTGGTGCCAATAACTACACGTGGGTACCAGTTCTACACCTTCCCATCAAAAGCATGGAGTATACCAGGTAGTAAAAGAATATGAGCAGATATTCAGCAAACATCCATTAGACTTTGGGCAAATTAAAGGGGTAGAGCACACTATACCCACAGGTAAACATCAGCCTATAAAAGAGAGGTATAGTCCATTACCACCCGGTCACTACCAAACCACCAAAGACATGCTCAAAGAGAAGAAAACTGCAGGTCTAATAAGAGACAGTTGTAGCCCCTGGGCAGCGCCTTTAATGTTGGTTAAAAAGAAGGACGGGACCATGAGAATGCGCGTAGACTACTGGCAGATAAACCGCATTACACACAAGGATGCATACCCGTTACCTAGGTTTGAGGAGTCATTAGCCGCATTAAAATCTGCTAACTACTTTTCCACCCTACATCTGACTAGTGGGTATTGGCAAGTTCCTGTGACAGAGGCTGACAAGGAGAAAATAGCATTTACTACGCCGATGGGCCTCTGTGAGTTCAATTGCATGCCGTTTGGACTCTGCAACGCACCCGATACTTTCCAACGCCTGATGGAGAGCTGCCTAGGACATAAGAACTTTGAAACTGTCCTCCTGTACCTGGATGACGTCATAGTTTACTGGCAGAAGTGTTTGAAGCCTTGTCCAGATACAGCATGAAGATCAAACCATCTAAGTGCCACCTTCTCAAGCCAAAGGTGCAGTACCTAGGACATGTCATAAGTTCAGAGGGAGTAGCACCGGATCCTGATAAAGTCACAGTGATTAGGGATTGGCCAAGACCCACCAATGTGAAAGAGGTGAGGCAATTCCTGGGACTGGTGGGCTATTATAGAAGATTTATCAGAGGGTTCACAAAGTTAGCAGCTCCCCAAAAGACATCCTGGTAGGACAGTCAAAAAGGTCTTCAACCCGTAATTCTCCTTTCCAGTGGAGTGACGAGAAGGAAGAGTCCTTCAAAAAGCTAAAGTGGGCGCTGACAGGAGAAAAGATCCTGGCGTATCCGGATTACCGTCAACCCTTCATTCTGTACATGGATGCCAGCAATGTGGGATTGAGAGCAGTACTGTCACAGAAGCAAGGAGGCAAGGAGAGAGTTATTGCCTTTGCAAGCAGGAAACTCCGGCCTATGCAAAGAAACCCTGAGAATTACAGTTCCTTCAAGTTGGAACTACTGCCAGTAGTTTGGGCTGTAACCGAGCATTTCACACACTACCTGGCAGCTGCAGAATTTACCATCTACACTGATAACAACCCATTGACCCACCTGGACTCAGCAAAATTAGGTGCGTTGGAGCAGTGATGGATAGCCCGACTGTCTAACTACAATTTTGTCATCAAATATAGGGCAGACCGCAAGAACAGGAATGCAGATGCCTTATCCCGGATGCCACACCTGAAAGACGTGGAAGAGGAACCGGAGGAGCTGGAAGAAATTGAGCTACCGGCCTTTCACCGTTTTAAGGTAGAACAGTATAAACCCGGCATATACCAAAAGCAAAAGCAGGCAAATCTCAACCCGTTAGCGCACCATGAATGGGCTGACACCCAAGTTAGCGACCCAGCTGTGAAGCTAGTGAAAGAACTGCATACACAACAAGGTGCGTACCCTAATCAGAATGCTCCAGCTGAGACCCAACAACTCTGGAAAGAAAGAAGCAAGTTGTTCCTATATCAAGGGAAGCTCTGCAGAAGGCACACAAACCCTAAAACACATGAGTTGGTCTGGCAGATTATCGTACCCAAAAGAGACGTCAAAATGGTCTTAGAAGCCTACCACGACGGTGCAGGTCATTTTGGATGGAAGAAGTTGGAAGTGTTCTTAAGAGAGAGATTCTACTGGGTTGGCATGAGAAAATCAATTGAAGATTGGTGTAGAAAATGTGGCCCGTGCAACCTCAGAAGAAAGTATCAACAGAGTCAGAGAGTCCCACTCCAGTCCATAGTAACCAAACAACCACTTAAGTTAGTTGCGTTAGACCACGTCAAGTTGTCACCAAGCCGGTCAGGCTATGTCTATGCCTTAACCATTGTGGACCATTACTCCCGCTTCTTAGTGGTGGTACCCGTCAAGAACCTGACAGCGAAGACAGCTGCAAAAGCATTTCAGACATATTTCTGTAGACTTCATGGCTATCCGGAACAAGTCCTTGCGGACAAAGGTCCAGCTTTTGAGTCAGAGATTTTCCAGGAATTCTGCAACATGTACGGCTGTAAGAAGATCCGCACGACAGCCTACCATCCCCAAACCAATGGCTTATGCGAAAAGATGAACCATATTGTGGTTAACCTGTTGAAAACCTTACCAGAGTCAAAGAGAAATCAATGGCCAGAGAAATTACCCGACTTGGTAGACTTGTACAACCATGTCCCGTTGAGTTCTATAAACTGCACCCCAGCCTACCTTATGCGAGCAAGGCTCGATAAGCTGCCAATTGATTTAGATAAGGGAATTCTGAAGCCAGATGCAGAAGTTGAAAAATCCAATTGGGATACCCTACGTCAACAATAAAAAAGCCAAGAAGCCAGCGCTGCCTAAGGTTAGCACGCAATACAAAAAGTGCATATGCACATAATTTCTAACTGTACTTTAAACTGAGACATTTGGCAAACAATTGATCAATTCTTTGAGCTACCCCGCCACGTCACGTCGCGCGCTTAGTTGTGCATGCCATTCTATCTGTCTTTAATGTGATTGATCTAGGCCGCTGTACATACATACAGCGGCCATACCCTGCCCATAGGCTCTGCTTGATTGTTGCACATGTGTTTGGGCCTGTTCTACCCTCATCCATGGTTGTTGGTTGGGCAGTGTGGGGGTCAGATCTGATAATGTCCGGATGTCATGTCCGGACCTGGTCTGCCTTTATCTGCGCTGCTTTTCTGGCGCCATGGGAGTAGTTCAGTAATGCTTCAGGTACGTGTGCATTTGATATGGTTCTGCTTTTAATGCATTCAGGAGGCCGTAATGGCACAGCGAATTAAAAAATGTAGAGTAGGACTGCCCCATCTGAGAATGCCATGACGTGGCGGGGTAGCTCAAAGAATTGATCAATTGTTTGCCAAATGTCTCAGTTTAAAGTACAGTTAGAAATTATGTGCACATGCACTTTTTGTATTGCGTGCTAACCTTAGGCAGCGCTGGCTTCTTGGCTTTTTTATTTGTTATAGGTTTGTGGCTGACAACCACTTTTTGCCGTGCGTGCTTGGTTGTGCATGCCATTCTATCTGTCTTTAATGTGATTGATCTAGGCCTCTGTACATACATACAGCGGCCATACCCTGCCCATAGGCTCTGCTTGATTGTTGCACATGTGTTTGGGCCTGTTCTACCCTCATCCATGGTTGTTGGTTGGGCAGTGTGGGGGTCAGATCTGATAATGTCCGGATGTCATGTCCGGACCTGGTCTGTCTTTATCTGCGCTGCTTTTCTGGCGCCATGGGAGTAGTTCAGTAATGCTTCAGGTACGTGTGCATTTGATATGGTTCTGCTTTTAATGCATTCAGGAGGCCGTAATGGCACAGCGAATTAAAAAATGTAGAGTAGGACTGCCCCATCTGAGAATGCCGTGACGTGGCGGGGTAGCTCAAAGAATTGATCAATTGTTTGCCAAATGTCTCAGTTTAAAGTACAGTTCGAAATTATGTGCACATGCACTTTTTGTATTGCGTGCTAACCTTAGGCAGCGCTGGCTTCTTGGCTTTCCTACGTCAACAATAGTATTGCCAAGTACAGGAGAGCGTAGAGAAAAATCTTCAGCAAGCTAGAGCAAGATAAGAGAGAACCTTTAACCAACGTGCTCAAGCAACTCCATTACAACCCGGTGAGCAAGTTCTCAAGAGAAAGAGACGCACCAATAAATTGGATAATCAGTGGGAAACCACTCCATATACAGTCTTACCATCAAATTTAGACAATGCCAACGTGTGTCTAATCAGCAAAGACGAAGGAAGGACGTCAGCAGTTGTGTCAAGAGACCATCTCAAATAGTGTCCTGAAACCCTGAAGACACCAGAAGTAACTTTACCCATTCAAGTCCAACCTGTCAAGAAAGAAGAGGATGTGTCCCATACTGTCTTAGGAGAGTTCCCCAAAACATGGCCAAATTACTATGAAGCAGTTGTAGTCCCCATGATTGCTTTCCCTCCAAAGGTAGAACCAACGCCAGAAACTGTACCACAAGATGTCCCAAGACATGAAGAACTGGAAGTTGAGCCTGAAGAGGAAGAACCAATTCCTGGTCCCAGTGAGCTTGCCTGTCCTACTGTCAGATCTCCATCCGCAGTAGTAGCAGATACTCCAAATAGGTACACGTCCACCCACACCATTAGGCTAAGTACACCCAGTACACCAGTATTACACAGATCACAGCGTAGTACCCAGGGTCAGATACCGGCTAGGTACAGAAATTAAAGTGTGGAATCAAATGTAAAATGTAAATATGTTTGTTATAAAGTTAAGTAAAACCCGGTAAATTGTAAGTATATGAAAAAGAGTGAAAGTAGCATGGTGTTAGGTGGCAGCCACGGAGAGTAAGAACTTGGCCTCTTATGCGGTGACCCCAGGGCTTAGGAGCCTACTGCACTTAAACCAGAGACACCCATAGGAACTTGTTATATTCGTTTGCAACGTTAAAAGCCCGGTACCTACAGAGACTATACTGTATGAACTCTTTATCTATTCTTGGACTCCTTTTTCCTTATTTATCACGGACCATACTTACCACGGAACTGGTTGTGGTAAAAACTAAGTGTATATAGTTACCAGCCCCGGAGGCAATATATTAAACCCTGGAAGGACTGATTGATTTTGAACTTTTTGGACTCTTTTTGTGAAATGCAGTGGTTTTTGTATATTTCTATTTTTAAGACTTTGTAAATATTAATTGTATTGATATGTTGTTTGTTTGTTTTTCCACAGTCCCAGAGTACTGTTCTTTACTAAGGGGGAATGTGGCACCCCAGGGTTCATGTGCCACAGTAACACCACAAAAAGGGTTAACTCCCCACACAACCCACAACACTATACTAGCGCCTCCAGGCCATAAGGGGGAGCTAAAGCTGCTTCTCTATATATTCTGATGTGGAGAGGAAGTGGCAGTAAGGCTGGCTTCACATTTGCGTATGTGTCTGCATGCTGATCGCATGCAGACACATACGCAGTGTAAAGCAGGGCCATTTTGATGTGTCCGCAGCGGAGAATGTCCGCCTGCGGACACATCACTGTGGAGCCCGGGCAGCCAATCAGCGGTGTCCGGGGGCGGAGATCAGCGCCTGAGATCTCCGCCTCCCGGCCGCCGGTAAGCTCCGGGACATGTCGGCGGGGAGAACAGCTGATCTGACAGCTGTTTGAATCTTCCCGCGCCAACACCGAGAGGAGATGTTGGCGCGGGAAGATTCAAACAGCTGTCAGATCAACTGTTCTCCCCGCCGACATCGCTAGCACATTACCAGCGGCCGGGAGGCGGAGGACAGCAGAGGCTCCAGCTGATCTCCCGGTGGCCGTCGGTGAGCTCCTGTGACATCACCGCCGGCCACGGGGAGATTTTTCAATGGGTCCGCAGCGTTCTCCTGCGCTGTCAAGCGCTGAACACTGTGGACCCATTGAAGACAATGCATTTTTTGTGCGCTTGGGGACGCTTGCTGATTTTCCAAGGTCCCCAAACGCACAAAAAACCCAACATGCTGCGTCCCGGGTGCTGATGCTGGACACCGGAAGCAGCAGATATCATCCGCATCCGCACCCGAACGCAGAAAACGCAGGCACCATGCGTTCCTATGTTAAACATAGGAACGCAGTGCGCATGCGTTTGACTGCGTATGGGAACGCAGCAATACGCTGCCTTCCCATACGCAAATGTGAAGCCAGCCTTAGTTCAGTGCGGGGCAGCACTGAGGGAAGAAAGGACCTGGGTGTAAAAGAGCTGTGTTAGGCTCACCCCATGGTCCACTGTCCAGTTCCAGGCCGATGCAGGGTCTGAGGAAAAGGAAAAGCAGAGGAACACACCTGGGACACCGAGTTTCCCTAAAATCACCCCGGAGGAGTGCACAGAACGGATACCGGATCCGATGCTGTGCCTGACACAAACAGCACAGTGAACACCAGATGAGTGAAGATCCCACATCTTCACTGTACCACAACAAAGCAACACTGCGGGGTCAGGAACATAAAGATAAGACTCAAGGTGCCTAGCAAGTTGGTACCCATGAGGGGAGACAGGGCCGGCAGTCTAGCTAAAGCGGCAGCAGGGCCACACACACACAGCGCAGGAGTAGGAAGCCAAGGACCCGGACAGGGTGCGAAGTAACCCGGCCCCGGTACAGACTCCGTGGCCAGTGCTCTGCTGAATGTCATCTACAGTAAAGACTTATAAAACTACAAAACCGTGAGTCTGTGTAATCCTTGCACTTGAGCCCTACTCTCCCTCACAAACTGTTATCATCATTACTGCCCCGGGGGAACCAGGCTCTGCCCGTGGAGAGCCGTCACATCACAAGCTGCCATCCATCATCCACGGAGGTTCTGCAGCAGCGGTGGTCACCCTGACCACATAACACGGGTGGCATCACGATTTTCTCCCCTGTAAATACCCCCAACCTTTACTTGTGGGCTCGGGACACAGTCCGGACCAAGACCGCCGTGATAACCCCCGTGATACCCCGGTCCGGTACCGAGTACCCGGTCACAGTGGGCTCCACACTGGCTCTCCTCACCTCATAATTCTCACTAATCCTCACCCCTGTCTTTCTCAAACTAAAATAAACTACAGCAACCCCTCACACGTAAAACCTGTGCCCCTGACCCCCACCCCCCTGCTTCCTCTCTCTGGAGCACTTTGGAATGCCTCCTGCATCTGCAACAAGCTCCATGTGATCAATTAAATCTTTAGTTACCAGAACCTATCCTCCCTGGGCCTCACTGAGACCTGGCTGACACCCTCTGACACTACCTCCCCCACTGCCTAACCTATCGCGGCCTCCACTTTACCCACATCCTAACCCTGGCAACAGACGTAGTGGAAGAGTGGGTTTTCTTCTTTCTACAAACTGCTCCTTCAACCCTATCCAACCCCCACCCTCCTTTATCTACCTTCTTTTGAAGTTCACTCTGTCCATATCTACTCTTCCTCTAATCTCCAAATGGCCAGTATACACCGACCTTCGGGTTTGGCCACTGCCTTTATTGACCAAATCTCCATCTGGCTTCTTCACTTTCTCTCTGCTGACATTCCTACTATCATCATGGGTGACTTTGGATGCTGCTGACACCCGCCAGTCAGCAGCATCCAAACTCCTGTCACTTACTTCATCCTTTGGACTTACTCAGTGGTCCTCCACAGCCATCCACACAGACGGACATACATTAGACCTTTTCTTCACCTGCCTCTGTTCCCTATCTAATCTCACAACCTCCCTTCTCCCCTTATCTGACCACCATCTCCTTACTTTTTCATCCTTATCCTCCTCACCCACCCCCAATGTCCAGCGACTAGCACATCCTCACAGAAACTTTGCACATTTAGACATTCACATACTCCCTATCTCTTTTCTACCTCTGCCTTCCACATCCTCACTCCATGACATGGACAGTGCCACCGGTTTCTATAATGCCACCCTCACATCAGCCATAGACTCGGTCGCACCTCTTGCACATGAAAAAGTGCAATGAATCAACAGGCAACTCTGGCACAACAATCTCACCAAAAAACTTCAACAAGTGTCCAGGGTTGTGGAGCAGCGTTGGAAGAAAACACACCTGTCATTCAAACAAGCAGAACTCGCCTTCAAATCAGCCCTCACCTCTACTAGAGAGACCTACTTCACAAGTGTTATATCTTCCTTATCCTACAACCCAAACAATTGTTCAGCACATTTAACTCTCTCCTCCGCCCACCACTGCCCCCTCCGACCTCCCTCATCTCGGTTGAGGACTTCGCCACCTACTTCAAAAATAAGATTGACCAAACAAGGCAAACCTTTATTTTTCCACCACCCCATACCTCTGCCCTTCCCTCATAACCTCCCTTTCAATCATCACTGAATGAAAGCTTACTAATCTTTTCAAAATCACACCTCACCACTTGTCCACTTGACCCCATCCCTTCCCACCTCCTTCCCAACCTCACTAACACATTCATCCTAGCCCTAACCCATCTCTTCAACCTATCTTTAACTTCTGGTACCTTCCCCTCTGCTTTCAAACATGCCACCATCACGCCCATCCTCAAAAAGCCAAACCTTGACCCGACTGCTATACCCAGCTATTGCTCCATATCGCTGCTCCCATTTGCTTTGAAACTCCTTGAGCGGCATGTCCATACTCAACTTTCCTCCCACCACTCCTCTATCTCTATTCTTGACAACCTTCAATCTGGCCTCTGGCCCCACCACTCCACCGGAACTGCCCTGACCAAAAAACGACTTACGGCCAAAGCTAACAAACAATTCTCCATCCTCCACCTTCTATGTCCTCTGTTTTCTACACTGTCAACCACTTCTTCCTTTAGGCTAGGGCCACATATAAGACCTGGATCCGTTATTGTCATCAGTTTTTCCATTTTTGTGTTCTATGTCCAAAAACCGATGCCAAAAACGGATGCTGCACTCAAGTGTGACTGCAATGGTGTCAGCTTTTTTTACAGGACCCAAAAAACCTTGCAAGCAACTTTTTTGGGTCCTGTAAAAAAAATGATCCGTTTTTTAGAGCATTGTTTATGGCAAAAAAAAACAGATCAGTTTTTAGACCATTGTTTATGGAAAAAATGGCAAAGTCCCAAAGACACAGAGCTGCACAGGAGGGTCAAAAAGCACCCTAAAAAAAGAATCAGTTATTGAAAACAAGGAAAAAAACTGATGGCCATGTGTGACCCTAGCCATATACAGTTGGCATCAAAGAATTTGTCCTATCCTGGATCATCTCATACCTTTCTAACCGCACATTTAGTGTTTCCCACTCCCACACTACCTCTTCATGCCTTGTGGAGTCCCACAAGGCTCTGTCCTTGGGCCCCTACATTTCTCCATCTATAGCCTTGGTTTAGGACAACTCATAAAGTCCCATAGCTTCCAGTACCATGTGTATATGGATAACACCCATTTCTACTTCTCTGGCCCAGATGGCAACTCTCTGCTTTCCAGAATCCCGGAGTGTTTATCAGCCATGCCCAACTTCTTCACCGTTCTCTTCCTAAAACTCTATGTAGACAAAAACAAACTCATCATCGTTCCTCCATCCCCAGTATCTATTATGGTAAATAGCATCACACTCCCTCCCACACCTGAAATCCACTGCCTCAGAATAACTCTCAACTATGTCCTGTCCTTCAAACCACACATTCAAACTCTCGCCACTTCCTGTCGCCTCCAGCTCAAAAATATTTTCAGGATCTGTTCTTTCCTCAGTCGTCAATCTACTAAAATTCTTATACATGCCCTCATCATCTTCCGCCTTGATTATTGCAACATCATCCTCTGGGGCCTCCCTGCTAATACTCTTGCACCTCTCCAGTCTGTCCTCAACTCTTCTGCCCAACTAATCCGCCTCTCTCCTAGCTCCTTACCCTGTTTTCCCCTCTGCAAATCCCTCCACTGGCTCCTAATTCCCAAACAAATCCAGTTCAAACTATTAACACTGACCTACAAAAGTGTCCCCCCTACAGTATACATATGAAATAATCTCCCAATATACCTAATCTTCGATCCTTCCAAGACCTCTCCTTTCCTCCACACTTATTAGTTCTTCACCCAAAGGCCTCCAAGATTTCTCCCGAATATCCGCCATCCTCTGGAGTTCTGTGCCCCAACACGTCTGATTATCCAAAACACTCACATCCTTCAGACAAAACCTGAATACCCATCTCTTCAGGAAAGCATATAGTCTGCTATGACCATGCTGCTGCCTCAACACCACTGGAGCGGTCGTCTCAACACCATTGGAGCTGCCAACTCACCACTACGGAATCTGCTGCACCCCAGTCCTTCTGTCTCTTCCCCAATATCCTGTAGAATGTAAGACAGCAAGGGCAGGGCCCTCTCCCCTCTGTACCAGCCTGTCATTGTTAATTTGTTTACTGTAAACTATATCAATAATTTTGTATGTAACCCCCTCTTTCTCGCTTTCTCTCTCTCTCAATGTGCATGGATGGATTTTCAACTTTCCTTTTTTACTTAGGCCCCTTTCACATTTCTGCGTTTGCTGCGTTTTGCTGCGTTTTGGTTCATTTGCGTTTTTTTCACGTTTTTACCGCTAAAAACGCATGAAAACGCATGCGTTTTTATCCCCATTGATTTTAATGGGGACGCATGAAAAACGCATGCAAAAACGCATGTACAAACGCATGTGCGTTTGCAAAAACGCATAACGCATGCGTTTTTGCAAGCGCAGCTCAAAACGTGGCAAACAACGTTTTGGGCTGCGTTTGCAAAAACGCATGCGTTATGCGTTTTTGCAAATGCACATGCGTTTGTACATGCGTTTTTGCATGCGTTTTTCATGCGTCCCCATTAAAATCAATGGGGATAAAAACGCATGCGTTTTCATGCGTTTTTAGCGGTAAAAACGCGAAAAAAACGCAAATGAACCAAAACGCAGCAAAACGCAGCAAACGCAGAAATGTGAAAGGGGCCTTAGGTTTTGCAGGTATTGAAAATGTGCGAATAAATTTGCATAAAACTGTAGTAAAAATACATCACAAATGTACTGTGTGATGATCATAGCCTTAGAATGCGTCAATAAAAATAAATTCCTTTATCCATAGAGGTTGCTCCACCATTGGATCTATTGCATTTCTGAATTTATACCTACGGAAGATAATACTTATTTACATAGCTAATCACTTTTAATCCCAGTGATGACCCTCTTGCATTTACAGTGGTGACCACTTAGTTCATATCAGCTCATGTGGTACAGTGAGAACATAGTAACGCTCATGTTGTGCATGTGCCACAGTTTAATTACCATAGATCCTGGTGCTTCCGCCAGCTCTCTGCAAGGTGGAAAGCTGCGCATGAGTGACAATCTTGTATGAGTGTGGCTAATCTAAATGCAGAGAAAAGAAATAAAGAATTGCCCATGTTTGCTCAACCACCTGATGTGAAGCTCATTCATGGGCACACAAAGCAGGCATTACTATATTTAGATATGCAATGAGACAAACTTATTGGAATAAAAGATGAATTGACTTGTAAATAATCTGTTTGCTTAATAGTGGCCAATTCATAGAATTATTCACATGGTGTGTTCTGTATTACAAAATATAAAAAGTGAAAGTAATGGAGAATAGTGATTCACTTGCAGAAAATCCATTGTGTTTATAATGTAAACATAGTGCTTGAGATTTTAAGAAATCTACTGCACACTTCACAAAATAAAGCTCCTGTCACACACAATGACGCACCAGCAATCCCAACAACGATAACGATCCTGTAGGAATTGTTGATGCGTCATTACTAGGGATGGGCGAGTCTACTCGCTAGGACTCGTTACTCTGCGAGTAGTAAGGGACTCGCAGGACTCGGTACTCTGCGAGTTTCCCAGCGATTACTCGAACAGTAACGAGTCCAATGCAAATCAATGGCAATCCTAGTTTTGTCAGAGACTCTGACAAAAATAGGATTGCCATTGACTTGCATTGGACTCGTTACTGTGCAAGTAATCCCAGGGAAACTCGCACAGTAACGAGTCCAGCTGTCTGCTCTGTGCCGAGCTCGGGTCCTGCGGGCTGCCGCAGCTCCAGGGTCCTAGAGCCCGCCTGCTCTCCCTGTGAACAGACATGAATGTCTGTGCACAGAGATGATGTAGCAGAGCTGAGATTGTTCTCAGTCTGCTCACTCCCTGTGCATAGACATCTATATCTATGCACAGGGATGTAGCAGAGAGGACATCGCGTTTTGGACTACGTCGGACGGAAGAGGATTTTTTTAATTAAAGATGGAGTCCCTAATGGCTTTTTTTTTTATTTCTAATAAAAATTTTTCTCTGTGTTGTGTTTTTTTTAAAACAATTTAATAGAAATTCATGGCGGTCATGTCTAATATTGGCGTGACCGCCATAAATTTCGGGCTTAGGGCCAGCTGATAATACAAAGCTGGCCCTAACCTCTTTATTACCCAGCGTGCCACCACCACCAGGGCCACTGGAAGAGCGGGGTTCAGCGCCAGAGGATGGCACTTCAATGAACGCGCCAACTTCTGGGGCGGCTGCGGGCTGCAATTTGCAGCGGGGGGTGCCCAGAAAGCTTGGGCCTCCCTGCGCTGCGGATTCCAGCCCCCAGCTGCTTAGCTGTACCTGGCTAGACATAGAAATTGCAGGGGGCGGAAATGCGCTGCCCGTGCTGTGTGATGAGTCAGTGAGGCTGTGAGCACAGCCCCGTTGTTATAGTAACCAAACTATCGGTTACTATAGCAACGCTTAAGCAGTGCTGACAGCACAGTGCCATGACTCATTCATAAGCTGCTGGCTTTAACTCTCTGCTTACCGACCGCCGGTAAGCAGAGAGTTAAAGCCAGCAGCTTATGAATGAGTCGGCTCTGTGCTGTCGGCACTGCTTAAGCGTTGCTATAGTAACCGATAGTTTGGTTACTATAGCAACGGGGCTGTGCTCACAGCCTCACTGACTCATCACACAGCACGGGCAGCGCATTTTCGCCCCCTGCTGTGTGATGTAGCAGAGGTGAATGAGTGCAACAAGAAGAAAGAAGACAGAAGAGAGAAGACCTGGATCTTTGGAGGGATATATGGTGGTAATACAGATGGAGTCCCTAATGGTGTCTGTGTCTTTATTTTTAATAAATAATTTTTCTCTGTGTGGTGTTTTTTTTAACCCTTTATTGGAGATTCTTAGTGGCCGGGTCAAACCTGGTCTGACATTACGAATCTCGGGCTTAATACCAGCTTGTATAACAAAGCTGGTATTAACCCCTTTATTACCCAGCGTGCCACCATCACCAGGGCTGCTGGAAGAGCCCGGTAAGGCGCCTGGAAATGGCGCTTATTATTAATGCGCCATTTTCAGGGGCGGCTGCGGGCTGCTATTCTTTAGCGTGGGTGGGCCCTATAACAATGGGCCCTCACCGCGCTGAGAATACCAGCCCTCAGCTGCCTAGTCTTACCTTGGCTGGCATGGAAAATAGGGTGGAGCCCACGCATTTTTTTTTTTGCCAGCCAAGGGGAAATTAAGCAGCTGAGGGTGGCAGCTCGCAGTTTGCCTGCTTTCATCGGGCTAGACTTAAAAATGCTGCGAAGCCCCACGCGTTTTTTTTTTTTAATAATTAATTATTTTACACCCTACAACGCCAGGTTGATTGCCATACACTAATGTGTATGGCAATCAAGCAGAATCACTGTACAGATTGAGAAAATCAAGTCTGATTACAACAGCCAATCACAGAGGCTCCCACAGAGTGTGAGCTCCTGTGATTGGCTGTTAGTTTGCCAGTGCAGTGAATATGTAATAAGCTTAATAGGTGGCCCCGGAAGTAACAGCGGGAGTCTATTAAACATGATTTAGCTATTGTAGCAGATAGAGCCTGAAGCTTCCGAGACACATCTGCGATTTGTAAATCGCACATTACTCGCTATTACTCGCTTCCCCATTCATTAACATTGGACTCGCTAGACTCGCAACGAGTAGCGAGTCCCGGGCTCGGACTCGCTAGAGTCAAGCGATTCCAAGTAATTTAGGACTCGCCCATCACTAGTCATTACCTGGTTGCTGGGGAGCTGTCAAACAGGCAGATCTCCTCAGCAACCAGGACCAGGGAGCCACCTCCACATCGCTGGTAACTATGATAAACAGCGGGCTGCTTGAATACCCGGTGTTTATAATAGTTACCCGCGTCCTCCCTGCTTAGCGCTGCCTGTAAGCAGGGAGGACGCTGGTAACTATGATAAACACCGGGTATCTAGGCAGCAAGCTCTGCCTTTATACCCAGTGTTTACCTTGGTTACCAGCCTGTGAAATCGCTGTTCGCTGATCTCTCACTGTCACATGTAGCGATGCGTGCTGACCAGCGGGAGACCAACGATCAAAAAATGGCCCAGAGCACTTTATAATGATCAGCAATCTCACAGCAGGGGCCTGATCGCTGCTAAGTGTCACACTTAGCGATAACATTAGTGAGATCGTTGTAACATCACAAAACCTGTGATGTTACAACAATCTCGCTAACAATCTCGTTATGTGTGACGGTGGCTTAAGTGCAAGGCTGATTTCAGGTGAATTGGGGCCCTGGGCAAAATCCTGAAACATTCTATCAACAACCTGTTAAGGCCCCATCACACACTACGATATTGTTAACGATATCGTTGCAACGGTTTTGTGACGTGGCAGCGATGGCATAACAACATCATTGCCTGTGACACGTATCAACGAACAACAATAAGTTCATTGATCGTTGATTGTGGAAGAATGGCCAGGACCATTATTTTATCGTTCGTCTCCCACTGGGAGCATCGTCGTGTGTGACAGCGGGAGACCAACGATGAACGACCTCCCAGTGCCGCACAGCACACACTGGGAGCTGATAACCAGGGTAAATATCAGGTAACTAAGCGCAGCTCTCTGCTTAGTTACCTGATGTTTACCCTGGTTACCAGCGTTCTCGCTGGTCGCTGATCGCTGGTGAGTCTGCCTGTGTGACAGCTCACCAGCGATCAGATAGCGATGTCCCAGCGATCTTTATCGTTGGAGGGATCGCTGGGACATCATAGTGGGTGATGGGGCCTTTAGGGTAGGTTCACACGAGCATATAAAAAATTATTCAGCGATTCATTCAGGAAAGTGGAATGATATTTTTTTCTCAGTTGTCATCTGTATACAATCCGTTTTTCACAGCAGGTATTAATAGTTTACAAGACCATATACATTTTCCTATCTTATAGAATTGCAATGCATTACATGCAATACTATGGAACTGATTTTTTTTCACACACTCCTAAACTTGAATGGTGAGTCTCATCCAATTTATGGTAGAAACTAGCACCCTGTTTCCCTTAAAAAAGGACGACAAGGGAGGGGGGCTGGAGAACATTGCATAGGAATATTGAGATAATCATAACTCCCATAGAATATAATCATTCCTCCAACAATGCAAATCGAAAAGTCTCCCAAGAGACAAAAGAATGTGTAAAAAATATACAATTTTTATTGAAGAGCTTAAAAGCATCACAACATCACAATTGTTATTATTATTATTTATTGATAGAGCACCATTAATTCCATGGTGCTGTACATGAGAAAGGGTTACATACAAACAAGTTAAAAATACAACGTGCAAACTAACAGTGATGGACTGATACAGAGGGGAGGTAGGACCCTGCCCTTGCGGGCTTACATTGTACAGGGCAGTGGGGAGAGAGACAGTAGGTTGAGTCTGCTCTGGTGGTGGTGGAGCACTGGGTCCAATGGTGGTGGAGCACCGGGTCCAATTGTGGTGGAGCACCAGGTCCAATGGTGGTGGAGCGCCAGGTCCAATGGTGGTGAGGTGGCACTGTGGTCAGTGCAGGTTGTAAGCTGTTCTGAAGCGATGGGTTATCAGGTTCCGCTTGAAGTTTCTGAGTGCAGGGGACAGTCGGACGTTTTGGGGTGCAGAGTTCCAGAGGATGGGGGATGCTCGGGTGATGTCTTTCAGGCTGTTAGATGAGGAACGTACAAGTGTGGAAAAAAGGAGGAGGTCTTGAGAAGATCGGAGGTTACGAGTTGGATGATATCAGGAGATTAGTTCAGAGATATATTGGGGGAACAGATTGTGGACGGCTTTGTAAGTCAATGTTAGGTTTTTGAATTGGATACGTTGGTGAATTGGGAGCCAATGGAGGAATTTGCAAAAGGGAGAAGTGGGGGAATAGCGAGGAGAGAGGTGGATTAGTTGGGCAGCAGAGTTTAGGACAGATTGGAGAGGTGCAAGAGTGTTGGCAGGTATTCCACAGAGGAGGAGGTTGCAGTAGTCGAGACGGGAGATGATGAAGGCATGCACTAGTAGTTTAGTAGATTGAGGGTTGAAGAAGGTGCAGATTCTGGAATATTTTTGAGTTGGAGGTGGCAGACGGTGGCAAGGGCTTGGCTATGAGGTTTGAAGGATAGGTGAGAGTCAAGGGTTACTCTGAGGCAGCGGACTTCAGATACAGGGCAAAGTGTGATGTCATTTATTGTGATAGATAGATCAGGTAAGGAAGGTGTATGAGATGAAGGAAAGATGATGAGTTTGGTTTTGTCTACATTGAGTTTTAGGAAGCGACAGGAGAAGGAGGAGGATATGGCTGATAGACAGTCTGGGATTCTGGACAGCAGAGAGATGACGTCAGGGCCAGAGAGGTAGATCTGAATGTCGTCAGCGTACAGGTGGTACTGGAAGCCATGGAACTTTATGAGTTTTCCCAGACCAAGGGTATAGATGGAAAAAAAGAGGGGCCCCAGGACAGAGCCTTGAGGGACCCCAATAGAGAGGAGATGGGGCAAGGAGGTCGTGTGGGAGTGGGAGACACTAAATGTGCAGTTGGACAGGTAGGAAGAGATCCAGGAGAGGAAGAGAGGATCTGTATTAGGAGGCAATGGTTGACTGTGTCAAATGCAGAAGACAGGTCAAGAAGGAGGAGGATGGAGAAGTGTCTGTTAGCTTTGGCTGTGAGTAAGTCATTAGTAATTTTGGTCAGGACAGTTTCAGTGGAGTGGTGGGGGCGGAAGCCAGATTGAAAGTTGTCAAAGAGGGAGTTAGATGAGAGGTGGGATGAGATTACAGTGTGGACATGCTTTTCAAGAAGTTTGGAGGTGAACGGGAGAAGGGATATGGGCTGGTAGCTGGATGTAGATGTGGGGTCAAGGGATGGTTTCTTTAAGATAGGAGTAATTGTTGCATGTTTGAAAGCAGAAGGAAAGGCACCAGAAGTTAGTGATAGGTTGAAGAGGTGGGATAGGGTGGAATGAGTGTGGTGGTGAGGTTGGGGAGGAAGTGAGATGGGATGGGGTCTAGTTCACAGGTGGTGAGGTGTGATCTGGGGAGGAGGTGTGCGAGTTGTCCTTCAGTGATGGAGGGGAGGAGGGTTAGTGGGGAAGGGGAATGGTCTGTTATACATGGTGGTTGTGGTGCAAAATATAGCAGAATAACAAAGGAAACACATTGAAAAAGAATGCTTCAGCCAAAATGGGAATCTGCAAGGATTGAATAATAGCATAGTGCATCTCTGCTTATTGAGGAGATGAGCAGCGCAGAGAAAATCTCAGATATGGTGCTTGCTACACAGTTTTATATAGTATGTTGGGACCTTGGTTTTGAACCACATTTCAATTTTGGGAACCGAATCAGTATGGGGAGTGAGAAGGGGGGTATAGGGAGACATGGGTTGAATTTGAAGATGTAGAATGGGGGGTAAGAGGACGGAATGGGTACAGACGCAATAGAGTAAGGTTGGTATGGGTGTAGACACAGTATGGGAAGTGAGGAGTAATTGGTTCAGACACACTATAAAAAGTGAGAGGGGGATAGGTGCAGACACAGTATGGGGAATGGGTGCGGACACAGTATTTGGAGTGAAGGGGGATGGTGCAGATACTGCATGGGGAGTGAGGGGGGAATGGGTACAGACATAGTATGAGGAGTGAGGGGGATGGGTGCAGAACAGTATGAGGAGGGGGGATGGATGCAGACATAGTATGGTGAGCAAGGAGAGTATTGTATTGGGGGAGGGAGAAGAGTATTGGATGAGAAAAATGTGAGATGGCACATAAAAGAGACTGAATAATGTGGGGGCAGGATGGATGCAGACACGACTGGATAGTGTGGGAGGGGGTGGTATGTAGAGAAGGCTGCATGGAGTGACAGTGTGAGGCCACAGCAAGGATGGGACTGTAGGCCAAGGAGTGCAATTGTAATGAGAGGGAACAGTATAAAGATTGGATAGTATAGAGGACACAGGGTAAAGGACAGTTTTAAAGAGAGGGCAGTGTGGAGAGCATGTAAAATAAGAGGGACAGTGTGTGTGTGTCATATTGTGTGCAGGGAACACCGTGTGGAGCAATTATTTATTCAGGAGCGCAGTGTAGGTCAGATATTTTTATTCAGGCAGCATTATAATGACACTCCTATTTTTAAGGGTATTGTATCAGGTTGTGCTGCAGAAAAGCAGTGAAGATGAAAATCTGTACGGTTGAACTATAGCAGTGAAACGTCATCATCACACACACATACTATGTAGTAGTTTACCAGTTCCCTGCAGCAATCAGGAGGAAAGCATGTAACCTGTTGTGTGACACTTTTTAATAATTTCATGCTATTTAAGACCAGAAGTATATTTTCCTTCCCAATGGCCCTTGTAGTTTTGGAATGTTAACAGCCAGCCTGGCTACATTTGTAAGAGTAGGTAAAGGTCTTGGGTGGCAAGAGGAGTGCTGGTGATGTTACGTGTGCTGCAAGATAACAGTCGTGTTGCTTCAGCCTGCCAATTTTAATGTTAAGGGGTCGGCCCTGGTTTGGCAGCATACTCCCCAGTCGGCTCCCCAGTGCAACAGTTCAGTTCAGACACCCTCAGTGAGGGCAAAAGCAAAGAGAGTCAATTAAGTCCTGCAACGATGCTTTACTAAATATTTAAATAAACAGTTTAACACAACAGGACTAATCGCAGGACTAATGCAGCAGCTGCCTGCAGGGTCTAAAAATGCTTATAGCATGGAAACTACAAACGGTACATTAATCATTTTACATGTTTTTAACAGGTCTGGCCAGGCACTATTCAAGGGTAATATTAGTGTCAGACATCACAATTCAATCAAGTATAGAGAAAGTAGTGTGTATGAATGACAGTGATCAGAAACACATCCACCAATCACAAAGTGATTATCCAAAATATTCAAATTTTATTATAAAGACACAAAAAGCAGACAATCGTGCAGACAACATGTAATATGCAAAAATTAAAACCATTTAAAAATGTGGTGGGTAAAGCACCATCACACAAGTGCTGTGTGCCCAATGCAATATTTAGATGACACAATAATCATTCTATTGCGAAAGCAAACAGAGATGGAGTGAATCAAACAATAATTCAATGCCCTGGTGACATAAGATGAAAGCTCAGATACCTCTATATGGATGCCAGGCTCAGTAATAGGAAGGAGCCTAATTAATTTATTTGATTAACCCTAGATCAAACAAGGGAATAAGAGAAACATCCAGAGGAAAATACCTGGAAAGATAGCATAAGAAAAAAGCATCAAGTATATTAATATGGAGCTGAGAACAGCCACCTGAAAATAAACAAGAACAGAGCAGATAGTCACCGAGCAGAAGGAAGGCAGATGAGGGCACACAGCGGCAGGACCCGACGCGTATCGCCGCTCAATATAACGGCTTCATCCTGGGGGAAGCTGTGAGAGACAAAGAAATGAAACCTTATATACCTAGTGCAGATTATCAAGCAGCTGCACCTGCGTGTGTGCCTTGTGTGGTCCGCGTTCGCCGGACCAGAAGCGCTATGACGCTGAAAGGAAGAGGCGGGTGGTTGCACTAGCTGTCAATCAGCGACGCGCGGCCGTGCAGTATGGAGCGACGTCCATTGCTGCGTGCCGACGCTCGTCGCCATGGTTACTAGTGGAGACAAAAGCAGGAGAAATACATTGAGGAGGAAGGGATAGATGGATATAAACACAGCCTCACAGATTTCTTATATGACCCTGATATTTGATTCATATTTGATTCAGTGCCGGAAGAGCACAATAAATAAAGGCTGTAGGAAATAAGTGTAACCCTGTCGGTTAGTAATAACCATACAGGGAACACCTGACCGGCCGGTCAAACCCGAAGGTGGAATAGGGGATATAGGCAATGTGACTAATGTGACATATGGCTCAGTAACAAGTGGCCCTATATATAAAGGAAAACAGATGTATTTGATGGAGATGCCAAAGATTACAGAAATTTCAAATTTCCCCCAGTGGAGGATAACTCTTTTAAGGGAGTTTCCTCCAGACTTATTAGGTTCCTGTGTCGTCTCTCCCACGTAGATCTTAGGACAGCTACAAAGTAATAAGTACACAACATTACGTGTTTTGCAGTTAGCAAAATAATTTGTTGTAACCAAACCAGCTGGAGTATGTGTATTCAATTCCTGTGAAGAGACAATGAACTGGCAGATGGAGCAATCTCCACAGGGGTACGTCCCTATTATCCTAGAACCTCTATAGAGGGAGGTCGTTGGTCTGACAAAATGGCTAGCAGTCAGTGAGTCCTTTAGGTTTCTAGCACGTCTTGCCACCAATTTTGGTTTTTGTCCAACTAAAGGTTCAATCTTAGGGTCACTGATTAAGATAGACCAATGATGATTCAGCATCTGGTATATCTTCTGCCATTGATTGTTGAATGTAGTGATTACATTCAAATGATCTGAACCCAATTTCCGCTTGGGTGTCAGAAGTGACGTTCTGTTTGTGGCAACAGTAGACTTAAAAGCACGAGAAATGACTCTGTTTGGATAGCCCCGGTCATGTAAACGAGATGACAGTTTACCAGCCTCTTCTCGGAACGTCCCTTCAAGTGAACAGTTACGTTTTAGACGGTAAAATTGTCCCTTTGGTATGGCGTCACGCAAGTGCCTAGGGTGGAAACTCTGGTAATGTAATAAATTGTTGGTAGCCGTGTCCTTTCTATAAAGGGATGTAATGACCTTACCTTCGCTTTGTTGGATCTTAAGATCAAGAAAGGATACTTCTTCACGGCCAAAATGAGAAGTGAGTACGATGTTCCAACTATTTGAATTGAGACATTCAATAAAGCCATGACAGTCTTCCTGTGAGCCTGTCCAAAAAAACAGAATGTCATCAATATATCTGTACCACTTAATGACATGGGTGCTGAATTCTGGGAGGGTGTAAACGAATGTTTCCTCCCACCACCCCAAAAAGAGGTTCGCATAAGATGGCGCACATTTGGCACCCATGGCAGTACCTGAAATTTGCCGGTAGAACTTCCTGTCGAAGGTAAAGTAGCTGTTGTCGAGGACCATTGATAATAGATCCAACACAAAGGAGTCGTGTAAACGACTTCCAGTGGAATCTCTGTCTAAGAAGAAAGAAACGGCATGAGTACCAAGATCATGTTTTATACACGTATACAGTCCTTCTACATCCATGGTTACCATCAGAATGTTAGTATCCAAAGATACTTGTTCGAGTTCTTGAATCAAATGGGATGAGTCACGTACATATGAATTAAGTTTCAACACCAAAGGTTGTAAATAGAAATCAATATATGTGCAAGGCCTCTCAAATAATCCTCCTATTCCCGCCACTATAGGTCGACCTGGTGGCTTGGTCAATGATTTATGGACCTTTGGTAACATATATAGTGTTGGTATGACTGGGTTTTTATTAGAGAGAAAATTCTTTTCTCTCTTATTAAGTATACCAAGCTCCAGACCATGGGAGATGAGAGCATCAAGTTTTTTCTTAAATACTACTGTCGGATCTGATGGCAGTCGCAGATAACAGGAGGTGTTACTAAGTTGTCTGTTAGCCTCATCTAGATATAATTCGATTGGCCACAGGACCACGTTACCCCCTTTGTCAGCCTCTTTAATCAGAAAGTCTTTATTAGCTTTGAGTTTTTTTAAGGCTTTTCGTTCATCAAGTGACAGATTATTTGTTTGGAAACTGTTAGTTCTGAGACGTCTGATGTCTTGCATCATGACGTCAAAGAACATCTGTACTGGTGGAAAGGCTGAGAAGGGGGGAGTGGCCTGTGACGGTGCTCGACCTGTAAAAGGTTTCTTCCAATTTTGCGACATACCTGTGGCATCCTGGTCCGACAATAGATCCAAGAGATCTCTGAATGTAGCTTTGTCCAATGCAGGTAGAGAATCCAATGTAGATGGTCGTTGGTATAATAATTTGAACGTGACTTGCCTACAAAAAAGATAGACATCCTTTGTCAACTCAAATTTGTCTAGTGAGTGCATTGGAGAAAAGGATAAACCTTTTTGCAGAAGACCTCGTTCCATATCAGAGAGAACATATGATGATAAATTGATGATTTGTAAGGCAGTACTCACATTATTGCTACATGGTCCCAGATTCACCATTTTCGGCCCTGTCTGGCACCTTGGGGCAAGATTGGGGACCACTTCCCTGTTCGTGGGTTCCGGTGCCGTAAGTTTGGAGGACTTGCGTCTGCCCCGTCTGGTGGGACGTCTAGGTCGGACTCCTCTGATAAAAAACCGTCTGTTGAGGTAGATGGATCCAAGGTAGCAGACGTGGAATCCCGTCTCCCTTCTGATGGTTTATCCGGACCGGGTGGTTTATCCGGTCTCACTGGTTTCCGGTCTCTAGGTCTGTTCGGTCGATTAGGTCTGTTAGGTCGAAAAGGACGGGGGTTGTCCCGGTGTGTCCACTTATAGACCTTTTTCTCTTCTAAGTCTTTTTGTCCCTAGTTATTTTCTGTTATTTGCCCCTAATTATATCATCTTCAAATTTATCAATGATATCTTTTAATTTGATTCTAAAAGGGGCAACTTGTTTAACAGAGTCAAATTCCTTAAGGGATTCCTCCAAGGTCTTAATTTCTTTTTTCAGTTTGACTAAGAGTGCCTGGTCATGATCAATAAGCATTTGAATAATTATAGTGGAACATCTAGAAAGACCGGACTCCCATATTTCCTTAAAGCCTGCGTCCACTTGCCAAGCCGGAAAAATTTGAATTCTAAGCCCCCTAGGGGCAACTCCCAGCTTTATGTATTCCTCCAAAGCCTTTATATTCCAAAAGGTTTTGCACATCTGTTTGTGCAACCTAATAAGTCTGGAGGAAACTCCCTTAAAAGAGTTATCCTCCACTGGGGGAAATTTGAAATTTCTGTAATCTTTGGCATCTCCATCAAATACATCTGTTTTCCTTTATATATAGGGCCACTTGTTACTGAGCCATATGTCACATTAGTCACATTGCCTATATCCCCTATTCCACCTTCGGGTTTGACCGGCCGGTCAGGTGTTCCCTGTATGGTTATTACTAACCGACAGGGTTACACTTATTTCCTACAGCCTTTATTTATTGTGCTCTTCCGGCACTGAATCAAATATGAATCAAATATCAGGGTCATATAAGAAATCTGTGAGGCTGTGTTTATATCCATCTATCCCTTCCTCCTCAATGTATTTCTCCTGCTTTTGTCTCCACTAGTAACCATGGCGACGAGCGTCGGCACGCAGCAATGGACGTCGCTCCATACTGCACGGCCGCGCGTCGCTGATTGACAGCTAGTGCAACCACCCGCCTCTTCCTTTCAGCGTCATAGCGCTTCTGGTCCGGCGAACGCGGACCACACAAGGCACACACGCAGGTGCAGCTGCTTGATAATCTGCACTAGGTATATAAGGTTTCATTTCTTTGTCTCTCACAGCTTCCCCCAGGATGAAGCCGTTATATTGAGCGGCGATACGCGTCGGGTCCTGCCGCTGTGTGCCCTCATCTGCCTTCCTTCTGCTCGGTGACTATCTGCTCTGTTCTTGTTTATTTTCAGGTGGCTGTTCTCAGCTCCATATTAATATACTTGATGCTTTTTTCTTATGCTATCTTTCCAGGTATTTTCCTCTGGATGTTTCTCTTATTCCCTTGTTTGATCTAGGGTTAATCAAATAAATTAATTAGGCTCCTTCCTATTACTGAGCCTGGCATCCATATAGAGGTATCTGAGCTTTCATCTTATGTCACCAGGGCATTGAATTATTGTTTGATTCACTCCATCTCTGTTTGCTTTCGCAATAGAATGATTATTGTGTCATCTAAATATTGCATTGGGCACACAGCACTTGTGTGATGGTGCTTTACCCACCACATTTTTAAATGGTTTTAATTTTTGCATATTACATGTTGTCTGCACGATTGTCTGCTTTTTGTGTCTTTATAATAAAATTTGAATATTTTGGATAATCACTTTGTGATTGGTGGATGTGTTTCTGATCACTGTCATTCATACACACTACTTTCTCTATACTTGATTCAATTACTCTAAGGGCCCTTTCACATCAGCGTTTTTCATAATTCGCGGCAGATGCGGTGAAAAAACCGCATCTGCCGCGTTTGCCGCATAACGGTTCCACTTGCGGCACAGTTGCGGTTTTTTCAATGTAAAGTATAGGCGTACTTGCGGCAGGTGCGGCAAGTGCGGTTTTGCACTTGCGGCAGGTGCGGCCGCGAAAAAAAAACGCAGTAAGCCGCGGTTTTTTTCGCGGCCGCACCTGCCGCAAGTGCAAAACCGCACTTGCCGCACCTGCCGCAAGTACGCCTATACTTTACATTGAAAAAACCGCAACTCTGCCGCAAGTGGAACCGTTATGCGGCAAACGCGGCAGATGCGGTTTTTTCACCGCATCTGCCGCGAATTATGAAAAACGCTGATGTGAAAGGGCCCTTAGTGTGTGACATGTTGATCACTCATTAGTGCCACCCAACCCTACATTTTCAGACATCACAATTCAACCACTGACCTTGTGGAGACCAGCGGAGGATAACACTGCGGGCACCAGTTAAAGCACTCAAACACAGTGAAACCCAAGGTGCATTGCTCCCTAGAATTTGAATATGCAGATGAAGTCCATGGAGCCTCGGTTAAGAGTCTACAACATGGACACCAGCCAGTTATCCCACCAGGGAAGGACTTAGCCCAGGGTATTAGTAGCCCTTAAGTCACTATCCAGCCCTTGCGAGCTTGAAGATATGGCCAGGGGTTTACCATGGACTAGGTATCCAACCACAGACAACTGTTTCGGGGTTGTTGCTCCTCATCAGTGTGGCGCAGGATTCTGGCTGGGTGGGAGCAATGCTTGATAGACAGACATCACAAAGCAACCACTGACCTTGTGGAGACCAGCGGAGGATAACACTGCGGGCACCAGTTAAAGCACTCAAACACAGTGAAACCCAAGGTGCATTGCTCCCTAGAATTTGAATATGCAGATGAAGTCCATAGAGCCTCAGTTAAGAGTCTACAACATGGACACCAGCCAGTTATCCCACCAGGGAAGGACCTAGCCCAGGGTATTAGTAGCCCTTAAGTCATTATCCAGCCCTTGCGAGCTTGAAGATATGGCCAGGGGTTTACCATGGACTAGGTATCCAACCACATGTTGTGACTTAAGGGCTACTAATACCCTGGGCTAGGTCCTTCCCTGGTGGGATAACTGGCTGGTGTCCATGTTGTAGACTCTTAACCGAGGCTCCATGGACTTCATCTGCATAATATTAGTGTCATCCTGAAAAATGACCTGATAGAGTCCCTTTAAGCTCACTAAAACCGTTCCAGAGGGATCAGTCGCTTCCCAGTTGCAAAACTGAACTCCTCTTGGGGACTCTCCTTCTTATTCTACACTGTAAGCCCTTGTTGTAGACTGGGACAGATCCCTAAGGAGTATCAATAATTATTATTAATAACTTTACATAACTAAAGGGGACAGAGGATTAGTATTTACCTTTAGCCTCTAAGTGGCTACATGCACATGTGGTCAAAATTATTGGTACCCCTTGTTTAATGAATGAAAAACCCAGAATGGTCACAGAAATAACTTGAATCTGACAAAAGTAATAATAAATAAAAAAATCTATGAAAATGAACAAATGAAAGTCAGACATTGCTTTTCAACCCTGCTTTCACAGACTTTTTTTTTTAAATTAAACTCATAAAATAGGCCTGGACAGAAATGATGGTATTCCATCTGTGATCCTTCTTGGACACAGTTCACACATGGCACCCCGCTGCTTGTAAGGTAGATACGCACAGCAGCGGGTTTTAATATGGCTAGTGTAGGGTCCGTTCCCAAGAGAGTCACCTTGTCGCGTTGGAATGGCTTATTGTACGTTTTTTGCAAAAAAGATATGTACCAAGTACTCTTGTTTTAGTGGCATTAGCTTTTATTTTTTTTTACTGCAAGGTATTTGGAGACATCTTAGGGCCCTTTCACATCAGCGGTTTTTGAAATTTGCGGCAGATGTGGTGAAAAAACCGCATCTGCCGCAATTGCCGCATAACCGCTGCACTTGCGGCGCGGTTGCGGTAATCCCCATAGAAAGTATAGGGGGACTTGCGGCAGGTGCAGCAAGTGCGGTTTTACACTTGCGGCAGGTGCGGCCGCGAAAAAAACCGCGGCTGACCGCGTTTTTTTTCGCGGCCGCACCTGCCGCAAGTGCAAAACCGCACTTGCCGTACCTGCCGCAAGTCCCCCTATACTTTCTATGGGGATTACCGCAACCGCGCCGCAAGTGCAGCGGTTATGCGGCAATTGCGGCAGATGCGGTTTTTTCACCGCATCTGCCGCAAATTTCAAAAAACGCTGATGTGAAAGGGCCCTTACACATACTTTTTTTTGTTTGCTAGTTGTTATTGCATTTGATTCGGCGTAGGTACTGAACTTGCTATATGGGCTTGTTCACACTACTACTTTTTGTCTCAGCTTAGTTGTTTAAATTGATTTAACCACTTATCTCCTGATAAGTTGAAGGACCCCGCCCTTCTCCTGCTGAGCAGAAATACATTTACTGCATTCCATCTGTGATCCTTATTGGACACGGTTCACACACGGCACCCCACTGCTTGTGACGGCAGGGACACACTGTCCGACAGACATGCAAGTCTGTCGGAGGAGACTCGGAAAGGGCAGGAGCAGTGACCCGGAATGGCCTCTTTCTGTCAGGACGGGGCTGTCAGCTGATTGTGTGTTTGTGCAGCTCTACACTCCCGTCCTGACAGAAAGAGGCCGTTCCGGGTCACTGCTCCTGCCCTTTCCGAGTCTCCTCCGACAGACTCGCATGTCTGTCGGACAAGTGTGTCCCTGCCGTGAGGTAGATACGCACAGCAGCGGGTTTTAATATGGCTAGTGTAGGGTCCGTTCCGAAGAGAGTCAACCTGTCGTGGTGGAATGGCTTATTGTACGTATTTTGCAAAAAAAGGTATTACCAAGTACTCTTGTTTTAGTGGCATTAGCTTTTATTTTTTTTACTGCAAGGTATTTGGAGACATCTTACGCATACTTTTTTTGTTTTATAGTTGTTATTACCCTTAACCTAATATTTTGTTGCATAACCTTTTGAAGCAATCACTGCAATCAAACGATTCCTGTAACTCAATGAGACTTCTGCACCTCTCGACAAATATTTTGGCCCAGTCCTCAAGAGCAAACAGCTCCAGTTGTCTCGTCATTGAAGGTTGCCTTTTCCAGGTGGCATGTTTCAGCACTTTTCAAAGATGCTCAATAGGATTTAGGCCAGGGCTCTTAGAAGGCCATTTCAGAATAGTCCAACGTTTTCCTCTTAGCCATTCTTGGGTGTTTTAGTTGTGTTTTGGGTCATTATCCCATGACCTGCGACTGAGACCAATCTTCCTGACACTGGGCAGCACATTTTTCTCTAGAGTCCCCTGATAGTCTTGAGATTTCATTGTACCCTGCACAGATTCAAGACACCCTGCGCCAGATGGAGTAAAGCAGCCCCATACCAGAGCCTCCTCCATGTTTCACAGTAGGGACAGTGTTCTTTTCTTGATATGCTTAAATTTTCCATTTGTGGACATAGAGTTGATGTGCCTTGCCAGAAAGTTCCATTTTTGTCTCATAAGTCCATAGGAAACTCTCCCAGAAGCTTTGTGGCTTGTCAACATTTAGTTTGCCAAATTCCAGTCTGGATTTTTTATGATTTTTTTTCAACAATGGTGTCTTCCTAGGTTGCCTCCCATGAAGTCCACTTTGGCTCAAACAACGACTGATGGTGCAATCTGACACAGGTGTTCCTTGAGCTTGAAGTTCACCTTTAATCTTTTTAGAAGTTTTGCCAGGCTCTTTTGTTACCATACGTATTATTCATCTCTTTGGTTTGTCATCAATTTTCCTTCTGCAGCCACATCCAGGGAGGCTGGCTACAGTCCCATGGATCTTAAATTTCTGAATAGCATGTTCAACTGTAGTCAGAGGAACATCAAGCTGCTTAAAGATGGTCTTGTAACCTTTACCTTTAACATGCTTATTTATGATTTTCTTTCTATTCTCCTGAGACCACTTTTTCCTTCGCTTTCTCTGGTCCATGTTGAGTGTGGTACACACCATGTCACCAAACAGCACAGTGAATATCTGTAGCCCTACATACAGGCCTACTGACTGATTACAAGATTGTAGACACTTGTGATGCTGCTTAGTGGAAACACTTTGATTTAACATGTCCCTTTTGTCACATTATTTTCAGGGGTACCATCATTTCAGTTCAGGCCTATTTCATGAGTTTCATTTAAAAAAAAAATTTGTGAAAGCAGGGTTGAAAAGCAATGTCTGACTTTCATTTGTTCATTTTCATAGACTTTTTATTTATTATTACTATTGTCTGATTCAAGTTATTTCTGTGACCATTGTGGGTATTTCTTTAATTAAACAAGGGTTACCAACAATTTTGTCCACATGTGTACACATAACTGAACATACAACTCTTAGGTATAGACATAACGACAACATAACCTCCTGAGCGTGGTGACAGCACTCTAAACCTTCTTTCATTTCCTCCTCCCTTTTAAACTTGGTCATCCTCAAGTAAGTCCCCCAGTAGTATCTCTAAACATGAACATAACACATTACAGGGATACTATCGCATGATATAATAATTTGCATACATATTCATCAATGCATAAAATAAACTGGTTTAACCCAATGTCCTTATCCTAGATAAAAGAAAACACAGAAATCATGGGTTAGCTCAGGTTAAGTTTGAGCCTTTTTTCCTTGGCACATCCTTAGAACATTACAAACAAGTGCAAGAAGATCAGATTCCATTTGAGTCTGCCTCTAGGGTACATCCTTGAGATACTGTCACACGCCACCATATCGCCAGCGAAATCGCTGTCAATTCCCAAATTCGGTGATGTGGAAACCACATCCCATGTGCGTAGTGGCGTGTGACTTGGCGACTCTACGGTGAGAAATCGCTGGTGGAGCATCGCCTGATTACCCTGTACTGCAGTGAAATCAGGCGATATCCACCAGGCGATTTCAGCGGATCGTGCCGTGTGACAGGGCAATAGCGACGTACACAGTGATCCTGAAATAAATCCCGTAGGCATGCTTGAATGTTGTTTTTTTGCGCCGCATTTGCGGCGATTGGTGGGTGCAACTGCGTTCCAATTGGCTGGCTGTGTCCGAGGCGCCTTGTTTGATGACCCATGCGTTCACGCAAGGCTGACCAAAAGGAACGCAGTTCCATCCACCAATCGCAGTGATAGGGGTGCGGTGAAACCCACTCTAGCACGCCCCTATCAAAACACTATGCCCACATCGCTGCTACGATTGTGGCGTGTGACGCGGCGATGTGTGATGGGAAGATAGCTTCCGGTCTTCTGCAGACGATTTCCAGAATGCAGGATCGCGGAAGATTGCACGCAAAATCGCTACGTGTAATCAGTCGTCGATGACCAGCACTCAGAGCGTTAGCAGTATTATGGTGCTATTGGGAAAGGATCGAGTGATCCGCAATAACTAGTATATGAAGAATCCCAGCACTCATATAGTTGTTGTTTTGCTCAAGGTGAATTTATTTACAGTTTATGCAAATGTGTCAAGTGACATGCAGGACAAAAAGACGTTTCGGCCACCACTATGGCCTTGTTCACAAAGTCACTGCTGGTGCTTCAACATAGGATTATCACCACAGAGGGGAAGGGGGTTGTGTTGGTGTCCTTTGGGAGATATACCATATGGACAGGAGAAGGCAATCTGCAAGTTTACTTTGCATGGGAGTATACCAGGTGTAGTGGTAGTAGGTTCAGGGCACTGTAGTTCTGTGCAAAAACAGTAAGGTAATGTAGATTGCCCAAGGTTCTGTCTTATATCACAAGGTCCCCAGGGTGAAATCCTATAGTGTTCAGTTTTCTGTTGGTGTAACCCAGTAGGGCTAGGTAGTTATTGGAATCGCTGTGTCCAAGAGCCAGCACATCCAGTGCCTAGGCAGGAGATGTGCTGGCTCTTGGACACAGCGATTCCAATAACTACCTAGCCCTACTGGGTTACACCAACAGAAAACTGAACACTATAGGATTTCACCCTGGGGACCTTGTGATATAAGACAGAACCTTGGGCAATCTACATTACCTTACTGTTTTTGCACAGAACTACAGTGCCCTGAACCTACTACCACTACACCTGGTATACTCCCATGCAAAGTAAACTTGCAGATTGCCTTCTCCTGTCCATATGGTATATCTCCCAAAGGACACCAACACAACCCCCTTCCCCTCTGTGGTGATAATCCTATGTTGAAGCACCAGCAGTGACTTTGTGAACAAGGCCATAGTGGTGGCCGAAACGTCTTTTTGTCCTGCATGTCACTTGACACATTTGCATAAACTGTAAATAAATTCACCTTGAGCAAAACAACAACTATATGAGTGCTGGGATTCTTCATATACTAAATCGCTACGTGTGACAGCTCCAAAGCGTAGTGAAAAAAGTGCCCGAAGAGTGCGCGCTCACGTTAAATCGCCAGCGATATAAAACACTTACTTTTTTATGCATAATAGTGTGCTTCCACCCTAACATAGACATACTGGTGTACAGGGACTGAATCTGTATAATTGTAGGCAGATGATGGCTGTGTAATGCAGGCATCATCTGCCTTTAACAACAGAAAGTGCAACTGAGTAAACCACTGCTACTAAATAGCGCTGTTAGAGGCATATATAGAAACTGGGGGATTCCACAGTGGTCAGGGTCCTGCTGTTGGCCACCATGCCTTCTCTGATGGGGCTCTTATAAAGCCTGTGATTTTTACTGTGGATTGTAATACCATAGTACTGCAGCATATAGTATTAGAGATCAGGTGATCCCAGGGTGCATTTACTTAACCCCTTCACGACCCTTGGCCCACCGTTTGGGCCATGAAAACAAGTTCGTTCCCGACCTTTGGCCCAAACAGTGGGCCATGGAATGATCGCGCTCCTGCGGCGCGTGTGAGGGGGGTGACTCAGGTGTCACTGTACATAATGCACAGTGACAACCTGTAGTACACCCCACGGAGGGTGGATTAACCCCCCCGTGCCCAGGGCCCCTCCGATCTGCAGTTTAAAAGTGAAACTGCAGATCTGAGAAATCACAGCGATTCCCCCCTCCCAGATCTGATTGGAGCTCTCCAATCAGATCTGGACGGGCGGATCGGCTGGTGCCCTCCCCCTACTCAGCCCCCCCAGCTCCAGGAAGCATTAGGGCCCCCCCTTGCCGCCTATCGGCCCCCCCCCGCCCCTCCGATCAGCTTCTTCTGCGGCGGCTGCACGCGGCTGCACTCCTGATGCAGCCGCCGTCATTCCTCTGTGTGCCCCTGCCCCCTTCCTCCTCCAGCCCCTCCTGTGTCTTGTCCCCCTACCTCCAGCCCCCCTTGTGTCCGGCCTGCCCCCCCCCCCCCGCGTCCCCGCGATCCACCCGCCCTTCTCCTTCTGTAATGCAGTGCCGGCGGGCTCAGGCGCCCGCCGGTCAGCCTGCACAGCCTCCTCTCCCCCTGCTCATCCCCCCCCCACCTTCCCCTGCTCACTCTCCCCCCCCCCCAGGCCTAGTCCCCCACCTCTAGCCCCACTCACCCATTCCGGAGCAGCCCGCCGGCTTCCGATGCAGCTGCAGTGTGGTCCCTCCTCCTCTCAGAGGCTCCTCCTCCTCATGGGTAAGTATGAATGAATGAATGAATGGATGGATGGATATGTGCATGCGTCCGTGGATGTGTGTTAGCGTGTCCGTGCATGTGTGCGTCCGTGGATGTGTGTTAGTGTGTCCGTGCATGTGTGCGTCCGTGGATGTGTGTTAGTGTGTCCGTGCATGTGTGCGTCCGTGGATGTGTGTTAGTGTGTCCGTGCATGTGTGCGTCCGTGGATGTGTGTTGGTGTGTCCGTGCATGTGTGCGTCCATGGATGCGTGCGTGGATGTGGGTATGTGGATGTGTATGAACTCCAGCATCCGTGGATGTGTGTTAGTGTGTCCGTGCATGTGTGCGTCCGTGGATGCGTGCGTGGATGTGCGTATGTGGATGTGTGTGAACTCCAGCGTCCGTGGATGTGTGTTAGTGTGTCCGTGCATGTGTGCGTCCGTGGATGCGTGCGTGGATGTGCGTATGTGGATGTGTGTGAACTCCAGCGTCCGTGAATGTGTGTTAGTGTGTCCGTGCATGTGTGCGTCCGTGGATGTGTGTTAGTGTGTCCGTGCATGTGTGCGTCCGTGGATGTGTGTTAGTGTGTCCGTGCATGTGTGCGTCCGTGGATGTGTGTTAGCGTGTCCGTGCATGTGTGCGTCCGTGGATGTGTGCGTACGTGGATGACTGCGGATGAGTATCCTCTTGTTGTAGTCTCTGGGATCATAGTCATGGTGCACTGTATGACAGATCATTGTCACACAGTGCACCATAACTCTGACCCCAGAGTCTGTAGGAAGAGGACACTTGATCCCTTGCTGCAATCTCTGGATTGAGCAGAGGCGATCGAGCGTCGTGGGACCTTCGTTGTGGACTACGTCGGATCTTTATAATAAAGATGGAGTCCAAGTTTTGTTTGTTTTTTTTTTCAAATAAAAAGATTTTTCTCTGTGTCTATTTTCTGACTATTTACCAGAGATTCCTAATGGCGGGTCTAACATTGGCCCTATATTATGAATCTCGGGCTTAGTGCCAGCTGCCAATAACAAGCTGGCATTAACCCCTTTATTACCCAGTTTGCCACCGGCACCAGGGCAACTGGAAGAGTCTGGGTACAGCGCCAGAAAATGGCGCTTCAATGAATGCGCCATTTTTTGGGGCGGCTGCGGGCTGCAATTCGCAGCATGGGGGCCCAGAACGCTTGGGCCTCTCCATGCTGTGGAATCCAGCCCCCAGCTGCCTAGTTGTACCTGGCTGGACCAAAAATATGGCGGAGCCCTATGTCATTTTTTTTTCTAGAATTAGTTCTAGAAAGAAAAAAAAAAGGGCTTTGCTGTATTTTTGGGTACCAGCCAGGTACAACGAGGCAGCTGGGGGTTGCTGGCAGTCCGTAGCTGCCAAGTTGTACCTGGCTGGACCAAAAATATGGCGGAGCCCCACGCCATTTTTTTTTCTAGAATTAGTCCTAGAAAAAAAAAAATGGGCTTCACTGTATTTTTGGTTACCAGCCAGGTACAATGAGGCAGCTGGGGGTTGCTGGCAGTCCGTAGCTGCCAAGTTGTACCTGGCTTGACCAAAAATACGGCGGAGCCCCACGTCATTTTTTTTTTTTTTACTTCTACCAATAAAATGACAAGGAGCTTTGCCTTATTTTTGGATGCCAGCCAGGTACAACTTGGTAGTTGGGGGGCTGCAATCCTCATCGTGGAGAGACCCAAATGTTGTGCCCCCCACGCTGCAAATTGCAATTCACAGCCACCCCAGAAAATAGCACATTAGAGGTGCCATTTTCTGGTGCTGTACCCCAACTCTTCCAGTTGCCCTTGTGCTGGTGGCACACAGGAGCACTCCATACGTGACATGGTGTCCGCTAACAAGTTGAATGGAAAATTAGCTCCAATTATTAGCTGACACTATGTCGCGTATGGAGAGCCCCTGTGTGCCTAAACATTGGAGCTCCCCCACAAGTGACCCAATTTTGGAAACTACACCCCCCAAGGAACGTATCTAGATGCATAGTGAGTACTTGAACCCCCAAGTGGTTCACAAATTGATCCATAAAATTAAAAAAGTACTTTTTTTTCCACAAAAAAATTATTTTTTCATTTTTACGGATCAATTTGTGAAGCACCTGGGGGTTCAAAGTGCTCACTATGCATCTAGATACGTTCCTTGGGGGGGTCTAGTTTCCAAAATGGGGTCACTTGTGGGGGAGCTCTAATGTTTAGTCACACAGTGGCTCTCCATACGCAACATGGTGTCCGCTAACAATTCCAATTGTTAGCGGACACCATGTCGCGTATGGAGAGCCCCTGTGTGCCTAAACATTGGAGCTCCCCTACAAGTGACCCCATTTTGGAAACTAGACCCCCCAGGGAACTTACCTAGATGGGTAGTGAGCATATTGAACCCCCAGGTGCTTCACAAATTAATGAAAAAAAAAATATTTTGTGGAAAAAAAGTACTTTTTCATTTTTACGGATCAATTTGTGAAGCACCTGGGGTTCAAAGTGCTCACTATACATCTAGATACGTTCCCTGGGGGGTCTAGTTTCCAAAATGGGGTCACTTGTGGGGGAGCTCCAATGTTTAGGCACACAGGGGCTCTCCAAACGCGACATGGTGTCTGTTAACAATTTGAATGGAAATCAACCCAAATTGTTAGCGGACATCATGTCACGTTTGGAGAGCCCCTATGTGCCTAAACATTGGAGCTCCCCTACAAGTGACCCCATTTTGGAAACTAGACCCCCCAGGGAACTTATCTAGATAGGTGGTGAGCATTTTGAACACCCCAGTGCTTCACAAATTAATCTGTAAATATGAAAAAAGAAAATGTTTGTGGAAATAAAAGTACTTTTTTATTTTTACGGATGAATTTGTGAAGCACCTGGGGGTTCAAAGTGCTCACTATGCATCTAGATACGTTCCCTGGGGGGTCTAGTTTCCAAAATGGGGTCACTTGTGGGGGAGCCCCAATGTTTAGGCACACAGGGGCTCACCAAACGCAACATGGTGACAGCTAACAATTTGAGCTGATTTTTATTCAAATTGTGAGCGGACACCATGTTGCGTTTGGAGAGCCCCTGTGTGCCTAAACATTGGAGCTCCCCCACAAGTGACCCCATTTTGGAAACTAGACCCCCCAGGGAACATATCTAGATGGGTAGTGAGCATATTGAACACCCAGGTGCTTCACAAATTATTGAAAAAAAAAAGATTTTTGCGGAAAAAAAGTACTTTTTCATTTTTACAGATTAATTTGTGAAGCACCTGGGGTTCAAAGTGCTCACTATGCATCTAGATACGTTCCCATGGGGGTCTAGTTTCCAAAATGGGGTCACTTGTGGATGAGCTCCTATGTGGAGACGCACAGGGGCTCTCCAAACGCAACATGGTGTCCGCTAACAATTTGAGCTCATTTTGCATTCAAATTGTTAGCGGACACCATGTCGCGTTTGGAGAGCCCCTGTGCGTCTCCACATTGGAGCTCCCCCACAAGTGACCCCATTTTGGAAACTAGACCCCCAAAGGAACGTATCTAGATGCATAGTGAGCACTTTCAACCCCCAGGTGCTTCACAAATTGATCCATAATAATGAAAAAAGAATTTTTTTGTGGAAAAAAAAGTGCTTTTTCATTTTTATGGATGAATTTGTGAAGCACCTGGGCGTTCAAAGTGCTCACTATGCATCTAGATACGTTCCTTGGGGGGTCTAGTTTCCAAAATGGGGTCACTTGTGGGGGAGCCCCAATGTTTAGGCACACAGGGGCTCACTAAACACAACATGGTTACAGCTAACAATTTGAGCTGATTTTTATTCAAATTGTTAGCGGACACCATGTCGCGTTTGGAGAGCCCCTGCGTGCCTAAACATTGGAGCTCCCCCACAAGTGACCCCATTTTGGAAACTAGACCCCCCAGGGAACATATCTAGATGGGTAGTGAGCATATTGAACCCCCAGGTGCTTTACAAATTGATCTGTGAAAATGAAATAGTACTTTTTTTTTCACAAAAATTTTCTTTTAGCCTAAATTTTTTTGTTTTCACATGGCAAACAGCATAAAATTCATCCTAAAATTTGTTGGGCAATTTCTCTTGAGTACACCGATACCTCATATTTGGTCATAACCCACTGTTTGGGCGCACGGCAGGGGTCAGAAGGGAAGGAGCGCAATTTCACTTTTTGAATGTAAAATTAGCTCCAAAAGTCAAATTGCGCTCCCTTCACTTCTGAGCCCTGCCGTGCGCCCAAACAGTGGTTTATGACCACATATGAGGTATCGATGTACTCGGGAGAATTTGCACAACACATTTTAAGATCCATTTTATCCTGTTGCCCATGTGAAAATGAAAGAATTGAGGCTAAAAGAACATTTTTGATAAAAAAATTAAAATATCCATTTTTTGTTTCCACTTTGCTTTAGTTCCTGTGAAGCACCTGAAGGGTTAATAATCTTCTCGAATGTAGTTTTGAGTAGCTTGAGGGGTGCAGTTTTTGGAATGGTGTCACTTTTGGGTGTTTTCTGTCATGTACACCCCTCAAAAGGACTTCAAATGTGATGTGGTCACTAAAAAAAATGGTTTTGTAAATTTTGGTTGAAAAATGAAAAATTGCTCATGAACTTTGAACTCTTATAACGTCCTAACAAAAATTTTTTTTTTTCCAAAATTGTGCTGATGTGAAGTAGACATGTGGGAAATATTATTTAATAACTTTTTTCTGTCACATATCTCTCTTGTTTATCAGAAAAAAAAATTAAAAATGTGAAAATTGTGAAATTTTCAAAATTTTTGCCATATTTTTGATTTTTTCACAAATAAACGCAAAAATTATCGACTTAAATTTAACACTAGCATGAAGCCCAATATGTCACGAAAAAACAATCTCAGAATCGCTAGGATCGGTTGAAGCGTTCCCGAGTTATAACCTCATAAAGGGACACTGGTCAGAATTGCAAAAAAGGCCAAGGTCTTTAGGGTCAAAATAGGCTGGGTCATGAAGGGGTTAAATGGAACCTGTCACCTCCTAAAAGCCACCTAACCTATCAATACATGTCCCTGCACCTTCCTATTAATATTATAATTATCACTCTCTCTCTGCTAAATGCTTGTTTTCAATGTTGTAAAAAACATTTTTATACTTAGGATGATAAGTGAGGGCAATATGCAATAGTCCCCCTGGGCGTGTTTGTTTGCAGCCTCCATGATCCTTTATCACGCCCTGATGGGCGTGATATTGTAATAAGATTAATCTCTGGTGCAGCCTCTCTGTGCTGCTTCTGCTGTCATTGCTCTGCCCTCCTCCTTTCTGTCACTCACAGCATGCAAATCATTTGTCCTGATGTCAGCTCCAGAGTCCTGCCCTGACAAAGCATAAACAGCACAGTAGAAGCCACACAGAGAGACAGTGGGGGATGGAATGGCCACAGTCAATCAAGCTCACTCCAGCCACAGTGACTGCCTCCATGGCTTCTAACTATAAGTTTTACAAAGGCTATATCTCGGGGTACACAGTACACAGACACATGGGGGACCCCTTTCCTGAATGCAGCAGACATGCTGCATTCAATGTTGCATTTAGATTGCCATGCAGCAGGGGGGGTGACAGGTCCTCTTCTTTAAGGGGAATAAAACCTAAAGAAAAAAAGTTATTAAAAATTTTGAACAAATATAAATAAAAGTTTGAATCACCCTTTTTCCCATGATTATGTAATAAAATACAATAACATGAAAAAACATACATACGTGCATATGGTTGCATAAATATCATTTATATCAAATTATAAAATGAATTATCCATGAATGGTCAAACACCATAGTCCTCACATAACCCTATTAACCAAAAACAAGTACTTTTTTATACAGATTTTTTCTGCATTTTTTTCACTACTTAAGTAAAAAAAAAACAATATAAGTTTGGTTTCGCTGTAATAGTACTGACTGGAGAATTATATTTCCAGGTCATTTTTACAGCATAATAAACACCATAACATCAAAATCACCCCCCAAAAATTGCTGAATTAGACAGCTAGGGAATAATTCCTGGAAGACAGGAGAATTTGTGATTTTGTCTGGACTACCAAGGGACATCAGAATTCTGTTATAAAATAACATGCATTTCTCTGCAGTCATGTACAGAGAACATTGATTTATTAAGTCAGTGGGTGTAAAGGTAATGGAATATAGGAAGTGGATGATTAATCCATTTTTGATGGGTTTCCACATGCCTGGGTAGAAATAACTGCAAATAATTCAGCTGTCACCTACTGTAGGTGGAAGTACATTTAATGACAGTCAGCTACTGATTGTTCACTGTGAATTGTAGTTCCACATTCCCACAGAAGAAATGGAAAAAGTACACGAGTCATAATTGCCTGAAGGAGGAATAATTTGCTTATTTTAAGTACACTCAATTTAAAATGACTGAATTATTCAAGGATGCCTTGACACCTTGTGAACTATGATGTAATTTATTAACTCCTGCTTAGAACAAAGCTGAAATATTTATCCGGTCCATTGAAGGCGGGTTGAGAGGAGATCATAATTCTTCAAACTCTTTTGAAAACAGGACTTTTAACCTATTGTACCTGATTATAGTACATGTCTTAAAATCACTAAAAGGTTTTCAGATGAAGTCTTGGTGCACCATCTAGTGGGAAGGAATTAGGAGGAAAACAACTTTACATTACAACCAAAAAATAAGTTTGAGCATTTAACGTCAGTGGCAAACAAAAAACATCCAAATGAATAGGCAAATGGAAACAATGATAGATTTTTTAAAATCCATATTATTTATTTGCCTTGGGGGTAAAATAGCTTTAATAGAGCAGCTTTGCATTTGATCGGTGGAAAATCAGTTAATACCAGCAGAGAACTATTGATTTTCCAAGCCATCACAGCTGTAAAGCGCCATCCGCCAGTGTCTCCTGCACTCAGCGTGTCTGCTAACGCACAAAGGAGTTGTCAAATGACCATACATAGAATTGACTATGTAAGGATCAATGGTTAAAAATAGCAAGTACTTAGGAATGAGAGTGTAAGAAGTTTCATACAGCAACATACTAATTCTTTTGAAGGGGTTGGATACCTTGGGGATAGTTTTTCTTTTTAGTTAATTGCATGTGTTTGGACTGAAAATGTATTTCTGCCATTTGTTTTTTTTGCACTGTTTTGTTATTAAAAACATTGAAATTATATGGTCAGTGGTCATAAATCAGCTGAGTTGAGACGAGATCAGATCAGCCGAGACAAGCTGAAAAAATCAAAACAGAAAAGTTACAAACTATCCCATTGGACCATTAGAATGAATTCACTGAAGGATTCTCAGTCAACCAATTCTGCAGCCAACAATAACTAGTGCAACCCAAAATGGTTTAAGATTTTAAATATCCACCTAACCTATCAATACATGTCCCTGCACCTTCCTATTACCATTATAACTATCCCTCTCTCTGCTAAATGCTTGCTTTCAATCTGCTAAAAAACGTTTTTATACTTACTAATTGGGATGATAAAGAAGCGGGGTCCATATGTAATAGCCCACCTGGGCGTGTTGGTTTGCAGCCTGAATGATCCTTTATCATGACCCCATAGGCGTGGTCTTGAAATGAAATTTTGCACCCCAGCCTGGCTCCCTCCGCTCTGCCGTGCAGCCTTCCTGAACTCGTCATTTCCGGAAATGCGGGCCCCATAGCAACCCAATATTTACCATAGCAGCACATAGCGCTGCTAAGCGGGGCTTCATAGAACCCCGCTTAGCAGTGCACACCGCTGCTAAGGTAAATATTGTGTTGCTATGGCCCCTTAGCAAACCGATATTTACCGTGGCAGCAGTGTGCACTGCTAAGCGGGGTTCTATGGAGCCCCGCTTAGCAATGCTATGTGCTGCTATGGTAAATATTGGGTTGCTATGGGGATTGACACTTCTGGAAATGAGGCTTCAGCGTCGTTACCACAGGAATGCTGCACGGCAGAGCGGAGGGAGCCAGGCTGGGGGCACGAAATTTGATTTCAAGACCACGCCCATGGGGCGTGATAAAGGATCATTCAGGCTGCAAACCAACACGCCCAGGGGGACTATTGCATATAGCCCACGCTTCATTATCATCCTAATTAGTAAGTATAAAAACGTTTTTTTAACACATTAAAAGCAAGAATTAAGCAGAGAAAGGGATAGTTATAATGGTAATAGGAAGGTGCAGAAAATTGTATTGATAGATTAGGTGGCTTTTAGGAGGTGACAGGTTCCCTTTAAATGAGAACAAATCGCAGAATGTTTTTAGCCAAAAATACATTCATTTAAGTAAGGAAAATTTAAAGGGTATCTGTCAACAGTTTTTTGCTAACTCATCTGACAGCAACATAATGTATATATATCAATAAATGACGGCATCACCTGGACATGAAAAGGTGCTGGCAAAAAAATATACATGAATAAAGAGATTAATTGCCGCGACACTGATCATGGTGTAAATGAACAAGCATATGGCTATGTTTAAGGCTATGTACAGCTAAGGTGGTATATATGTCATATATACCACCTTAGCTGTACATAGCCTTAAACATGTACAGCTAAGGTGGTATATATGTCATATATACCACCTTAGCTGTACATAGCCTTAAACATAGCCATATGCTTGTTCATTTACACCATGATCAGTGTCGCGGCAATTAATCTCTTTATTCATGTATATTTTTTTGCCAGCACCTTTTCATGTCCAGGTGATGCCGTCATTTATTGATATATATATAGTATAATTTTTCTGACGAGCTCCCTTTCCCCTCCCCCAGCCCAGTGGCTGTGACCTGACTCCATCTTGCTGTAGCCCCAGTCCACAGACACACTATACCAGCAGGTTTTAATTGCAACTCACAGACATAAAAATCTCAAACTAGCAACTACATACCGCATGAAGCACTAGTGCGTTAGGACCCGGTAGGTAGAGAGCACTTTGTCGCAGTTACCGGGCTCTTCCCCAATAGCTATTGTTGAAGCTAAGACTCTCTTTTTTTCCTTATATTCTATAGCAGCATTTACTGTGTTTCATTGTCATATATACCACCTTAGCTGTACATAGCCTTAAACATAGCCATATGCTTGTTCATTTACACCATGATCAGTGTCGCGGCAATTAATCTCTTTATTCAAGCAACATAATGTAGACCAGAAACCCTGAATCCAATGGTGTATCACTTAGATTATTGGCTATAGCAATTCTCACAAAAGCAAAGAATTTATTTTCAGGCATGAAGTAGGGTCCAGAGAGCTGTCCCAAACCCAATGTGAGGTGTCAATCACAGCTAGAGGTGTGTCTGACTGCCCTGTGTTTATCTTTCTAGTCCTGCAAAGGTAATTACAGGGTAATAAAGCTTTTAGATTACGTAAACAATTGCACAAACCCTGATAACAGAAGCACAGTTGTTTTTTGTTTTCTAAAGGGAACCTGTCACCTCCATAAAGCCCCCCAGACTATCACTACCTGTCCCTGCACCTTTCCATTACTACTCTAACTATCCCTTTCTGTCCTAAATGTGCTCTGTGACAGTGACTGTGTAATAACACGTTGTTATCACTCACTCATTAGTATGTTAATATGACGGGGGACTACCATTGTTAGTCTCCCTGGGTGGGTATCCTCTCTGTGTCCCTTCGCCCCCTCCTGTATAGTTTATCATATAGTTTATCTCACCCCGGTGTGTTTGCATTAGCAAACATGAAGTAAGTGTGCTTTTTGACTGCGTGGCTAAAATGAAACAGATCATTTTAAGCAACAAGGAACATCAATTCAGGACTTCCTTAGCACTGCACAAGGTGCTGGAATCCGTTTTCATATTAAAACAATTTATCCACACCCCATTGCAGTTGAGGCCCAAGGTGTGTAGTGTGGTGGAATTCCAGGTGACATATGCCTCCATCTCCTCTGCATGCTGCTCTGGGTCTGGTTCTGCCCCTGGAGTCATTAGAAAGATGAAATCCTCCAAGTCCAGGTCAGGCATGCCATGCAGGGATTTATCTAAAAAGCACTGTGTAATGCCATCACAGGAGCAAGTTCAACTGTAGTAGCAGACAGTTTACCTACGTTGTACTGCAATTGCACAGGCCAAGATGGCAGGAAACACTGACTGAGCTTCTTGGTTTTATATGTTTGTCTTGCCTAATGGGCTCGCCTCTTCGAGTGAGTGACAAAATTCAGACCCGAGCAATCAGTACCGGATTTTTATTGTTTTGAAAATCTTGTTGTCTAATGCCTAACTCCTAATTAACCCCTCTTTTTGATTCTCTGCAGAATTAACATTACTGTTAGGCCAGGGTCAAACATCCCAATCCGCTTTTTTAAGCCCTTAGAAAAACTGATCCGTTTTTCTAAGGGTGACAATAGTGTCCCCTGAGGTCCTGGATGTTTTTTGGAAATTTTCTCCCATAGGGCCCCATGTTAAAGAAACGCATGTGTGTTTTGAAAAGCTCACACACGCATGCGTTAACGCATACCCTATATACAGTTGTGGCCAAAACTATTGACACCCCTGCAATTCTGTCAGATAATACTCAGTTTCTTCCTGAAAATGATTGCAATCACAAATTCTTTGGTATTATTATCTTCATTTAATTTGTCTTCAATGAAAAAGCACAAAAAGAATTGTCCTAAAGCCAAATTGGATCTAATTCCACACCAAACATAAAAAAGGGGGTTGACAAAAGTATTGGCACTGTAAGAAAAATCATGTGATGCTTCTCTAATTTGTGTAATTAACAGCACCTGTAACTTACCTGTGGCACCTAACAGGTGTTGGCAATAACTAAATTACACTTTCAGCCAGTTGACATGGATTAAAGTTGACTCAACCTCTGTCCTGTGTCCTTGTGTGTACCACATTGAGCATGGAGAAAAGAAAGAGGACCAAAGAACTGTCTGAGGACTTGAGAAACCAAATTGGGAGGAAGCATGAGCAATCTCAAGGCTACAAGTCCATCTCCAAAGATCTGAATTTCCTGTGTCTACCATGCGCAGTGTCATCAAGAATTTTAAAGCCAATGGCACTGTGGTTAACCTCCCTAGATGTGGACGGAAAAGAAAAATTGGCGAGAGATTTCAACACAAGATTGTGCGGATGGTGGATAAAGAACCTTGACTAACATCCAAGCAAGTTCAAGCTGCCCTGCAGTCTGAGGGTACAATAGTGTCAACCCGTACTATCTGTTGGCATCTGAATGAAAAGGGACTGTATAGTAAGATACCCAGGAAGACCCCACTTCTTACCCCGAGACATAAAAAAGCCAGGCTGGAGTTTGCCAAAACTTACCTGAGAAAGCCTAAAATGTTTTGGAAGAATGTTCTATGGTCAGATGAGACAAAAGTAGAGCTTTTTGGGCAAAGGCATCAACATAGAGTTTACAGGAGAAAAAAAGAGGCATTTAAAGAAGAGAACACGGTCCCTACAGTCAAACATGGCGGAGGTTGCCTGATGTTTTGGAGTTGCTTTGCTGCCTCTGGCACTGGACTGCTTGACCGTGTGCATGGCATTATGAAGTCTGAAGACTACCAACAAATTTTGCAGCATAATGTAGGGCCCAGTGTGAAAAAGCTGGGTCTCCCTCAGAGGTCATGCGTCTTCCAGCAGGACAATGACCCAAAACACACTTCAAAAAGCACTAGAAAATGGTTTGAGAGAAAGCACTGAATACTTCTAAGGTGGCCAGCAATGAGTCCAGACCTGAATCTCATAGAACACCTGTGGAGAGACCTAAAAATGGCAGTTTGGAGAAGGCACCCTTCAAATATCAGGGACCTGGAGCAGTTAGCCAAAGAAGAATGGTCTAAAATTCCAGCAGAGCATTGTAAGAAACTCATTGATGGTTACCGGAAGCAGTTGATCGCAGTTATTTTGGCTAATTGTTGTGCAACCAAGTATTAGGCTAAGGGTGCCAATACTTTTGTCTGGCCCATTTTTGGAGTTTTGTGTGAAATGATCAATGTTTTGCTTTTGCTTCATTCTCTTTTGTGTTTTTTCATTGAAGACAAATTAAATGAAGATAATAATACCAAAGAATTTGTGATTGCAATCCTTTTCAGGAAGAAACTGAGTATTATCTGACAGAATTGCAGGGGTGTCAATACTTTTGGCCACAACTGTACTCGAGTATAAGCCCACCTCGGCTTATACTCGAGTCACTCGGTATTTGCTGTGGGGGGTGCGGTGACCGGGGGCTGGAGGAGACAGGAGGGGGCCGCAGTGACCACGGGCGGTCACGTGGGCTGCCCATTAGTGTAATAAATATGCACTGCATCCCCCCATCCATTAGCGGTGGGGGGAGCAGTGCATATTGCACTACACTGGCCCCCAGAAGTGATATACAGGCCCCCTCCTTAGTATCTGTCTCCCAGGCTGCGGCATCTGTTAAAATAACAAACATTTTATACATTACCTTTCCGGTGACTCCTTGCTGGCACCGCCGCGTCCTCCGGTCTCCCTGCTTCTTCCTGATTTTGCCGGTGTCATGTGACCGGCGCAGCAGCGATGATGGTATCGCTGCTGCGTCAGCCACAGGAATAGAAGCAGACACAAGCAGGAAGATGCCGGGAGACCAGAGGACGCGGCGCTGCCAGGAAGGAGTCGCCGGAAAGGTAATGTATAAAATGTTTGTTATTTTAATGTGTGCCGCAGTATGGGGGCCAGATGCTAAGGAGTGGGGGCTGTATATCACTGACGGGGGCCAGAATACTAAGGAGGGGGCCTGTATACTACTGTTGGGAGCCTGTATACTACTGCTGGGGGCCTGTATACTACTGCTAGGGGGCCTTTATACTACTTCTAGGGGGCCTGTATACTACTGCTGGGGGCCTGAATACTACTGCTGGGGGCCTGTATACTACTGCTGGGGGCCTGTATACTACTGCTTGGGGGCCTGTATACTGCTGCTTGGGGGCCTGTATACTGCTGCTTGGGGGCCTGTATACTACTGCTTGGGGCCTGTATACTACTGCTGGGGGCCTGTATACCACTGTTGGGGGGCGCTATATACCGGGATGGGAGGCTATATAACAGAATGGGGGTCTGCTGCATTTCTCACCCTAGGCTTATACTCGAGTCAATACATTTCTCTAGTTTTGGAGGGTAAAATTAGGGGCCTCGGCTTATACTCGAGTATATACGATATGCGTTTTTGGACTTTGAAAAAAAATTTGAAAAATGATGCCAAAAACGGATTTAAGCCAAAAAAGGATGGAATGTGTGACCCTGGCCTTACAAATCCAATTTCCCAAGCCACAAGGTATAACAACTTGGTTGTGGTTAGGTGCAGTCGTTATTGAAGCATGACATCTTTGTGGGAGACACAACAATGAAAACAAATACCATAAGGTTATTCAGGTCACAATTCACCACCAATTCATCTGAAATGCTGAATAAGGTTAGTGGACACTGAGCACAGCAGGAATGCAAGGACAACTTTAATATGAATTATACATACAACATAGTCGTGCACTAGCCAAAAGTCTGTATTGTAAATGTATGGCATGAAATGTGAGCTCCAATAGGGACAGTGTTGCCAATGTATGTAAACCACTATGGAATTAATAGCGCTGCATAAATAAATAAATATTAGTATTATTATTATGACATGAAATAGTGATTGCACATTTTCAAGAAGCAATATTCATACTATGGCGTTTCGTCAGTGTGAACAGACCTATAAGATCATGGATGTTAAGCATATAATGGCCATGTGTTATTGTAGAACAGAGTTATAAATAACAATTTGGTGTGTAAGTGATCAATTTAGAAGACTTAAGATAATTATTTTAGTCACATTACTTATGATTTTAGTACTGACAATGAAGCAAGTATATCTCAATAAATTAGAATATCATCAAAAAGATAATTTACTTCAGTACTTCAATATATAAAGTGAAACACACATAATATATAAAGTCATTACAGAGTGATTTATTTTAACTGTTTATTTCTGTAAATGTTGATGATTAAGGCTTACAGCCAATGAAAACCCGAGAGTCATTATCTAAGGAAAATAGAATTTTTACCACAAAACACCTGCAAAGACTTACTAAGCATTTAAAATAATTCAGTAAGCTAAATAATCAATGGACAGGCTGCTAACTTGATAGATGTCCAGAAGGCAGTTATCGACACACTCCACAAGGAGGGTAAGCCACAAAAGGTTATTGCTAAAGAAGCTAGATGTTCACAGAGTGCTGTATCCAAGCATGTTGATGGAAAGTTGAGTGGAAGGAAAAAGTGTGGTAGAGAAAGGTGTACAAGCAACTGGGATAACCGCTGCCTTGAAGGGATTGTTAAGAAAAGGCCATTCAAAAATTTGAGGTAGATTCACAAGGAGTTCACTGCTGCTGAGTCAGTGATTCAAGAGCAACCACACACAGACGTATCCAAGACATGGGCTACAACTGTCACATTCCTTGTGACAAGCTACTTATGACCAATGGACAAAGCAAGAAGTGTCTTACCTGGGCCAAGGACAAAAAGTACTGCATTGTTGCACCATGGTCCAAGGTGTTGTTTCCAGATTAAAGTAAATTATGCATTTCATTTGGAAATCAAGGTCCCAGAGTCTGGAGGAAGAGTGGAGAGGCACACAATCTAAGCTACTTGAGAGCTAGTGTGAAGTTTCAACATTCAATGATGGTTTGGGGAGCAGTGTCATCTACTGGTGTAGGACCACTGTGTTTTATCAAGATCAAAGTCAGCGCTTCAGTCTACCAGGAAATTTTAGAGAACTTCATGCTTGCCTCTGCCGACAAGCTTTTTGGAGATGGAAATTTCATTTTCTGGCAGGACTTAGCACCTGTCCACACTGCCGAAAGTACCAATACCTGGTTTAATAAGCACAGTGTGTGCTTGATTGGCCAGCAAAGTAGCCTGACCTAAACCCAATAGAGACAAAACAATGCAGTAATTCATGCAAAAGGAACCCCGACTAAGTATTGAGTGCATTTACTGTTCATACTTTTTATTAGGCCAACATTTATGAGTTAAAAATCATTTTTTCAGTTGGTCTTATAAAATATTCTAATTTTCAGAGATAATGGCTTTTGGGTTTTCATTGGCTGTAAGCCATAATCATCAACATTACCAGAAAAAAAAACAGTTGAAATAGATCACTCTGTTTGTAATGACTACATAATATATGCGTTTCACTTTATGTATTGAATTACTGAAATAAATTAACTTTTTGATGATATTCTAATTTATTGAGATGCACTTGTAATGATGATAATTAGATTATTGGTGAAATTAACAGAAATGTTCTATTTATTTATTATTACTTGCTACAATTCTTATTCATAAGATTTCACAAATGTATTCTTACTAGTACATGACCCAGCTATGCCTATAGAAATCATTACATTATTTTTATAAGCAAACTTCTATGTCTTTTAAAATGCACTGGAAAATTCAAACAATTATTTATATATTTATTATAAAGAGTATAGGTTTTGTGGATGTACAGTGAAAATCTAGATCACCTTCAAATCTCTTTGCAAAGCTATTCTGTCTACACCCGATCCTTTTATGACAAATGCAAGCTCTAGTTCTCAGGTTTTTGATTCTTTATATTAAAAGGTGAACAAAAAAGACAAGGTAGATAATGAAAAAGTGACCGAAGGAGAATTTCTACTATGCAGCAAAATCTTTTCAGTGAGCTCAGACGGTGCTGAAGCGTTAAGTGGGTTGGAAAAGAGACGAGAAAAGTTAAAAGTGAAATAACAAAGATAAGAAGAAAATGTGCGGAGAGAAGACAGTAGAGTAGACAAACTACAGATAAGAAAACACAAAAAAGGGGTGTTTTGGGATATGAGCTATGAATCATATATTGGAATTTTATTGATTATAAAATAGGCAAAAACATAAAGAATTTGGCCAATGTATGAATGGAGCATTTTAAAGAGGTCTACTTATTCAACCACCAGCCTCTGAATGTAGCCATAATGGTACTCTAAACCACAGAAAAAACTGTATAACAAAACGTGTGGAAGTACATTGCTATAATAAAGTAATAATGATAAGCAAGTGCTGGTAAAAAACAGTATAAAAAGCAGGGTACTTAGTTAATACGTTTTTGCAAAAAAGTTACGTAAGCCGTTCTACCTCTTCACGGTGACACTTATTAGCAAGACAGGGAGCGCCCCACCCCCTCCAATTCTGAGCCAGGCTCATAAACCTTCTGCTACACTGTATCCATATTGGACTCTGGCCTGTCTTCACCCTGCATCCAGAGGTATGTTCATACAGGATCAGGTTTTAAATTAGTTAGATAGGACCATTCTGATAAGGGTCACCGTGAAGAGGTAGAACGGCTTACGTACTTTTTTGCAAAAAACGTATTAACTAAGTACCCTGTTTTTTATACTGTTTTTCACCAGCACTTGCTTATTATTATTACTTTATTATAGCAGTGTACTTCCACATGTTTTCTTATACTGTTTTTTCTGGGGTTTAGATATTTGGTGGTGTGAACATTGTGTCCTGGCTCAGGTGCAGTTTCTCGTAATGGTACTCGTCTTAAATACAAGGCCAAGGTCTATGTTAGGTAATAATAATGAATGTTTGAGGAATTAAAATCTATACATATATGTCTAAGGTTCAAAAGTAATTGCTTCAGGAATTTACGTTATAGCAGATATCTTGGTTTAATAAGTAATACCTGAGGATTAGGGATGGGCGAATCTACTCGCTAGGACTGGTTACTCGGCGAGTAGTAAGGCACTCGCAGGACTCGGTACTCTGCGAGTTTCTCAGCGTTTACTCGCACGAGTCCAATGCAAATCAATGGCAAACGCTGACAAAACTAGGATTGCTATTGTCTTACATTAGACTCGGCTACTGTGCCAGTGATAGCAGGGAAACTCGCAAAGTAACTGCTGTTACTTTGCGAGCCGAGTCCAGCTGTCTTCTCTGTGCAGCTCCAGGGTCCTAGAGCCTGCCTGCTCACAGACATGATGTAGCAGTGCTGAGATTGTTCTCAGTCTGCTCATTCCCTGTGCATAGACATCTATATCTATGCACAGGGGATGTAGCAGAGAGGACATCGCGTTTTGTACTGCGTCGGACAGAAGAGGATTTTTTTAATTAAAAATGGAGTCCCTAATGGCTTTTTTTTTTTTTTTCAAATAAAAAATTTTCTCTGTGTTGTGTTTTTTTAACCCTTTATTGGAGATTCTTAGTGGCTGGGTCAAACGTGGCCTGACATTAAGAATCTCGGGCTTAATACCAGCTTGTATAGCAAAGCTGGTATTAACCCCTTTATTACCCAGCGTGCCACCGCCACCAGGGCCGCTGGAAGAGCGGGGTTCAGCGCCAGAGGATAGCGCTTCAATGAACGCACCATCTTCTGGGGCGGCTGCGGGCTGCAATTTGCAGCGGGGGGTGCCCAGAAAGCTTGGGCATCCCTGCGCTGCGGATTCCAGCCCCCAGCTGCTTAGCTGTACCTGGCTAGACATAGAAATTGCGCGGAGCCCCACGCATTTTTTTTTTATTATTTCATGAATTTCAGAGTCAGAGTCTCAGAGTCAGAGTCTCAGAGTCAGAGTCTCAGAGTCAGAATCTCAGAGTCAGAGTCAGAGTCTCAGAGTCAGAGTCTGACTCAGAGTCAGAGTCTCAGAGTCAGAGTCTCAGAGTCAGAGTCAGAGTCTCAGAGTCAGAGTCAGAGTCTCAGAGTCTCAGAGTCAGAGTCTCAGAGTCAGAGTCAGAGTCTCAGGGTCAGAGTCTCAGAGTCAGAGTCTCAGAGTCAGAGTCAGAGTCTCAGAGTCAGAGTCTCAGAGTCAGAGTCTCAGAGCCAGAGTCAGAGTCTCAGAGTCAGAGTCTCAGAGTCAGAGTCTCAGAGTCAGAGTCAGAGTCTCAGAGTCAGAGTCTCAGAGTCAGAGTCAGAGTCTCAGAGTCAGAGTCTCAGAGTCAGAGTCAGAGTCAGAGTCTCAGAGTCAGAGTCTCAGAGTCAGAGTCTCAGAGTCAGAGTCAGAGTCTCAGAGTCAGAGTCTCAGAGTCAGAGTCAGAGTCTCAGAGTCAGAGTCTCAGATTCAGAGTCTCAGAGTCAGAGTCTCAGATTCAGAGTCTCACCCTCAGAGCCAGAGTCAGAGTCTCAGAGTCAGAGTTTCAGAGTCAGAGTCTCAGAGTCTCAGAGTCAGAGTCTCAGAGTCAGAGTCAGAGTCTCAGAGTCAGAGTCTCAGAGTCAGAGTCTCAGAGTCAGAGTCAGAGTCTCAGAGTCAGAGTCAGAGTCTCAGAGTCAGAGTCTCAGAGTCAGAGTCAGAGTCTCAGAGTCTCAGAATCAGAGTCTCAGAGTCTCAGAGTCAGAGTCTCAGATTCAGAGTCTCACCCTCAGAGCCAGAGTCAGAGTGTCAGAGTCAGAGTCTCACCCTCAGAGCCAGTCAGAGTCTCAGAGTCAGAGTCTCAGAGTCAGAGTCTCAGAGTCAGAGTCTCAGAGTCAGAGTCTCAGAGTCAGAATCTCAGAGTCAGAATCTCAGAGTCAGAGTCTCAGAGTCAGAGTCTCAGATTCAGAGTCAGAGTCTCAGAGTCTCAGAGTCAGAGTCTCAGAGTCAGAGTCAGAGTCTCAGAGTCAGAGTCTCAGAGTCAGAGTCTCAGAGTCAGAATCTCAGAATTTCATGAAATAATTTAAAAAAAATGCGTGGGGCTCCGCGCAATTTCTATGTCTAGCCAGGTACAGCTAAGCAGCTGGGGGCTGGAATCCGCAGCGCAGGGATGCCCAAGCTTTCTGGGCACCCCCCGCTGCAAATTGCAGCCCGCAGCTGCCCCAGAAGATGGCGCGTTCATTGAAGCGCCATCCTCTGGAGCTGAACCCCGCTCTTCCAGCGGCCCTGGTGGCGGTGGCACGCTGGGTAATAAAGAGGTTAGGGCCAGCTTTGTATTATCAGCTGGCCCTAAGCCCGAAATTTATGGTGGTCACGCCAATATTAGACATGACCGCCATGAATTTCTATTAAATTGTTTTAAAAAAAACACAACACAGAGAAAATTTTTTATTAGAAATAAAAAAAAAAGCCATTAGGGACTCCATCTTTAATTAAAAAAATCCTCTTCCGTCCGACGCAGTCCAAAACGCGATGTCCTATCTGCTCATCCCTGTGCATAGATATAGATGTCTATGCACAGGGAATGAGCAGACTGAGAACAATCTCAGCTCTGCTACATCAGGCAGCAGGCGGGCTCTAGGACCCTGGAGCTGCGGCAGCCAGCACACAGAGCAGACAGGACTCTTATCTGTGCGAGTTTCCCAGCGATTACTTGCAAAGTAAACGAGTCCAATGCAAATCAATGGCAGGTTGAAGCTTCCGAGACACATCTGTGATTTGTAAATCGCACACTACTCGCTATTACTCGCTTCCCCATTCATTAACATTGGACTCGCTAGACTCTCAACGAGTAGCGAGTCCTGTGCTCGGACTCGCTAGAGTCAAGCGAGTCCGAGTAATTTAGGATTCGCTCATCACTACTGAGGATCTGATATATCTGATCAGTTATTGGAAACAAGGTCTTTCCACTGGACAAGAAGCCTCACTATTGGCTTCCACTGGACTGCTTGCTAGCAATAGGTCTCCTAAGAACTGCTCATGAGACAGCAATGACTTTTCAGAATATAAATATCTCTATGGGTGGCATTTACCAATCAAGCAGACAAAAAATAATTACCTTTATGGCCACATGATGGATGAACATATAAAACACAGTTTTATAATTTGGAGTTCTTTATCAATCCAATTTTTGCTGAGATTTCTCAGAAGTTAGAGAATTATAATAGTAATTGGCCAGTCTAAATGACCAATTAACAAATACAGGAGGGTATTGTGAGTAGGGATGGGCGAATCTACTCGCTAGGACTCGTTACTCAGCGAGTAGTAAGGGACTCGCAGGACTCGGTACTCTGCGGGTTTCCCTGCTATCACTGGCACAGTAACGAGTCCAATGCAAATCAATGGCAATCTTAGTTTTGTCAGAGAGTCTGACAAAACTAGGATTGCCATTGACTTGCATTGGACCCCTTACTGTGCGAGTAAACGCTGGGAAACTCGCACAGTAGGGAGTCAGGCTGTCTGCTCTGTGTGCAGGCTGCCGCAGCTTCAGGGTCCTAGAGCCTGCCTGCTCTTCCTGTGCACAGAGATGATGTAGCAGAGCTGAGATTGTTCTCAGTCTGCTCATTCCCTGTGAATAGACATCTATATCTATGCACAGGGGATGTAGCAGAGAGGACATCACGTTTTGGACTACGTCGGACGGAAGAGGATTTTTTTAATTAAAGATGGAGTCCCTAATGGCTTTTTTTTTTTTATTTCTAATAAAAAAATTTCTCTGTGTTGTGTTTTTTTTAACCCTTTATTGGAGATTCTTAGTGGCCGGGTCAAACCTGGTCTGACATTAAGAATCCCGGGCTTAATACCAGCTTGTATAACAAAGCTGGTATTAACCCCTTTATTACCCAGCGTGCCACCGCCACCAGGGCCGCTGGAAGAGCGGGGTTCAGCGCCAGAGGATGGCGCTTCAATGAACGCGCCATCTTCTGGGGTGGCTGCGGGCTGCAATTTGCAGCGGGGGATGCCCAGAAAGCTTGGGCCTCCCTGCGCTGCGGATTCCAGCCCCCAGCTGCTTAGCTGTACCTGGCTAGACATAGAAATTGCGCGGAGCCCCACGCATTTTTTTTTTATTATTTAATTAAATAATAAAAAAAAAGGGCTCCCATATATTCTTGTGTCTGGCCAGGTACAAATAGGCACCTGGGGGTTGGGGGCAGTCCGTCGCTGCCTGCTGGATCCGGCTGGTTCCAGAAATACGGCGAAGCCCACGTAAATTTTTTTCTGACAAATCCATAAAACAATGTAAATAAAAGGGACTGCATCTTTATTAACCCCTGGACCATGGGCGAGGGGTTAATAAAGATGCAGTCCCTTTTTTAGGATTGTTTTATTGATTTTTCAGAAAAAAAATTACGTAGGCTTTGCCGTATTTCTGGAACCAGCTGGATCCAGCAGGCAGAGACGGGCTGCCCCCAACCCCCAGGTGCCTATTTGTACCTGGCCGGACACAAGAATATAGGCAAGCCCTCTTTTTTTATTATTTCATGAATTTCATGAAATAATAAAAAAAAAAATGCGTGGGGCTCCGCGCAATTTCTATGTCTAGCCAGGTACAGCTAAGCAGCTGGGGGCTGGAATCCGCAGCGCAGGGAGGCCCAAGCTTTCTGGGCACCCCCCGCTGCAAATTGCAGCCCGCAGCCGCCCCAGAAGATGGCGCGTTCATTGAAGCGCCATCCTCTGGCACTGAACCTTGCTCTTCCAGCGGCCCTGGTGGCGGTGGCAGGCTGGGTAATAAAGGGGTTAAAACCAGCTTTGTTATACAAGCTGGTATTAAGCCCGAGATTCTTAATGTCAGACCAGGTTTGACACGGCCACTAAGAATCTCCAATAAAGGGTTAAAAAAAACACAACACAGAGAAAAATTTTTATTAGAAATAAAGAAAAAAAAGCCATTAGGGACTCCATCTTTAATTAAAAAAATCCTCTTCCGTCCGACGTAGTCCAAAACGCGATGTCCTCTCTGCTACATCCCCTGTGCATAGATATAGATGTCTATGCACAGGGAATGAGCAGACTGAGAACAATCTCAGCTCTGCTAAATCAGGCAGCAGGCGGGCTCTAGGACCCTGGAGCTGCGGCAGCCTGCAGCCCGACAGAGCAGACAGCTCTTACTGTGCGAGTTTCCCTGCTATCACTGGCACAGTAACGAGTCCAATGCAAGTCAATGGCAATCCTAGTTTTGTCAGAGTCTCTGACAAAACTAGGATTGCCATTGATTTGCATTGGACTCGTTACTGTGCCAGTGATAGCAGGGAAACTCGAAGAGTAACGAATCCTAGCAGATAGAGCCTGAAGCTTCCGAGACACATCTGCGATTTGTAAATCGCACATTACTCGCTATTACTCGCTTCCCCATTCATTAACATTGGACTCGCTAGACTCGCAACAAGTAGCGAGTCTTGGGCTCGGACTCGCTAGAGTCAAGCGATTCCGAGTAATTTAGGACTCGCCCATCACTAGTTGTGAGCATTGTCTCTGCCATGTGCAAAAGTAATTTTACAGGGAAGTGGGTAAGGAAAGAGGAGAAAGATAATAATGATATAAATGCTAAACCTTCTCCCAATGAACACTGCACAAGGTAAAAAGTAAACATGGGAGGTGTTAAACTACTGTATATATTGTGAAAAAGCGTTTAACATGAAAACATTTAAGCATTAGGCTTTTTTCTATTTAACGAAAACCTGTCATTAAAAAAAACAAAAACTACTAACCTGCAGATATGGGGTTTATCTGCAGGCTAATAATATTGCGACACGGTGTGGTCAATGTACTGCTAGAAAAAAATGTTCAATTTTCACATGGAAAGTCTTTGGCTTTCAGTCCTGTGGGCGTGGCTGGAGTGGTTTTAGACACTGCTCAATGCATAGTTAATGGTAACTATAACCAGGCTACAGCATTGAATGACAGGCAGCTCAGTATTGCATCAGTATAGAGCCCGCTGGCTATCGGCGCCGAGGGTGTGGTTATAGCTGCCACTCACTGTGTACTGAGCACTGAATGAAACCTCGATTGCTTCATTCATATGACTGAAAACCCAAGACTGCTAGGAGGAATAAAGTTCATTTCCTACCAGCAGTGGTGCACCGGTCAATAGAACGCTATTAACCTGCAGATTAACCCAACATTTCTACAGGTTAATACTGTTTTTACATGACAGGTTCCTTTTAAGATTCCCTTTTAAATTTCCCTTTCTTTCTTCCTTCCCATGTAGACTTTCTTAATTAAAACTAATAAAACAGCTATCACTTCTATTCTTTCACATAATACCGGCAGCCATATTTTACCCTGTGGCAAAATGTCTCATCGTGTTAATATCAAAAATGACAATCTTTGCATCAATTTACAACTTACACAAAATTCTAAAGCAGTTTTCATAATAAAATGGCAATGGGTATCATCTTTTATACCCTAAGGCATTGAAATGACAGGGCATACCCCTGGTAATAGGGCAGTATATAATGTAAGATTCAGCTCACATGAAAAGCATTGAATATTGCCACGGGGAACGCAAGTCAGATATTATTTGTATATTGAAAGCACTGCTATATATTATTTGCACGTGATTCCCACAATGACCTAGTTTTATTCACACACTGGTTTTATTACTACTAGCTTTTAAAGCAGATCTGGATAGCTAGACAATGAATACCCTTAAATATAAAGACTGTTACAAATAATTTTTTCCCTTCAGTTTTTTTTACCTATCACCTTTTTTATGCTGCTACAATGGATTTGTAATATTGCAGAATACAAAGCATAGCTATAGCTACGGCTCAGACCTACTTGCATAAGTCTAAAAGTTAATATATCACAAATTTTCGTTTATCAACGATTATTGATTTTATCACTAAACATTTTTAAAATGGAATAAAATTACCGTAATTAGTTATTTTTTTCATTCATTTATTGGGGGTTGGCACTTTTATTTGTTGGAACACTGACTCAATTAGTCTCTGAACTGTTGCCTCTGCACAAGCAAAATAGTGCTGGACTGTGATCATAAACTTTAAAAAAAATCCCACTTTTGGCAAAACATAGTAGAGAGGGGAAGTGATGTCAGACACAGGGGAGCAGATTCTGCCCATATTTACTGCAGTTTTAATGCAAACATGTCAAACATGAGCTGCTGCTCCCCTTAGAGTTTGAAAGTTCGAAATATAAAAACTTTAAAAATTTGTTTTCATATTTTATAGCATTAAAATAGTTTTAAATATTGAGGATAAAAAATAATATACAACATTAACACTTACTGTATTTTTCACTCTATAAGATGCACTTGATTATAAGACGCAGCTCAAATTTGGTGAAGGAAAAGAGAAAAAAAATTATTAATGTTAAATGGGGTCCATCTTTTAATGCCAATGTCCATCTTACAAAGCATATAGGTGTCCCTCATCCTGGTATGCAGCCCCCATATCCTGTATATGGCCCCCTTGTGCTGGCACATTAGCTCCCTTGTACTGTCACATTAGGCCCCTTGGACTGGCACATTATTCCCCTTGGGCTTGCACATTAGCCCCCCTGTGCTTGATGTGGACTCCCCGTCACGCTATTTGCCCCCCTGTGCTGGATGTGGCACCCCATCAGGCTATATGTCCCCCTGTGCTGGATGTGGCCCCCCATCACACTATATACCCCCCTGCTGGCACGCACACATTAAAATAACAACCGCTGTTACTTACCCTTTGTCGCTCGCTCCGTGCTCCCAGCTCCTCGGTCTCCTCCTGTGTATCCTGGCATCCGATCATGTGAACGGGGCGCACAGTGATGACATCACTGTGCTGTGCTGATCACGTGATCGGATGCCATCACAGACACAAGAAGAGCCTAACGAGCGGGGAGCATGGAGCGAGCGATGGAGGGTAAGCAACAGCGGTTGTTATGTTAATGTGCTCACACCAGCAGGGGGCATATAGAATTATGGAGGGCCACATCCAGCACAGGAAGGCATATAGCATGATGGGCGGCCACACCTAGCACAGGTGGCCATTAAGCACGATGTGGGGCCATATCTAGCACAGTGGGGGTGAGTGCAGGCACATGTCATATACACGGCTCCCCCGTCCATCTGTCAGGGCCGATTCAGCACTGAGGTGATGGACAGCTGGTGCAGTGCATATTACATGACGCTAATGAGCGGGAGTACGTGCCTCCTGCAGCCTGCTCCAGTCCTCGGACACCGCTCCAGAGCCACCCTCCCCTCTACTACAGCACATAGTAGATTTGGATTTTAAGACGCAACCCCCACTTTCCCCAAAAATTTGGGGAAACAAAAGTATGTCTTATAATCCAAAAAATACGGTACTACTTTAATATTTTATTTGGTTTTGCTTTTTATGATATACTAGATGGGAGCCCGATTCTAAAGAATCGGGTAGTCTAGAATCCATATATAGTTTATTTACTAATAGTTACAGGAGTGCGGTGAAAAGAATTGTGTGTATACAGGCGGCTCTGTGGGTAGCACAGTATACAGCGGCTCTGTGGCTAGCACAGTATACAGCGGCTCTGTGGTTAGCACAGTATACAGCGGCTCGGTGGCTAGCACAGTATACAGCAGCTCGGTGGACAGCACTGCGCGGTGGCTTGGTGGCCAGCACTGCGCGGTGGCTCGGTGGCCAGCACTGTGCGGTGGCCAGCACTGCGCGGTGGCTCGGTGGCCAGCACTGCGCGGTGGGCAGCACTGCGCGGTGGCTCGCTGGCCAGCACTGCGCGGTGGCTCGGTGGCCAGCACTGTGTGGTGGCTCGGTGGCCAGCACTGCGCGGTGGTGCTGGGGGGCAGGGGAGAGCGGAGGCTGGGGGGCACAGCAGAGCAGAGGCTGGGGGGCACAGCAGAGGGGAAGCTGGGGGGCACAGCAGAGGGGAGGCTGGGGGGCACAGCAGAGGGGAGGCTGGGGGGCACAGCAGAGGGGAGGCTGGGGGGCACAGCAAAGGGGAGGCTGGGGGGAACAGCAGAGGGCAGGCTGGGGGGCACAGCAGAGGGGAGGCTGGGGGGCACAGCAGAGGGGAGCGGAGGCTGTGGGGCAGAACACTCACCGGGGCTGTCGGCAGTCAGCTGGGCTGTCGGCAGTCAGCGGCAGTGGTGGGTCTGCTACTTCCGGTTCGGGTGTTTTACACAGGGCACAGGCCATCACGGAAGTTGGCTGGATTGCCCGGAAGTGGCCTTCGGGTTTTATATATAAGAAGCCTTTAAGTTGACCACACCAGTGTATGGCTGACATAATGTGTCAAATTTGGAAGGATTTGCCAAAAATAAGATATAAAAGGATACAAACAGATAGTACCATGACATCTGTGCAACAAGGCTAATATTAAACCTCTTGGATTTTAAAAATGCTGATACGTTAACCCCAAGAAATAAGATGCATGCTCTCAAACGTTGAATTCTGCCATTGCTTTTTTACATGTTTTTTTTTCCCCATAAAAGTATTTAATAAACTAAACAATAACACACAGTTAAGCAGCATCTCTAAATGCAAAGAGGGCTGGAATTTTCATAAAATCAAATCCTTTCATCCATTTTCCTTGAACTGATAAATGCAGCAGATTTTCTACGCAAAAAAACACAGATGCTTTGCACTCAGCATTCACACTATGTGGGAATGTAAGAGGGTGGACCTACAGTTGTATGCTCCCCGGAAGTTAAGGCCACTTTACACACACCAACTAGGGATGGGCGAATCTACTCGCTAGGACTCGTTACTCGGCGAGTAGTAAGGGACTCGCAGGACTCGGTACTCTGCGAGTTTCCCAGTGATTACTCGCACGAGTCCAATGCAAATCAATATCAATCCTAGTTTTGTTAGAAACGCTGACAAAACTAGGATTGCCATTGTTTGCATTAGACTCGGCTACTGTGCCAGTGATAGCAGGGAAACTCGCAAAGTAACTGCTGTTTCTTTGCGAGCCGAGTCCAGCTGTCTTCTCTGTGCAGCTCCATGGTCCTAGAGCCCGCCTGCTCACAGAGATGATGTAGCAGTGCTGAGATTGTTCTCAGTCTGCTCATTCCCTGTGCATAGACATCTATATTTATGCACAGGGGATGTAGCAGAGAGGACATCGCGTTTTGGACTACGTCGGACAGAAGAGGATTTTTTTAATTAAAGATGGAGTCCCTAATGGCTTTTTTTTTATTTCAAATAAAAAAATTTCTCTGTGTTGTGTTTTTTTAACCCTTTATTGGAGATTCTTAGTGGCTGGGTCAAACGTGGCCTGACATTAAGAATCTCGGGCTTAATACCAGCTTGTATAACAAAGCTGGTATTAACCCCTTTATTACCCAGCGTGCCATTGCCACCAGGGCCGCTGGAAGAGCAGGATTCAGCGCCAGAGGATGGCGCTTCAATGAACGCGCCATCTTCTGGGGCGGCTGCGGGCTGCAATTTGCAGCGGGGGTGCCCAGAAAGCTTGGGCATCCCTGCGCTGCGGATTCCAGCCCCCAGCTGCTTAGCTGTACCTGGCTAGACATAGAAATTGCGCGGAGCCCCACGCATTTTTTTTATTATTTAATGAATTTCAGAGTCAGAGTCTCAGAGTCAGAGTCTCAGAGTCAGAGTCAGAGTCTCAGAGTCGGAGTCGCCTCAGAGTCGGAGTCGCCTCGGAGTCGGAGTCGCCTCGGAGTCGGAGTCGTCTCGGAGTCGGAGTCTCCTCAGAGTCGGAGTCTCGGAGTCGGAGTCGTCTCAGAGTCGGAGTCGTCTCGGAGTCGGAGTCGTCTCGGAGTCGGAGTCGTCTCGGAGTCGTCTCGGAGTCGAGTCGGAGTCGTCTCGGAGTCGGAGTCGTCTCGGAGTCGAGTCGGAGTCGTCTCGGAGTCGGAGTCGTCTCGGAGTCGGAGTCGTCTCGGAGTCGGAGTCGGAGTCGTCTCAGAGTCGAGTCGGAGTCGGAGTCGTCTCGGAGTCGGAGTCGTCTTGGAGTCGGAGTCGTCTCGGAGTCGGAGTCGGAGTCGTCTCGGAGTCGGAGTCGTCTCAGAGTCGGAGTCGTCTCGGAGTCGGAGTCGTCTCGGAGTCGAGTCGGAGTCGGAGTCGTCTCGGAGTCGTCTCGGAGTCGAGTCGGAGTCGGAGTCGGAGTCGTCTCGGAGTCGGAGTCGTCTCGGAGTCGGAGTCGTCTCGGAGTCAGAGTCGTCTCGGAGTCGGAATCGTCTCGGAGTCGGAGTCGTCTCGGAGTCGGAGTCGTCTCGGAGTCGGAGTCATCTCGGAGTTGAGTCGGAGTCGGAGTCGTCTCGGAGTCGGAGTCGTCTCGGAGTCGGAGTCAAAAAAATGCGTGGGGCTCCGCGCAATTTCTATGTCTAGCCAGGTACAGCTAAGCAGCTGGGGGCTGGAATCCGCAGCGCAGGGATGCCCAAGCTTTCTGGGCACCCCCCGCTGCAAATTGCAGCCCGCAGCCGCCCCAGAAGATGGCGCGTTCATTGAAGCACCATCCTCTGGCGCTGAACCCCGCTCTTCCAGCGGCCCTGGTGGCGGTGGCACGCTGGGTAATAGAGGTTAGGGCCAGCTTTGTATTATCAGCTGGCCCTAAGCCCGAAATTTATGGCGGTCACGCCAATATTAGACATGACCGCCATGAATTTCTATTAAATTGTTTTAAAAAAAACACAACACAGAGAAAATTTTTTATTAGAAATAAAAAAAAAAGCCATTAGGGACTCCATCTTTAATTAAAAAAATCCTCTTCCGTCCGACGCAGTCCAAAACGCGATGTCCTCTCTGCTCATCCCTGTGCACAGATATAGATGTATATGCACAGGGAATGAGCAGACTGAGAACAATCTCAGCTCTGCTACATCAACTCTGTGCACAGACATTCATGTCTGTACACAGGGAATGAGCAGACTGAGAACAATCTCAGCACTGCTACATCAGGCAGCAGGCAGGCTCTAGGACCCTGGAGCTGGCAGCCAGCACACAGAGAAGACAGGACTCTTATCTGTGCGAGTTTCCCAGCGATTACAGTTGCAAAGTAAACGAGTCCAATGCAAATAAATGACAAAACTAGGATTGCTTCAGGCTGAAGCTTCCGAGACACATCTGCGATTTGTAAATCTCACACTACTCGCTATTACTCGCTTCCCCATTCATTAACATTGGACTCGCTAGAATCGCAACGAGTAGCGAGTCCTGTGCTCGGACTCGCTAGAGTCAAGCGATTCCGAGTAATTTAGGATTCGCCCATCACTAACACCAACTTATCTGTCCAACTTCTGACCAACTTGCTGGTTGCAGTGAAATCATGGACACATTGCTCCATTTTGTGGCTGTGTACAATGGAACAATGTGTACATGATTTCACTGCAACCAGCAAGTTGGTCAGAAGTTGGACAGATAAGTTGGTGTGTGTAAAGTGGCCTTTATCAGTTATTTTTATGCAGATGTGTGAAGTATGACTTTTAAATGTTAATTTATTGCAAGATCCTATTCATCTCAATGGCCGTAGGCCCTACAGATAGTTATGGCAGAGTTAACTTTACGGCTGGCCCACAGTGAGGAGTGGGTGGAAAGCACAAGACAAGAGGATGTTCCTGATTCTGTAGTTTAGAGTACTGGTGAAGGAAGGAGTTGTTTTATTATAGCCGGTGTGTTGTGAAGCAAATAGGACAGAAATAGCAAGAAAACATTAAGGGGAACATGTTGGTAAGACAGTGGTCACTTTGGCAGGCAAGTTGGAAAAGACCTGTGGGAAAAAAGTCAATAATGTAGTGAGTCCAGTGTATGCCAGTAGTGGGGGACCAGGTGAGGTGAGGTCTAAGAGCAAACCTTGTAAAGGATTACTGACTCTGTGGGTGAAGAATACTCAGCAAAACATATTGCCCCATGGGTTCCAGCACCATAGAGGAGGAGGGCTAATTTTACTTGCCTGGCTACATGTAAAGTGCCATCCTTAGAAACAGCAATGATTGTGCCTCTGTATTGTACAAAAGATGCTATGAAGAATGCTGCCTGCTGTATTCTGTGCTCAATTGTTGTGCCAAGTATAGAGTACTTTGTTGTTATGAATGTGTCTGTTGTCCTTATCTGTAAGTCCCATGGACTTTGTAAGGAACATAACAGGACCGGCCTGAAGGTACCCAAGTTATCAGCATTAGCAATCACACACACCCTGGTCTCTATTTTAAATGTGTTGTGCCGAGGTTCTGAACTTTGTACATTCGCCCATGGCTACTGGTTAGGGCAGTGATGGTTAAACCCTTTGAGCTCGGTGTGTCAAAATTCACCCAAAAAAAACAAGCATAGCTCGGGTGTATAATTTTCTTATAATTGTAGCTGTACACTGTGTGCAGAATCATTACGCAAGTTGAATTTTAGAGGATTATTTTTATCATTGATTGACAACTATGTACTCAAACAACCCAAAAAACTCATAAATATCAAAGCTTAATATTTTTGGAAGTTGGAGTGTTTTTTATTAGATTTGGCTATTTTGGATGGACATCTGTTTGTGCAGGAAACTATTACTGTGCAGAATTATTAGGCAACTTAATAAAAACCAAATATATTCCCATCTTACTTGTTTATTTTCACCAGGTAAACTAATATAACTGCACAAAAATTAGAAAAAAAACATTTCTGACATGCAAAAACAAAACCCCCAAAAAATTAGTGGCCAATATAGCCACCTTTCTTTATGATGACACTCAGCAGGCTTCCATCCATAGATTCTGTCAGTTGCTTAATCTGTTTGCGATCAGCAATACGTGCGGCAGCCACCACAGCCTCCCAGACACTGTTCCGAGAGGTGTACTGTTTTTCCTCCCTGTAGATCAGTACATTTTAGGAGGGACCAGAGGTTCTCTATGGGATTCAGATCAGGTAAAAAAGGGGGCCATGTCATTATTTTTTCTTCTTTTAGACCTTCTCTGGCCAGCCACGCTGTGGAGTACTTGGATGCATGTGATGGAGCATTGTCCTGTATGAACATCATGTTTTTCTTGAACTATACTGACTTCTTCCTGTACCACTGCTTGAAGAAGTTGTCTTCCAGAAACTGGCCGTAGGTCCGAGAGTTGAGCTTCACTCCATCTTCAACCTGAAAAGGTCCCACAAGTTCATCTTTGATTATACCAGCCCATACCAGTACCCCACCTCCATCTTGCTGGCATCTGAGTCGGAGTGGAGCTCTCTGCTCTTTACTGATCCAGCCTCTGGCCCATCCATCTGGCCCATCAAAAGTCACTCTCATTTCACCAGTCCATAAAACCTTAGAAAAATCAGTCTTAAGATATTTCTTGGCCCAGTCTTGACGTTTTATCTTATGTTTCTTGTTCAAAGGTGGTTGTTTTTCAACCTTCCTTACCTTGGCCATGTCCCTGAGTATGGCACACCTTGTGCTTTTTGATACTCCAGTAATGTTGCAGCTCTGAAATATGGCAAAACTAGTGGCAAATGGCATCTTGGCAGCTTCACGCTTGATTTTCCTCAATTCATGGGCAATTATTTTGTGCCTTTTTTGCCCAACACGCTTCTTGCGACCCTGTTGGCTATTTGCCATGAAACGCTTGATTGTTTTGTGACCACGCTTCAAAAGTTTGGCAATTTCAAGACTGCTGCATCCCTCTGCAAGACATCTCCCAATTTTGGACTTTTCAGAGCCCGTCAAATCTCTTTTCTGGCCCATTTTGCATAAGAAAAGGCATTTGCCTAATAATTAAGCACACCTTATATAGGGTGCTGATGTCATTACACCACACCCCTCCTCATTACAGAGATGCACATCACCTGATTTACTTAATTGGTAGTTGGCTCTCATGTCTATACAGCTTGGAGTAGGACAACATGTATACAACGTATCATGTGATCAAAATACTAATTTGCCTAATAATTCTGCACACAGTGTAATAACAAAATGTTATCCTGGATATGGCCCCAATTCTAGTATATATCCTCTTATCCTAGATATAGTCCCCATACTGGAATATAGAAGCTCCCATCCTGGATATGGCCCCCATCCTAGCGCACACACAAAAATAATAAACAATTTAACTCATCTATCCTTTATTCCTCTCCATCGCTCAAAGTGTCAGCATCCCGCCGCCCGCTGCTAATATCATAATTAGCTCTGCTTCATTATGGTGCCTCACTTGTCCCGCCTCCGGGTGATGACACTAGATTGCAAGTAGCCAGTGTCAATCAAACCGTCAGCATCCGAAGGTGGGACATGTGTGGCAGCGTAATGAAGCAGAGCTAATTATGTTATTAGCAGCAGGCGGAGGGTGAAACTTTACTATGACACATGTGTCAGCAAAAATGCCTCAGCGTGTCACTGCTGACACGTATGTCATAGGTTACCCATCACTGGGCTAGGGGCACTGTTGCAGGAACATGGCCTTAAAGTATTTTCTTTTTGTAAGACACACTTATACTTGCATAAAGTAAATTTATATAAGTACATACCAGTATATTTTTATAAAAACATAAAATGTATTTGACCTAACTTAGGCTATGTCCACAAAACCTACTGGGTTCCATCAGTGATGACCAATAGACCCTGCTAATTCCTAATGAGTTCTTTGGATTACATTGTATTGTCTTTTTATTTCTCACAAAGAATAGAAATTAATTTAGTGCTATTTTCCACTCAAATTTTTTAGAATCTGTGTTCTGATTCTATGTAGCTTTAGAGATCCTTCAGACGTCTGTGCAAATCAGCCCCAGCACTAGTTATTGATCTCCCAACGTGAACATCACAACCTCATATACCAATATGAAATAGTCATGTTTGGGTCAGACGTCTAGGGACCAGTCCCTCCACTGAAGTCCATGCCTAGACTGATTTTCAAGGACATTTGAGGCAGCTCTTAGACAAATGGTATCAAAATATTTAAGGGATACGAGGGTAGGCTTCTACTGCGTCAGGTGTTCCGTCTCTACTTTGCCTTTTACAGTAGCAATGTTGTGTTTGAAGTTTATAGAAATCTGCAGAATCTGCAGAGAATATCAGCAGCGTAAAATGATCGTTTGTTGGGGCTCACAAATCAACAGCATGTCAATTTATGCTGTGGATGAAATGTGCTACTTACCTACATCGCTTTTGCATCATTAACCACGTGTATAAAGTATACAGTATATTTCCTTAAGTGCTGGCTTGAAATGTTAAGTAGCAAGGCATAATATGATCTCTTGATAATGATCTGACTTTGGGATGTAATGGACACAGTAAATGATGTTATTCTGTTGTAATTTAATACCTTGGGCAACTATAACCACGGCATGTCTTTTGTCAGAATGATTACATACAGTAATAAAAAGCGTAACAATGCCCATAAAACCCATATATTCTCTGAAAAAGCAGTTTTGGAATTGTTGATTCATGTAGGAACAACAGATTACACAACAGATTTCAATTTCTTTCACTGCTTGAATTATCAAATTCATGGAGTCTATCAACTTGCCAGGGGCAGCACAAGTATTTCTAAAATGTGTTCTTTCATTTTCTCTGCAGTCAGGAAAATTCATAAACACCAATTCATGTGGGACTTTAACTATAAAAAGAGTAGCCATATCTGAGGGAAAGTTCAAAGAGGACTTTTCACCTTTTGGATTGTACTGGAGCACAAAAGGAAAAGAAAAATACTGTAAGGCTGCGTTCACACACAACATAATTTTTGGTTCTTTTTACGCACGCATTTGCATCTGCGTTTGCCAGCAAAGTGAATGGAAATTAATTTTTCCAGATGCTATGCTTTTTTTCGGCCGCGCTTTTGCTCTTCAGAGTGTCCAGGTGTGGGATCAGTTATGTCCAGGGCCACATGTGTCATGTGCGGTCCAGTCTCACGGCTACTGACTCTTGACCGTGTGGAAGACAGGGTGTTTGTGGTGGTGCCAAACTGACTGGAAGCATTATCCGCTATCCAACTAAAGGCCACGTCACACGCATCAATCTTATGAGCGATATCGCTTAAGCGATCTGCTTTTTTGATCGCTTAAGCGATATCGTTTGTGCGTCGCTGCGTGTAACCAAGCGATTTTACGATGTAAAATCGCTTGATTGATTGATCGCAGATTTGTGAGCCGGAGCTCAAATCAAGCGATAATCGCTTGATCAATCTGCCTCATCGTGGTGTGTGACACCACGATGAACGATCTCCCAGCGGCAGAGCCTATGCTGGGAGATGGTATCTATGGTAAACGTCGGGTTACTAAGCGCCGCGCGGCGCCTAGTAACCTGACGTTTACCATAGTTACCAGCGATCTCGCTGCTCAACATCGCTGGTGAGTCTGTCTGTGTGACATCTCAGCAGCGATGTGAGCGATATTGTTAGCGATCGCGCGTGCACGTGATCGCTAACAATATCGCTCATAAGATTGATGCGTGTGACGTGGCCTTAACCAGTTTACACTGGCCTTGGTTTAATAGTGGTGTACTGCTGCGGTCCCCTACAAATTGGGACAGGAAGGTCAAGCGAGATGATGTGGGCGTTTGTTGTGGTACAATACAAGCTTGCACATGGCCTCAGCCTCTGCATGCACCACCATCACGTCCAGTTCCTTGTCCCTTGCCACCGGCCTTGCACATTTTCATTGGTATGCTGTCTGTATACAGCTAAATGAAGGTGTCCAAAAGATGGTTTTTAGCTGGACACTGAGATGACAGATTAGAGATTAAATTACAGCAGGTATAACCGTCAGTCACATACGCTGAGATGGGTATACTGAGTGTTTTGGCGTATAGAAATTGGAGCTACAACCCCCTCCTGCCTCAAAAAATGGTAAATAAAGGCAGACAGGCTGACTCTGATCAAGATGAACAAGGGTTGGATTGGGCCTGACTTCAAGACACCACCACCAAATGATAGCGTAATCTAAAGTCATAGGCATTGTATTTTTTGTGCTGGTAAATTGCCATGCCCCTCCTCACACCCACACATGGGTACACACTTCATGACTTTGGCTACTTGCTGTACTGTTCCTCCTTCTCCTCATCCGCCACCATGATATGATCAGTGCGATCGTGGTCCATGATGCCACGAAAACATAATTTATTTACATCATATTTATGATGATGATGACCCTAACTGTTAAAAAGTTAGACAGTAGTTTCATGTGTACCCCCCCAGGGGTAAATATTTTAGTCCATACTTAGAGAATGGGCATTACAAGTACAGGAGACCTGCTCTTTTGTAATGGGAATAACATTTAGAGGCTCTCCTCCATGTTTCTTTCCATGGGCATTGCAATGCCTCCCAATTTTTGGCAGCCCTGCCTAGGCAATACTACAAAAGACCCACTTTCTTAAAATGGGCACATTATTTAAAGAGGCCCTCATGCACGTCTCTATCCAGGGGCATTGGGGTGCCTCCCAATGTTTAGCAGCCCTGCCTAGGGCAATACTACAAAAGACAAAGTTTCTTAAAATGGGCACATTATTTAAAGAGGCCCTCATGCACGTCTCTTTCCAGAGGCATTGGGGTACCTCCCAAATTTTGGCTGCCCTGCCAAAGGGCAATACTACAAAAGACCCACTTCCTTAAAATGGGCACATTATTTAAAGAGGCCCTCATACATGCCTTTATCCAGGGGCATTGGTGTGCCTCCCAATGTTTAGCAGCCCTGCCTAGGGCAATACTAGAAAAGACAAAGTTCCTTATAATGGGCACAATATTTAAAGAGGCCCTCATGCACGTCTTTTTCCAGGGTCATTGTGGTGCCTCCCAATTTTTGGCTGCCCTGCCAAAGGGCAATACTACAAAAAACCCACTTCCTTAAAATGGGCACATTATTTAAAGAGGCCCTCATGCACGTCTCTATCCAGGGGCATTGGGGTGCTTCCCAATGTTAAACAGCCCTGCCTAGGGCAATACTACAAAAGACCCACTTCCTTAAAATGGGCACATTATTTAAAGAGGCCCTCATGCACGCCTCTATCCAGGGGCATCAGAGTGCCACACAATTTTTGGCTGCCCTGCCTAGGGCAATACTACAAAAGACCCACTTCCTTAAAATGGGCACATTAGTTAAAGAGGCCCTCATGCACGTCTCTATCCAGGGGCATTGGGGTGTCTCCCAATGTTTAGCAACCCTGCCTAGAGCAACACTACAAAAGACAAAGTTCCTTAAAGCGAACCTGTCACCCCCTCCAGGCATTTAAAAATAACATTGTCACCTTCTGCAGCACTAAGGCTGCAGTCTGAGAAGGTATCTATAGCATTTATGCTCCCTTGATTCATTGAAATAAAGACTTTTATAAGATCTGTTTCAAACCTGACCCAAGACCGGGAGGCGGGTTTTCAAGCGTCTATCTCCTTCCTATGTGGTGTCAGTCATCCCTCTGCTCTCTGTGCACCTCCTCCAGGGCCACCTCCCTGCACTAGAGAGCTTTGTCAGCTCTGCTACAACATAGAGCTGCTGTTATAAGAGACCCCACAGTTGTATATCTAGCAGGAAGACCATGAGCAGACAAAGCACTGCCTGCCTAATAGCAGCCCTTGAGCTGAGCAGTTTTCACTTTCAGGTTCTTGCACCCAGCAGCATTGCTCTTCAGCCCCTGATCTAAAGCACAAACTCAAATCTGTTGCACTGCTGACAGCTCAGCTCAAGGGCTGCCATGTAGGAGGCAGTGCTTTGTCTGCTCTGGGTCCTCCTGCTAGTTTTACTACCGTGGGGTCTCTTATAACAGCATCTCTATGTTGTAGCAGTGCTGACAAAGCTCTGTAGTGCAGGGAGGTGGCCCTGGAGGAGGTGCTCAGAGAGCAGAGAGGGATGACTGACACCACAGAGGAAGGAGATAGACGCTTGAAAACCCGCCTCACGGTCTTGGATCAGGTTTGAAACAGATCTTATAAAAGTCTTTATTTCAATGAATCAAGATTGCATAAATGCTATAGACACCTTCTTAGACTGCAGCCTTAGTGCTGCAGAAGGTGGCTATGTTATTTTTAGATGCCTGGAGGGGGTGACAGGTTCGCTTTAAAATGGGCACAATATTTAAAGAGGCCCTCATGTACGTCTCTTTCTAGGGGCATTGAAGTGCCTCCCAATTTTTGGCTGCCCTGCCGAAGGGCAATACTACAAAAGACAAACTTCCTTAAAATGGGCACACTATTTAAAGAGGACTTCATGTACGTCTCTTCTAAGGGGCATCGGAGTGCCACACAATTTAAAAAAAAAAATCTTTCATGTAATTCAAAAAACTAACATACACCAACTCTGTCTCACAAGTGGGTATGAGCCCTTAATATTTTCTCCAAGAAAATCCATTTTGGTTTCATTTTGTAACGTTTTCTTGACAGTCTGTAAAAATGGGGTAATACTCTGACAACATTGTTCATAGCAGTGACCCTGGGGTCTGAAATGCTTCAAGGGGTCTTCCCCATGCTGTTCCCATGTCATTTGAGCACTGTTCTGATACTTTTGGGACATTTTTAGGGTTTATCCATGCTGCCGGGGGGCGCGCCAGAAAAATACTCGGGTCTCCCATAGGATAACATTGGGATCGCTCGGTGCTCGGGCCGAGTACATGAGTATCTTGGGATGCTCGGCCCGAGCTTCGATTACCCGAGCATTTTAGTACTCGCTCATCTCTAGTCTTATCTTTTTAAATGATCGGTGACTTAAGAGCCGTAATAGTCTCTGCTCACCTTGTATAGTTGTGTGATACACAACCAGTATGAAAAGCATGTAATGGCGGCTGCTGCTGGACCCACACCTCCACGTGCTATGTGGTCAAATTCCAGAAATTTCCAGGGACAATGTGTTGTCGGTCCGCGCTGCCACAAACGACTCAAATACAAATTTCACTCTGTACTTTATTAGATCTTCCAAGAAAAGGGTATGTTAGTTTCTGTGGTGTTTTTCTCATCCACTTTTCCCGTAGGGAACCATTCTTAATGAAGAAAAAATAAAAAACATCAAAAATGGATCAGAAATGGATTATCAGTTTTCTGGGGCGTTATTTATTTATTTTTTTTGAAAAGCTGATCCAGTTTTGCAGCAGAAAAAAAGAGGAAAAACGCACCAGAAAAAAACAGCAAAAATGGTGGGTGTGAATATAGCCTAAATTGACAATGAAGTTTGTTTTTTTGTTGATTTGTGGCATATTTTATCCTGAAGTAAGAATAGAAAATTTTAATTTGTAACATCCCACTAGGTGAGATTTTACTGTTCTAGATGCCATCTTTAATAAATGAATCATCACGGAAACTGTTTAACAGCAGTTACATTATACCGCCCAGACAAATAATCCCATTCATATAGAATTATTTATGATAATATTCAAAACCATTACAAAGCCAATAAAGAGGTTTGATTACAAAGTGAGTAAGTGCAAGGTGTCTAGAAATGAAATCACAACTGCTCGGTTAATGTGGCCTGTAATAATCAAATTAAAGAGACAATTACGTATTTTAAGACAGAAATAAATGTTTCATAAAGGTATATAAATAATATTACGTGCTCAACTTCTGCTGCTGATCTATGAAAAAAATATTCACTGTAATGGCTTCTACTGCATAAACAGCTTCATAAAAATCAATAAAGTGACTACTGTTACCAGAAGCATTTGGGTGATAATATATGCAATGTATCAAGTTGTTGTGGCAGGAAGAATAGTGATATTATGCAGATGGAGTGCTGTTATAGAAGCTAAGAATGGCTGCTGATCTTCAGCTGGTGTAAAGTGTAACGGAACAATAATGTCCTAGAAAAATCTATTATGTAGCATTGATTTCCTTGTTCCTTTTTATTATTTACTCTTGTGATTTTATCCCTATCAATCATTTAACACATATAGGAAAATAATGAAGAACACAAGACAATGGAAGAAACCAATTAAAAACATACACAATTAAAAATAGTAAAAATGATTGAACAATCATTGTCCGAAATACAAATAAATTTTCAGTCTAACTCCTTATCTATTTGAAGCCATGCTGTAAACTATTTTTTAATATACTTGAATAAAAAATTCTCTATCTTTCATGTACTGTAGTACAACTGATTTTCTTTTTTTACTACTTCCTTTTTAATGTCGCTTCATTTGAAAATCACAGTGAATGCTGGGATACTCATAGGAAGCATCATCAGGGAGAAGAGGTTAAGGTCACTACCGCAGCCTCTACCCACTGTCTGAAACAAAGCATCATCAGTGACCTTAATTACAGAGACTTGCCCATTCCCATCGCGATGTGCACTGTATGAATTGCACAATGACAGTATGCTCTCTCCGATCAGCAGCAACAAGCTAGCATCTATGTGCGCATTGTAAGGGTGCGTGCCCACATAGAGGTTTAGGGACGTTCAGACCGTCAGTAAACCGGTGGAAAATTGAAGGAGCCTAGACTCCTGAGCTCAGAAGTCTCCAGTGGTTTTCCACCGGTTTCTCAGCGGTTTTAAGAGCTGTTGAACAGCGTTTTACAGTCGGTTTCTCAGTCGGTTTTAAAAGCGGTTTTCTATGGAGGATTTTGTTCATGGAAGGGTACAAAGGGTGCCTCAGAAACGATCACAAACCGCTGAGAAGAATTGACATGTTGTTTGCTCCTAAACCGCGAGGAAACCGCTCAACCTCTGGCAAATCCGCTCACATAAACCGACATTGTGTGCACAGCGTTTTCCAAATTACATAGGGATACTTGTAAGTCCTAACGCTGCTTAGGATTTACATAAATTTAAATAAAACCTATGCTAAACCGCCGGCGGTTTTCGCTGCTAAACCGACCATAAACCTGTATGTGGGCACGTACCCTAAGGATACTCGAGATACAGAGACCATCATAAGTCCCCACAGGGAACGACATTTGTGGGGTGATGCTAGTCTCTGCCTCCTGGGTTTTTGCCTTTGTTCATTAAAAATGCTTTCTGCTCTTTTTCAGGTTTGGTGCTACTGATCTAAGCCAGCAAGAGAGTGCTCTGCTATTGTGCACATAGCACAGTGCACATTGAGCAGGGGCTAGCCGAGACCCTAAATCAAAGGTCACTAAAGACAATTCATTTCAGGAAGTAAGCAGAGGCTGCACCAATGATCACAACCTCTGCCTCCTATTGATGCTTTGTTTGAGTATCCAAGCATGCACTTGGATTCTCAAACAAATCATCATATTAAAGGAAGTAGGGGAAAAAAATAGGATAGCAGTTAGATAGTGTAGTTAGGGAATGATAGGGAAGTTTTATACAAGTACTGTATATTAGAAAAAAAATTAGATTATGGCATTAGATAGAGATTTAAAATTTAAATTAATATTTTGGACCACCTCTTGAATGTTCGAAGTTACAGAGGAATGTATTGCAACATTGTTATGTATAAACCTGTTTTCCTGGGGTGGGGTTACCTTATATAAAATAATATGCAAATGGCGTCCGTGGAGCCTCGATTAAGAGTGACTGATCTCACTGTTTAATGTCCTAATAATCATAATAACCATAATAATAATAATAATAATATGTATTCATTTATATAGCGCTTTACATCCATTTGCAACACTGTCCTCATTGGGGCTCACATTTCATGTCTAATGCATATTACTGTCATCCTCCAGGCATGGCATTCCTGCAGTGCCCAGCGTCCAGTAGTCTAAATTAACATTCCACATTAATGGTGGTGAATGGTAACATGAATAAAATGATTTATTTTCATCATTATGTTTCATAATAACATGTCACGCTTCCATAATCACTGCAACTTCATATTCACAACCCAGATCATATACATCATGGCCTGAAATGCAGGTGTTAATTAGCAGCTAGGCATTAGGCAACAATAGTGTGCAAACATTCAACTCCAGTAATGATTGTTCAGGTCTGAATCATGTCATTTAATGCAAGAGGCAGGTCCCTTAAAGAAGGAAAACACACCCAAACTTGCAAAATGTTGTCAGCATCTGCTGCCATCTTACCTATGTCTACACTCCCAGTGGCACGCAAGTACTCTGTCTATGCACTCCCAGTGGCATTCAGCTCCGCTGTCTGGAAGGCATGGCTGACCTTGACTTAGAGGATGAAATAATGTACCTTACCACTCCAGGGGCATAAGGTGGGTCAGGAGAACCAGACTCAGAGTGACATAATGGAGAGGAGATGGTGAGTGAGACCTATGTCAGCTGGAGCTCCACTGCACTTCCCAATTTGGGCATTATCTGTAATGAAGTGCGGAACCAATCTTTGGTTCTGATGCAAGCTGACGACCAGAGTAGTGAGTCCCAGCAGTCAGGTGAGTTTTACCCTATGGCATCCAGCACTGCGAGCACCACATGTCAGACTGCAGATGATCTGGCAGTATGCCTGGCTACATTCCAGCTGCAGCTGGTGTTGCAGTCTCAACTACTGAATCCCATTCCCAAAGACCATCAGGACTGTTGTGGGGAGCCCGAGGAAGAGGAGCACCTAATAGCTGTGTTGATCATCCTCACCACTTCCGGAAGCAAGGGAGACGTCAACGGCTTCATCAAGTGCATTTCAGACAATAAATGGGGACTCACATTTGAACCCACAATACATAGTAGCACCATTAATTTCCTGGACCTTACTATTTTCATAGACCAAATGAATATTTGTACAAAAACCTATTTGAAAATGACTGACAGGAATTCCTATATAGACTACAACTGTGGGCATTACAACAAGTGGCTGAAGAATATACTGGCCGATCAGTTCAAAAGAATAAAGAAAAATTGTACCAACGAAAGTGACTATAAAATGCAGTCAGAAATCCTAATGGAAAGGTTCTTGGATAGGAAATACCCCAGAAGGTTGGTATTAAATGCGCAAAGGCACAGTGGAAATATCAGACAAGAAGCACTACTAACCTCCAATCCTAAAACCCCCATTGATAACAAACACTCATAAAATTTTATAACTGCATTTAACAGTTGTCATAAAGCCATTAAAAAAGTCTACATGCACACTGGCACATCCTGAAGAAAGATCCAATACTTGGAGCTATTATTCCAGAGAAACCAGGTATTACCTTCCGAAGAGCCCCGAACATCAAAAGCATAGTAGCTCCCAGCCGTCTTAGATACACCAATATGATTAAAACTAGCAAAAAAGATACTGCAGTAAAGACTACATCAAGATGCGGGAATAATAGATGTTTGTGCTGTAAAATCACCCAAAGGAAGACTGAATTCTCCTCAACGACTAACAAAAAGTCTTTTCCCATCAAACAAAACATGAGTTGCACCACCGACTACGCCATATACTTTTTGGAGTACCCCTGTGGACTACAATACGTGGGAAGAACCATTAGACCTCTGCATGTGAAACTTAACAAACATAGGTCAAATATAAGGAGTGGATACAAGCTCCATGGAGTCTCCCACGATTTTTGTCTATACCACAATAAGAACCCGAAACTGTTGAAAATAATCCCCATTGATCATGTCCAAGTACATTTGAATAACAGATTTGAGATTTTGAAGAAGAAAGATAAATACTGGATATTCCAGCTAAACACTTTGAAACCCAAGGGGTTAAATTTAATATCTGAACTGATTTAAGCAATCACACAACCTTATTTTATTTTATTATCTTACTCAACACAGGTATATTTAACTCTCACATTTCCCCCCACATACTTGAATAGAAAAAACGGATTTATGGTTCAAGTAGACTGAACACACAGTTTTTTACAAACACAGCTCACTCATCATGATACTGGGGATCTGATGTACCCATCTCACATATTTTAGAGTAGTAATTCACTCGCAGTTATTGAGCACCTTTACTGCTAATTCAACACAAAAATTGGGACTTCTTAAGCCTCTGTTCTTTTAAGCACTTTCACTGTTAATTTAACATATTAGTTGTTACTTCCTCTTACTCACTCGAAGCCAAATAATGTAATTCTTTATGTTTCTCCATAGATCTTCAGTCATTCTTCACCGAAAGAAGCAGTACATTAAAACTCAGAGAGTGTTTTGCTGCCCCTTGTGGCGGAAATATATAAACCTGGGTACCACTTTCATTGTCATAGAAACTGCATCTAGATTCTTACACTTCTTCTATACCGCCATCTTGTGGAGATGTTTTAGAAGGCATGTACATTATTTTATTTCAGATTCATATCTGGACACATAGATAGAACAGACAACAACTCCTATAAATAAATAACTAACACAGTATAACTGGAACTCTGCAATTATACTGGGGCATTAAATTTAGCCACTAATGGGAATAGAACCCACACTGACAGTCTATCTGAGTGTTTTATGGATTGATGTCTGGTGTGTGGTACCACAGCAGGGAGATATCCTTACAACAGTGAACTGTTTATTATTTTTAAACAACTTTTAATAATTGAAATGATGTTTTATCCAAACATCTTTATTATTACCGTATATACTCAAGTATAAGCCGAGTTTTTCAGCCCAAAAAATGGGCTGAAAAGTCCCCCCCTCGGCTTATACGTGAGTCATACAGTATACAGGTGACCCCTCCATGGTTATACAGGGCCCCCCCTTGCTGCCGCAAACCTGTAAAGTAATGGGTCATTATACTTATCCCTGTCGCCGTCCCCGCCGCCGCCATCGCGCTCCTCCGGCTTCATCCGGCTTCTTCCGGCTTCCTCCTCCGGCACACAGACAATGACGTCATTGCCTGCGCCCACCAGAGGAGGAAGCAGGAAGAAGATTGGAAATAAACACCATTGCATCAAGATATTGTGTGGTCCTCATTTATTCAACAGCATGCAGATCATTGAAGCACTATTCCTTGGATTTCTGTATACATGCCACTTTGCACGTGGGAGTGCTGATCTAGCAGCAGCTGTACAAGTGCATATACCAGTTGTGGGTTTACACAGCTGGCTCAAGTGAGCACATGCAATTGTAGGGTATTAATCATCCCTATACAATAACACCCATTGTGCTGTGTTTGTCTCTCACTTTCAGATATTTACAGCGTCAGGTACACTATGGGGAAGGTGAGGGGACTAAGCATTTATTGGCCACTAAAGTTAAAGCCCAATCTGGCCCCATATTTGTGACTGAGATGAGGAAGAAAGATAAGGGGGTAGTGAGATCTCCTACCGAGATTCTGTCAGTTTTCAGGGAGACTTGGATTCTTTACTGTAAGAGCAGTGAGACTATGGAACTCTCTGCCACATGATGTTATAATGCATGAGTCACTACTAAAATTTAAGAGTGGCCTGGATGCCTTTCTTGAAAAATATAATATTACTGGTTATATATACTAGATTATTTGATCCAGGGAACAAGTCTGATTGTCATATGTGGAGTAAGGAAGGAATTTTTTTCCCCAATGTGGAGCTTAACGTTGCCACATGTTTTTTTTTTTCCTTTCTCTGGATCAACATGTTAGTTTATTGGTTGAACTAGATGGACTTAACGTCTTCCTTCAACCTTAAATACTATGTTACTATATGTCTGTTTTTGGAATTTTGAAAATATTTAATATAAATTTATCTGATTCAAAAAAAATAAATAAAAACACATACATATCTGGTCACCCGAGGACAGCTCAGGTAACCATGGTACCCGCTATGGTTTGCGCCCACCATGGTTACCTGAACAGTGACCTCAGGAGTCACTGCTTACCGGACCAGAGCTGGCAGCTCCTTCATTCAATGTTTGGAAGCTGCTGTGACTGGACGCTGTGTTCTTCACCGCAGACTGTAATCAAGCAGATGTCGCAAAAGATCAAGGATGGGTATGAGGGAGTAATAAAGATGGAGTCCAGATACGTGATTGTGTTTTTATTTCTTATAAATTGTTTTTTTCTCTGTCTTGTGTCTTCTTTACACTTTACTTGAAATTCTTTATGGCTGGATGTAACATTGGCCCGATATTAAGAATTTTGGACTCAAGGCCCGATGGCAATACAAAGCTGGCATTAACCCCTTATTGCCTACTTTGCACCACTACACGGCAAGTGGAAGAGCCGTGTAAAGTGGTAAGACTAGGCATTTTTTATGAATGCGCCAATTTCTAGGGCGGCTGTGGGATTATATTCTATAGCATGGGGGACCCAATAATAATGGGCCCTCACCCCACTGAGAATACCAGCCCTCAGCTGCCTACTTTTACCTTGGCTGCAATTAAAAACAGGGCAAAGCCCTACACAATTTTTTTCCATTATCTTTTTATAGAATACATTATGATGCTAGGTTGGTTGCCATACACTAATGTGTATGACAGGGGTGGGGATGCCCTTTAGTAAAGCACAGGTGATAATTGAATCACAGGCACTGGTGATGATTTCGACCACAGTTCAATGCTAAGGAAATCCTGAAAATACCTTTTGACAGCCCTTGAGGCCTGTAGTTCACCACCCCTGGTGTATGACAAACAAGAACAGACATATTGTGGAAAAGCAGTCTGATAGCAACAGCCAACAGGTGTCCAAACCTCATTTTTGAAAAATGGAGACTCTTCTTCGGGTCTCCTTGTTGTGTGTTGCATGTCTACCCATCAATTTTTGAAAAGTGTAGACTCACCTTTGGGTCTCGTTGTGTGTTGCATGAAGTGAGTCCTCTGTCTAATACGTGGTTTTGTGAGTCCAATGTTGGTTCGGACAAGGTGGTATCTGATATTACAGGGTCTTTTATAACAAAAAAGTGGATATAGGTAGAGAATTCAGGTATGCTGGGATAAGCCTGTCTAGGAAGGGGCCAATAACATAGGATAGTCTTTGTTATTCAGGAATGGTATGTATTTATCATAGCAATTTGTGGGCCATCTTTTTTTGATCTCCAGGGGGTAGCCTGTACCTTGAAATTTGGTGTCTATTTCACTGTGTCTAGTGACTCACATTGTAGTGTCAGATACCATTCTTTCTATTCTGTGATGTTGTGATGTTCTGTGATGTTGGGAATTCGGAAGATAATTTATCATGTGCCTTGAATGACAGCTGCTGTAATGGAGCAAACTGCTGTTCCAATCTGTGGGTTTGGAATATAGGTCAATCTCAATCTGACAATTTATGTCAAGATGTATAAGTGTGTCCAGAAAATTAATTGTAGTAATATTGTGATGTACAGAGAAGATTAAATTGGGGACCAAAGTATTTAGGTCTTCAAAGAATTAAATTAATAAGTCTGCATCACTGTGCCAAATGACAAAACTTATTTATTTTAATTATATATTTTCCAAGAAATAACATATTTTTTGGTCAGTGAATGGGAATAACTATAGCAGTCTTCAAATTTGGCCATAAAAATATTTGCGTATGGTGGGGCCACGGTGGACCCCATTGCTGTTCCCTTACATTGGATATAAAATTGATCCTCAAAAAGTAAATAGTTTTAGAGAATACAATTTGGAGTAAATAGATACAAAAGCCTTTGTTGTCAATGGAAAAATTGTTATATGTGTCTAAAAAAGCAACATTTTATACACCTAATTCATAGTCAATAGAATGAATTTCAGCTAGGTAATGCGACGTGTCTTTAGGAAATGAAGCGCTTAAAGGTACCAGGGTCCAGATCTTCTCAAGAGTAATCGCTAGGGAGGTAAGTAATGAATCAGTAGATATTCTTCCCTTGTTTCTTCCCACACTCCAAAGACATACTGATAGAGACCTTAGTTTGTGAGCCCCAATTGGAACAATATTGGAAATGTATATAAAGTGCTGTGGAATTAATAGCGCTATATAAATGAAAAAATATTATTATTCTTATACGCGACAATAGGTCTCCCTGGTGGATAATTCATATTTTTTTCAAACGTAGGAAGCGTGTATAGTACAGGAGTAACCGGATAAAGATTAATGAGAAACTCCATTAGTTTTTTGTCAATCACACACTTGTGAAGAAAATGGGCTACCTATTCTTGAATGATATCACTAATGGCTGGATAGGGATCCCTAGAAAAAGTTGCGTTATCAGATAATTGATTACAAATTTCCATAAGACAATATGATTTATACATTATAATGATGATTCCTAATTCATTAGCTGGTTTTATTACCAGATTTTTATTACTTTTCAGTTGATAAAGGGCTTTGGATTCATCAAGCATCAATTTATTTTTAAAATGAAATCCAACTTTATTAATTATGTGTATTGTTTTGTTAACATCTGAGGAAACCAAAGAAATAAAAGCCTCTATGGCATGAATGTTTTTCGGGAGATTGAAAAATCCCGGGATTCTAAGTCCTAAATGTTATTTACATTTATTGAGGGTATTGGATCTTTTTGTTCAAAGTGGACTTTAAGGCTGAGAGATCTAACTTAAAAAGTTTTTTTTTACGTTCCTGAAAAATTTTTTTTTTACAAAGGTCTGTGCGAGGGGCTAAATTTAGCCCCTCATTGGAAATTATTTTTATGAACTGGTTCTAGGATCAATACATCTATAATGACCTCAATTCTTTTTTAGAGGATATTTATGTATACTTTCACTACAAAGATGATGTTAGGATAGTCTCATTTGTACAGTATCGCAACAATGCCCCCTGTAACATGTCATTTACCTTTTTCAGTAATCCATCAACTATTACGTTCCTGGATCTCAGTTTAACTGGTGATCCAGATTTAAAAAAAGAATTGTCTGCAGTTTATTTAGAAAGCTCACTCCTGGAAATTCTCTATTATTTGCCACCAGTAACTACCGTATATACTCGTGTATAAGCCGACCCGTGTATAAGCCGACCCCCCTACTTTTGCCCCCAAAACCTGGGAAAACCTATTGACTCGTGTATAAGCCGAGGGTGGACTCCAGCACAGGTATACAGCCCCCAGCAGTGTGGTATACAGGCCCCCCAATGGTAGTATACAGCAGCCTCCCCAGTGGTAGTATACAGCAGCAGCCCCAGTGGTATATACAGCAGCAGCTCCAGTAGTTAGTATACAGCAGCCCCAGAGGTATATACAGCCCCAGTGGTAGTATACAGCATCCCCAGAGGTATATACAGCCCCAGTGGTAGTATACAGCATCCCCACAGGTAGTATACAGCAGCCCCAGAGGTAGTATACAGCAGCCCCAGAGGTAGTATACAGCAGCCCCAGAGGTAGTATACAGCAGCCCCAAAGGTATATACAGCAGCCCCAGTGGTAGTATACAGCAGCCCCACAGGTATATACAGCCCCAGTGGTAGTATACAGCAGCCCCACAGGTATATACAGCCCCAGTGGTAGTATACAGCAGCCCCACAGGTAGATACAGCCCCAGTGGTAGTATACAGCAGCCCCACAGGTATATACAGCCCCAGTGGTAGTATACAGCAGCCCCACAGGTATATACAGCCCCAGTGGTAGTATACAGCAGCCCCAGAGGAATATACAGCCCCAGTGGTAGTATACAGCAGCCCCAGAGGTATATACAGCCCCAGTGGTAGTATACAGCAGCCCCAGAGGTATATACAGCCCCAGTGGTAGTATACAGCCCCAGAGGTATATACAGCCCCAGTGGTAGTATACAGCAGCCCCACAGGTATATACAGCCCCAGTAGTTAGTGTACAGCAGCCCCACAGGTATATACAGCCCCAGTGGTAGTATACAGCAGCCCCAGAGGTATATACAGCCCCAGTGTAGTATACAGCAGCCCCACAGGTATATACAGCCCCAGTGGTAGTATATAGCAGCCCCAGTGGTATATACAGCCCCAGTGGTAGTATACAGCATCCCCACAGGTAGTATACAGCAGCCCCAGAGGTAGTATACAGCAGCCCCAGAGGTAGTATACAGCAGCCCCAAAGGTATATACAGCAGCCCCAGTGGTAGTATACAGCAGCCCCACAGGTATATACAGCCCCAGTGGTAGTATACAGCAGCCCCACAGGTATATACAGCCCCAGTGGTAGTATACAGCAGCCCCACAGGTATATACAGCCCCCGTGGTAGTATACAGCAGCCCCACAGGTATATACAGCCCCAGTGGTAGTATACAGCAGCCCCAGAGGAATATACAGCCCCAGTGGTAGTATACAGCAGCCCCAGAGGTATATACAGCCCCAGTGGTAGTATACAGCAGCCCCAGAGGTATATACAGCCCCAGTGGTAGTATACAGCCCCAGAGGTATATACAGCCCCAGTGGTAGTATACAGCAGCCCCACAGGTATATACAGCCCCAGTAGTTAGTATACAGCAGCCCCACAGGTATATACAGCCCCAGTGGTAGTATACAGCAGCCCCAGAGGTATATACAGCCCCAGTGTAGTATACAGCAGCCCCACAGGTATATACAGCCCCAGTGGTAGTATATAGCAGCCCCAGTGGTATATACAGCCCCAGTGGTAGTATACAGCAGCCCCAGAGGTATATACAGCCCCAGTATAGTATCCAGCAGGCCCAGTGGTAGTATGCAGCCCCCCCTCCTTAATATGAGTCCCCCAGTATTAATAAACAGCCCCCCCTCCTTATCATGTCCCCCCCCGGCTGCGGCAGCTGTTAAAATAACAAACACTTTATACATCACCTTCCGACGCAGCTCTCCGCTCCTCCGGTCCTCAGCGTCTCCGCTCGCGGCTTCTTCTTCCTTGATGTGCCGGCTTGTGACCGCGCGCAGGAAATGACGTCATCTCCTGCGCCCGGTCACATGACACCGGCACAACAAGGAAGAAGAAGCCGCGAGCGGAGACGCTGAGGACCGGAGGAGCGGAGAGCTGCGTCGGAAGGTGATGTATAAAGTGTTTGTTATTTTAACAGCTGCCGCAGCCGGGGGGGACATGATAAGGAGGGGGGGCTGTTTATTAATACTGGGGGACGCATATTAAGGAGGGGGGGCTGTGTAGTGCAATATGCACGGCATCCCCCCGCCGCTGATGGACAGGGGGATGCCGTGCATATTCATTGCACTAATGAGGCGGCCCCACGTGACCGCCTGCGGTCACCGCGGCCCCCTCCTGCCTCCTCCAGCCCCCGGTCACAGCTCCCCCCCCCCACAGCATACCGTATGACCCGTGTATAAGCCGAGGGGGGGACTTTTCAGCCCAATTTTTGGGCTGAAAAACTCGGCTTATACACGAGTATATACGGTACCCTAGACATATTGTGGATAATATTCCTACAGGAGAATATATTAGGGCTAAACGTTGCTGCTCAACAGAAGAACTTTATGGAAAGGAATGTAAAATAATTAGTAAACGTTTTTTTTAACAGGGGTTACATAAATTCTACCCTAGTGCTAGCAAAAATTGAAGCTGACCAAAGGCGTCGGGAAGAATATATTTTACAAACTAATAAAACTTGTACAGATTCTTTGGGTTTCCAAATTGTTTTCTCAACTACTTATAATAATCAGTATGGTCAAATTGTTGCTATCATAAAAAAGTTGAATACTGACCCTGTAGTGAAAAATATCTTGGACAATGGTGTAAAATTTGTATCAAAAAGAAGTCTAACCATCGGGAATGTACTATCACCAAGTGACCACATGAGTAAAGTTACTTTAAGCACAACAAATCAGACAAATTAGCTGGCAACTAAAGGTTTCTTTTGGTGCAGCCATAAAACATGTGGAGCTAAATACATTAGTGATGCAAAGCAGTTTGTTTCCTATCAAACAGGAGAAACATAATATAAAATCAATGATGAATTGTGGGAGCACATATTTAGCGTACCTTATCTCATGTGAGAAATACAGAGTCCAATATGTCAGCTGTACCACCAGAATGGTGCGCAACCGGTTGTTGGACCACATCTATGATGCACAAAACTGAACAATGTGTTGTCTGTCTGGTGCCTTAAAGCATTTCCTGCATGCTCACTACAGTAATGTGTCTGATTTAAAAGTAGCTGTGATTGAAAAAATAAACATAAGACACAGAGGAGTTGATGTAGTGCACAAATTATTCTGAATAATGAATCATGATATCTAAATCATGTAGCAATTTCAGATATCCAGTGGCATTGAGATTTCCATCGATGTAGAATGGCCCCACTATCTTTGTACCCTATATACCACACCATACCATCCCAACAGTCTTGGAGGGATCTATCCACTGTGGGTTAGTGTCAGACCAATAGTGGTGATTTTGTTTGTTATCTTCATCATTCACAAAAAAGTTTGCCTCATCACTCATCTGAAGGCAATTGTCTATGCTGTGAAGATACGAGATGTGCAGCATCTGAAACAACGGATACTGGAAGCCTGTGCTAGCATTTCTTCTGCAATGTTGCTGTGAGTGTGTCAAAAGTGGGAGAAGAGGATTGCATTGACAATCCAACATAATGGGCAGCACTTTGAATGCATTTTATAAGTGATCATAAACTTGTAAATAACTCATGAAAGAATAAAGTTATGTTAAAACCAAGCACACCATTGTTTTTTTTATGAAATTCTCAATAGGTTTGATGTGTCACATGTCCCTCTTCCCATTGAAAAAAAGTTGGATCCAAAATGGTTGACTTGAAAATGGCCGCCATAGTCACCACCCATCTGGAAAAGTTTTCCCCCTCCCATATACTAATGTGCCACAAACAGGAAGTTGATATCACCAACCATTTCCATTTTATTTAGGTGCATCCATATAAATGGCCCACCCTGTACTTTCTCGGACCATACTGAGTGGTATTTGTTTGCTTTGAGCTATCATCAGCTGATTCACAAATGTCACTTCCTCCTTTGAGCAGGATATCAAGTCAGGAGATTCTGTTCTTTGTCATTAAGATTAAGACTCATGCATGGGTCAAAACGCTTAATGATCTATGCTCATTTCGGACTAGCTATCCCTATCTGTCTTGATCTCCAAAATGTTTTTAATGAGAATTTTAATAAAGAATATGTTTTAATATCAGGAAGATGTGTTGGATATTAATAGATGAAATGTGCATGTTGGCTTGAACGCTAATCCTTGCACCTGTGTGGATGATTGCACCTTCTGTGGACGATTTAAAGGGTGAGCTGATAACATCTTTATTGTATACAAAATTAAAGAAACAGTGTGATATTGCATATTTGTATAATCAACATACAAAGGTTATGTATTTACTTACATCACATCATAGAGGAGTTATGAATACATCATCTGTCTGGAACATCAGAGAAGCCATTGACAGAGAGTTCCCTGGAAATCTCTACACTGAATCTAGGCTGGCCATCCAATATATCTTCAATGGGACAGTTTTCATCCAAAACACATAAAAATCTCTACTGTGTACAGTCAGGCCATCAGATAAAATCAGATATGATCCAACCATACAGATAGAGACAATCACCTTGGGGATTTCAGAAAAACCTTTTTGAATCAGGGCTACCATGCCAGAGCAATTGAAAACCAGATTACAAGAGCCACCAGAATATCAAGGAATCATCTCCTACATTACAAAACTAAAGAAGAAAATAACCAGGTCCCTCTTGTAGTCACCTACAATCCAAATTGTAGAGAAAAATTTGAATGGAAATTACAACCACTACTATAAAAATCTGCCCCACAAAAATCTATATTTCCAGACCCCCCAACTTTTGTGTTTTAGGCAGCCTCCAACTAAAAAGCATCATTGTCAGAAGCTCAATGTCCTCGCCAAAAACAACAGGAACTTTTTCCTGCAACCAGAAGTGATTTATAATGACAAGGGACAAGATACAGATTCACGGTGGAACAGATCAGGACTGTAAGATTCGAGGTAACTTCAGCTGCACCACAACCAGTGTGGTGGACTTGGAAAGTATTCAGAACCCATTAAAATTGTTCACTCTTTGCTTCATTGCAGCTATTTTGTAAATTCAAAAAAGTTCATTTTTTTCTCATTAATGTACACTCTGCACCCCATGTTTTTACTGAAAAAAAAAACAGAAATGTAGAAATTTTTGCAAATTTATTAAAAAAAGAAAAACTGTAATATCACATCATAAGTATTCAGAAACTTTGCTCAGTATTTAGTTTAAGCACCCTTTTGAGCTACAGTCCCTGACAGAAGTTATGTCACTTATCCATGTTATGTAAATAAAAGCTTATAACTAGAGATGAGCGATGTTCGACTCGAATAGTTCACCAATCTCAAATTCGAGTCGATTTTGGCGCTATTCGAGTCATTCGCCGAATTCGAACAATTTGGTTCCAATTCGGCGAATTTCGAACATGTTCGATTTTGGTTCGAAAATGCGGCAGATGCGGTCAGAAAACCGCATCTGCCGCATTTTGAGCCAAAATAAACATTCCCTAAAAGAAAGAAAGTGTTAAAAATAAAAAAATAATCTCACCTGTCCGCGGTCCACCGAAGCCTCCGGCAAGGTCCTGCGGCTTCTAGGACCTGTGGTGACCGGACCAGAGTTCCACGAGAACATGACGTCACCACAGGTCCTGGAAGCACAGGACCTTGCCGGAAAGCTTAAAATAGATATTTTTATGATTCGGACCCTTTCTTTAAGTAAAAGTCACTTAAAGAAAGGGTCCGAAACATAAAAATATCTATTTTAAACTTTCCGGCAAGGTCCTGTGCTTATAGGACCTGTGGTGACGTCATGTTCTCACGGGAACTCCGGTCATGTGACCGGAGTTCGCGCGAGAACATGGCGTCACCACAGGTCCTAGAAGCCGCAGGACCTTGCCGGAGGCTTCGGTGGACCGCGGACAGGTGAGCATTGATTATTTTTTTATTTTTAACACTTTCTTTCACTTTTTTTCACTTCCACAATGTATGTATATACATTGTGGAAGTGAAAATGCCCCACAGGCCCGGTTTGTTCGTTTTCCGGGGTGTTCGACGGTGTTGGTCGAGCATTCGACGAACATTCTTCGAACACCCCGTTGATTCGACGAATCGAATAGAATTCGAACACCGGGGTGGTGGCTCATCTCTACTTATAACCTGACGTTAAATTCATCCATTGGTTTTATAAATTACTCTTTTGAAAGCTGAAACCCTCCCAAATGTGGTTTAGGTTAAGAAAATAAATTGGCATCAATGCTGAAATATTGATCATTTAATGAACACAGAATGTTCAGATTTTGGCAAGACAAAAGCTTTGTCGCCTGGTCATATAATGCACCCAATGCTAGTTTACAACCTTACTTGTGCTCAGTAAATGATCGGTTAATTATTGGGTGTGTATAAAAAGAAACTCAGTACCCCAGACCTTCACATGAACTGCAACTTGAGCTGTGACAACATGCCAAAAATTCACCCTGCGACCAAAGCCTTGGCTATCAAGAGGCTGAAGACCAGATCCACTGCAGAGGTGGCTGGCACCTTTAATGTGTCTCAGCATCAAGTACCAAGAATTAAGAAAAGATTTGAAGAGAATGGAGATGTGTTTGACAAGCCCAGGTCTGGTAGACCCCGCAAGACAACTGCTCAGGAGGAATGTGTGTTGGTTAGAAAATCCAAAACAAGCCCCTCTTCCACTGCAGCAAAGCTCCAACAGGCCTGGTCACCTCAAGTCCCTGTGTCAACTAGAACAGTTTCTAGGATTCTGTCTCGAAATGGCCTCCATGGTTGAATCAGTGCTCAGAAGCCAGCACTAAACAAAAAGGCAAATAAAAAACCGTGTGGCATTTGCAAAGTCCTACAGCCTGCTAAACAGATGGATGCTGGGAAAGTGGCAGAAGGTGGATTTCTCTGATGAATCTTCAGTACAATTATACCACAGCTGCCACAAATACTGTAGGAGACCTACTGGAGCCTGTATAGATCCAAAATACACCTAGAAAACAGTTACATTTGGAGGTGGAAAGATCATGGTCTGGGGTTACATTCAGTATGGTGGCGTGCGAAACATTTGCAAGGTGGAAGACAATATCAATAGCCTAAAATATCAAGAAGTATTAGCTACCTCTTACATTCCAAATCATAAAAGGGGTCAAATTCTGCAGCAGGATGGTGCTCCATCTCATACATCCATCTTAACAACAAAGTTCCTCCAGGCAAAAAAGATCAAGGTGCTCAAGGACTGGCCAGCCCAGTCACAAGACATGAACATCATTGAGCATGTTTGGGGTAGGATGAAAGAAGAAGCTTGGAAGACAAAATCAAAGAATCTAGATGAAGTCTGGGAGGCATGTAAGACTGTATTCTTTGTTATTCTGGATGACTTCATTAATAAATTGCATGAATCATTGTTGAACCACATGGATGCAGTCCTTCAAGCTCATGGAAGTCACACAAAATATTAGATATGACTCTAACAGCACCACAACTTCATTCACCAATGTTATGCAACATGTATTTGTATTTTAAGTTAAATATTTGTTTTAATATCACATTACTTTCTGTAGGGTGACAAAACTTTTGTCTTGACAAAATCTGATCATTCTGTGTTCATTAAAATGATCAATATTTCAGCATTGATGCCAATTTATTTTCTTAACCTAAACCACATTTGGGAGGGTTTCAGCTTTCAAAAGAGTAATTTATAAAACGAATGGTTGAATTTAACGTCAGGTTATAAGCTTTTATTTACATAACATGGATAAGCAACATAACATCTGTCAGGGACTGTAGTACAGCCATGAGTCATCTTGTGAATGATGCAACAAGTTTTTCACACCTGAATTTGGGGATCCTCTGCCATTCCTCCTCCAGTTCTAGGATTTGGGGATCTTCTGCCATTCGTCTCCAATTCCGTCAGGTTGGATGGTGAATCTTGGGGGCACAGCCATTTTTAGGTCTCTCCAGAGATGCTCAATTGGGTTTAGGTCAGGGCTCTGACCCTGAAGAATTGTCACAGAGTTGTTCTGAAGATAATCCTTTCCTATTTTAGCTATGTGCTCGAGGTCATTGTCTTTTTTGAAGGTGAACCTTCAGCCAAGTCTGTGGTCCAGAGCACTCTGGAAGAGATTTTCATCCATGACACTTGGCCGCATTCATGTTTCCTTCAATTGCAACCAGTCGTCCTGTCCCTGCAGCTGAAAAACACCCCATAGCATGATGCTGTCACCATCATGTTTCACTTTTAGAATTTAATTGGGTCGGCGATGAGCAGTGTCTGGTTTTCTCCACATATACTGACCAGAGAATCTAATTCCTCATAAACTGGGAGTTCTTCATGTGTTTTTTTTTAAACTCTATGAGGGCTTTCATATGACTTGCACTGAGGAAAAGCTTCCATCGAGCCACTCTGCCATAAAGGCCTGACTGGTGGAGGGTTGTAGTGATAGTTGACTTTATGGAACTTTCTCCCATCTCCTTACTGCATCTCTAGAGCTCAGCCACAGCGATCTTGGGGTTCTTCTTCTCTCACCAAGGCTCTTCTCCCATGATTGCTCAGTTTGGCTGGATGGCCAGGTCTGAGAAGACGTATGGTGGTTCCAAACCTCTTCAATTTAAGAATTATGGAGGCCACTGTGCTCTTAGGAGCCTTGAGTACTGCAGAAATTATTTTGTAACCTTGGCCAGATCTGTGTCTTGCCACAATTTTGTCTGAGCTCCTTGGGCAGTTCTTTTGACCTCATGATTCTCACTTGGTCTGACATGCATTGTGAGATGTGAGGTCTTATATAGACAGGTGTGTGCCTTTCCAAATCAAGTTCTATCAGTTTAATAAAATACAGCTGGACTCCAATGGAGGAGTAGAACCATCTCAAGGAGGATCATAAGGAAATGGACAACATGTGACTTAAATATGAGTGTCCGAGCAATGGGTCTGAATACTTATAACCATGTGATATTTTTCAGTTTTACTTTTTTAATAAATTCGCAAAAATGTATACATTTCTGTTTTTTTCAGTCAAGATGGGGTGCAGAGTGTACATTAATGAGAAAAAAATTAGCTTTTTTTAACTTACCAAATGGCTGCAATGAAACAAAGAATGAAAAATTTAAATGGGTCTGAATACTTTCCATACCCACTGTATATTCAAAATGTAAGAGTGGGGGTCTGTATGTAGGGGAGACGGAACAACAACTCAGAAGAACTAGTATGAATTCTCATCACCACACTATTAAAGAAAAAGGAAGAGATCTACATGTGGCCAATCATTTTTGTAGCCCTCATCACACCATAATGAATATGAAAATTCTAATATTGAAAGGTCGTTTCAAATCCCAAATAAACAGGAGAATCTGGGAATGCAAATTAATGAGCTTTGACACATTTAGAGCAGGAATGAATGTGTAGCATGGATTTATGCTTGTTTACATCCACTAAACAATCTTCAAACCCAGCACTAGAGCACCAATAAAAGGAAAATAAAACCATCACACTTATCTGCTCCACCCCCTTCCAACACATTCTAAGTTCTGCAGTGTATAAATTTGTGTGTTCAGAATCTGTCATTATGAGCCTAATGAAGAGACCTGAGTTGTCTCGAAAGTTTGCCATTTGTTAGCATTTTTTCAGTTAGCCATTAAAAGGTATCAACCACGGGGGACCCTCAGATTTTAATATTTTTCTATCTGCTGGCTAACATGGTACAAACATATTTCACTTTACATTTACTATAGTTACATTTACTATCAACAGGCATAAGGCCCTTTACAGATTTACAGTCGGCCCCTATGGAGTATAGTTGAGCCTCTGATTCTAGTGATTTATTATCCTGACATGATTTATCTTATCAACTGAATTATTAAAATAAATGTAATTTTAAACCAATTGTTTTATAATCAACCTTTTATATATTAAACCAATACTAGATTAAAAATTTGTATAATAGCAACTTTAGAAAGAATAGAATCCCAACAATAAGGTTACATGTACTGAATATGAGAGTCAAGGGAACAGACTGTGCTCTATTCAGATTTTCACTAATGAAAAATACTGCAAATACATTCATACAAGTAATAATGATGCTAACCATGTACTCTATATGAGGATAGTTACTAGCTCATGCGTCAACGTCCATTTTTCAAGACCTCAAGGTTTAAATAAATGTATTATTTCTATAAAGTGCAGAACTAAATTATACTGTATTATTTAATATGATTTTCATAATTTACTGTCAAAATATGAATTGACTTTTAAATGCAATAAACATACTTTTATGAACCCAAACGAATTCTCAAAGTTATTAATTATTTGTCAATATGTAGAATTTAGTAAATTTTATCACAAGCAGTTAAACCCACTTCATTTTCCACAAAATCCGGAAAATAGATATCAGTGGGATATATCAGGATTATTGTAAGAACCCATCGCAGTTATTACTAAAAAAGAAGAGAAACAAAGCGACCAAGGGGTGTAATGAAATATATATTATAACTTTATTAAGGACGTGCAAAATCTGATATAAAACAGGGGGAACAAATATACATCATACCACATATGCAGTCTTAAATATCAGGAATATAAATATATAATGGTACCAAACCAAGGTGCAGGTGCATAAAACATCCACATGGAGAATAAATGTCCCATTAAACATATAGTTTATAATCACCATTAGTACACCATACAATGCAAAAATTCATAGGAAGATGAAAATCTATATTTCACAGAAAAAGTTAATTAACCATAGTATCATAGCATCTTATAAGTCATATAAACTCCTTATCTCCTAACATCCAAAAAAGGACTACGTAATAAATGGCACAATTGCTCATGCAATTGGAGAGGAGATATATATAGAAGTATATAGAAAGTATATGGAGAGCTATAACTTCTGAGAAATCACTCCTAATTAGCAAGCAAGGAGGTGTTCACATGGAGGTGTTCATATGGCTGACCTGTATAACGGGAATAGAAAACCTCTCAGCATATCACAGATATCTAATGCCAGGAAAGTGTATAAATAACCGGCATCCACTGAAAGGTATCCCCAGGGTAGGGACGACCCAGCACCTGTAAACAAGGTGAAGACATTTACCTTATCTAGCCTGAATATAGCCGCTCGCTCCGATGCGCATTTCGTTATGATCAGCTTTGTCAGGGGGCGTGGCATAGAAGGAGGGAGGGGAGTCTTAAAAACTGGTGCCAACCAACCAGTGCATAGCATTATACATTACCATGGCGACGGGCGCCCATTCCAAATCAGAGTGACTGCGCGTCATAGCGTCGCGTCATGGAGGGGCGGAGCCGGGACTCACTATCCCAGACATCCACAACACCATAGAGACAGCGGCGATATGAGCGCTCGTCAGATGTGGAGGTGGCGCTCGTTCAGATATGTATATGTGCGCCCAGTGTCAGCAGTATATAAAGAATACATTCTTAGATCACTATTCAGATTTTCACTATTGAAAAATACTGCAAATACATTCATACAAGTAATAATGATGCTAACCATGTACTCTATATGAGGATAGTTACTAGCTCATGCGTCAACGTCCATTTTTCAAGACCTCAAGGTTTAAATAAATGTATTATTTCTATAAAGTGCAGAACTAAATTATACTGTATTATTTAATATGCTTTTCATAATTTACTGTCAAAATATGAATTGACTTTTAAATGCAATAAACATACTTTTATGAACCCAAACGAATTCTCAAAGTTATTAATTATTTGCCAATATGTAGATTAGAAATGTACAGTAAAACTTGCTAACAAAGCAGTACAGTATTCACCGGAGTCAAGCAAAGTCTTGTTATTGCTACCAGGATGCAGTAGGATATTAATCTATTATTCTAATTCTGCATGTCATTGGTTATGGGAATGTTGGCGAATTTTGTGCAGTTTGCTAAAGAATGTACCGTATTTAATAGCATCTTTCTAAGCTACAGAAGCTTAAAAAGCAAAATCTTGTCTTGAGATGCTTAGAGATTATTATCCTGAATACTTACAGTACTTTCATGAAAAGGAAATTCCAGACATTAATAATATTAATATAATTTAGCCTCACTTCATATTTACATTAGAACTTTGTTAGATCTGTTCTTAAATGGACTTATAATGAGTCTTATCAGCTTTACGCCTTATTCATGCTGGCAAAAATAGCAGGAACCTTAACAAAATGGCAAAAATGCAAATGTGGGAAAAACCTTACGTAGAAATATTGCCAGGTATCAAAAGTTTAGAATAGTGATAAACTTTAGTTGAAAAGTTCAAGTTTTGCTCATATGATTTTTAAAATCACAACCAGATTGCAGAATTCAATGCTCTCTAATATGTCTCAAAGTTATCTCTCACAGGCATATAAACAATCATAGTTGAACCAATTTACTTTCACTACCTTGACTTGACCGCCAATCTGAACTTTGGCCAACAGAAAGAAATCCGGCAAAATGTGGTTAGCTATTAGATGGCTTTTGAGGTTAGCTTGTATATTAGAAGTATTATACAATTTTGCCTTTAGATCAAGAGAAAGGAAGGATACAAAACTTACTGTAAATTAGAGGAGTATGCCATTAAACTCTATGAAGAAAAGTAATACCGTACTTACTCTGGGAAGGATAGTCCTATCTGTAAAGTAAATAGCCCTTCAAAACATAAAGGGAATAAATATTACAGAGACAGTGAGACTGAGATTAGATAATACTGAATTTCATGTGGTGGTCTGCATTGCAACTATGCCTTGGAAAGCTAACTTAAAGATTTTTGTTTTATAATCTAACAATAAATCAGTACATATGAAATATTTGCCTACTTCATCCCTGATGTCTCCAGGTCCTCCCCTTTGCCATTCTGTTTACCTTAGCACAAATATAATACCTCATGGGCAGCATGGTGGCTCAGTGGATGGCCTTTGCAGCGCTGGGGTCCTAGGTTCAAATCCCAGGATGTATCAGCACAGACTATGAGTAGACAGTGGTAGTTGAACCAATAATGGTTAATTCACTTAGCAGATGCAAAGGAAAGATACCTTCAGCCAAGGATAAGGGAATACTAAAATTAATGACTAAGAGTCAGATAATATTACAAATAAAAGACAGCAATTCAGATCAATAGAATATCAATTTAATGCAAATTACTCACTATAGTTCTATGTTAATCATAAAGTTACTGTTGCTAATGTTTTTGCCTTAACACCTCAACCCAGGAAACATCCATGTTACTTCTGTACGGTATATATTAATTAGCTCTTAAGAATACTTAACATTAGTTTATAATATAAATCGGCAATAACCATACATTATTTAAAATATGGGCCACATGACAGCTCAATGCAAATTATAGGGGACTTTATTTAATAAGCTCTTCATATAGAAGGTTAGGACCCATGTCCCTTTAGAGTCACTAAGCATGGGGGATCCTCCCCAGTAAAGCAAGGTACCCCATCTTTACATGCATTTAAAGAGACTACACAGGATTTTAACACTCAAATCTCATGCACAAATGACACAACAGGACCATTCAAATCAGGCCTTTCCAAACTTAGTACACCCCTCTGTATGCATGAAAAATGTCAGTGAACCACCAAAAAAACTTTCTTTTATTTTTTTGTATTTTTTTAAGATTCCATCTTGAATAATCAATGTTAATAGTGACATTACAAAAAACTCTAATATAACCACCAGGTTATGCTGTGAAAATTGAATAAAAAGTTTTTCATTAATCCAATTGAATTTGGCTGTGTCCCCTCTAAACATCCAAACCTGCAAAAAACAAAAAAATACAAAAATTAATACCTCAATGGAACCTTTTATAAAAACCATAAAACATACAAATGAGTTATATAAGGTTCAGATATTTAAAATACCATCAATCAATTACATAATTTTATTGGTTTTGAAATCTATGTTAAGCCCATTCGGATTTAAAGTGTTCAGTTTCATTATCCACTCTAATTCTTTGCGCTTTAATAATCACACAAAATCCCAGCCTCTTCTCAAAATTGGCACTGCATCTATTATCCGAAACTGGAGTTGTTTCTCTGTGTGCGATTTTTCCGCAAAGTGTTTGAATACTGGTAAATCCATCCGCTTCTACCTTATGGTATGTCGGTGTTGATTTATTCTGGTTTTAAAATCACACATAGTCTCACCGACATACCACAAGGAACAAGGGCACTGCAACAGATAAATGACATAATCCGAGTCACACGTTAAGCAATGTTTTTATCTTAAATTCCTCATTGGTAATAGGATGAAAAAAATTAGACCCCTTCAACATTAGGCAACAATTAATATAAGACAGGCAAGAAAAACATCCCTTCCTGTCACTTCCAGTTAGTGAAATCTGACCGGACATTTTAAAAGAACCTATGTCAGATTTCACCAGAGCTAAACCAATTGTTCGATTACACTTATATGAAAAAATTGGAGATTTAGAAAATTCTTCTACTTGGGGTAGACATCTCCCCAACATTCCCCAATGTTTTTTAATCACAGCCACAATTTGGGTACTCTCTTCACAGTACATGTATACCAGACGTTTCCGGTGCGTCCGGAGTGACGCATGCACTCAGACTCAGCCCCTCTGCAGACCTGCGCTTCCACAATTTTTGCTCCTGCACTCGCCATTGAAGGTAATGACCGCGGGAACGCAGGCAAGCGCAAGGGCTCTGCATCTGACTAGCCCAGGGTATGGGGACTGAGGTATCTGGGTCCTCTGCTGCAGTAGGGATGTCACTGGTGGCCTGCCCAGACCCGTGACCCTGGTGGTCAACTAAAAAGGGGTAGTTGAAATGCGAATAAAGTTTATAAGAGTTTATCGTGACGCCACCCGCAGCTTCTGGCGATTGAGCACCAGCGCCACTTCAGACCTCCGGAGGGTGGTGGTATGGCGGCAAAGATGGTACAGCTCCCTGCAGGTGGAGCTGTCCTTCCAGGGCAGGGATGCACCGGTGGTAATGGGGGTGCTGATGATGAAAATGAGCGGAGCACGGTATCGCGGAGAAACAGATGCACTGAGACTCAGTCACTCTACCCGGGCACTTTACTGGAACAATGCAGATGGCGATACAGTTCACAGTGGCAAAACAGTCTTTATCTGGTTGGGTAGTCACAGTGGGCTGCAGAGTCTCTGGAAGTCTCCTGTGGTATGCCTTCCTGGATCTAACCCGTATCTGCTGCTCATGCCTGTCCTGGGGTAGCCTGCTTAATACCACGCCCGTTGAGGTGCCCTGATGATCCCGGCTTTCACTCTCTCCCTCTCCTGCTCTGGGGTTTGACCATGGTGGATAAACCTGGTGTGACTGATCCCGACAGACAGGGTGTCGGGGCCGGTAGACGGACCCACGACCTCCGGTGTTCTCGGCTCACGGGCTAGACTACCTGACTGTCTTTGGAACCGTTACTCTGGTAAAGTGGACCAGGGTTCCCTCCCTGAGTATGGGCGCTTGGGGGGATCCCCTCCTTCTGTCTGAGCTGCCTGTTCTCTCTCTCCAGACCCCCTCCCTGGAAGTCTCCTTTTCTCACTCAGAGGCTCCCTGTTCTCCATTTTTCCTCTTGTGACACCTGACCAAGTGGGGCGCCACACATCTATGCGCTGGCCTGTGCTTGCCTGTCAAAGCACCTGCTCTTGTATTTGCGCTAACGCAGGGCAAAGTGGCAGGCAAACGCAGGGACTGCATAGATGTGAAAGGGGCCTATGTTTATTAATGTGCATGCACCTTATATATGAAAATGCACTATATGCACTAAATACTTTAAAGTATGCCCGATATGTGTATACCTGACATACGAATTCTTATGAAATTGTAACTAATTGAATAATGAAAAACATATGTGCACCTTATAAAACTCTGTAAGGTAGACAGGCTCACTGCTTGAGAAAGGATCTGGTATCCGAAACGTCGCCATACCACTGGGCAATAAAGTCCACATCACTTTAATTTTTGGTGCTGTTTTTCATTTCCTCTTCATATAATAAAGGACGCTCAGGTGGTGTTTGGAAAACGCTGTACCACTGAGAGGTAATTTTAGTGCTGTTCCTATTTTTTATCTTATATATATATATATATATATATATATATATGTGTGTGTGTGTGTGTGTGTGTGTGTGTGTGTGTTTTAGGCAGCTCTCTGTAGGATGTCTCCTATAGTATGTATGTGGACTCTATAATATAATTAGGAGACCGCACAGAGTCTTATAAGTAATACGCTGAGCAGTGATGACACATCTATTAGTACTAATAATTCTATTTTTCCTGAATCTAATGTCTCTATAAAACTCTGGGTCACAATGTTTGTACTTTATATGCAAATAAAACTGAATGAGATTGAGCAAAACTTACCTTACTGACCTTGCTGTCTCAGGAATAGATCTTGCCTTTAACTTGTTTAGACTGAAGCTTATTCCCTATTTTCCGTTAAATTTTGGAAGTATGACCCGCTGATAGCATTTACTTATTTTTTTGTACCACTGGGGAATCTTGAAGCAAACTTCAGAGAGAAAATAGCCTTGTAAAAGTGACATTACAAGAAGTGTTATATTACATTAGAGCTGCTGAGGTTTCTCAGTACCTCAGTTTGTGCACACGCCAAGCAAAGTTTAGATTCAGTATTTATAGGAACACAGGGCAGCAAATCCCTTCACAATTATAACACTTAAGCTGGAATATAAAATAGATTTACCATTTCAACTTGAGAAAAGAAAAAGAATGTGAATTTTTGGATTTGCTGAGGTTCAAACAAATCCAATCTCTGTAATTAATTTCCTCCAATGTTTTTTTTTAAATATTTACTCTGCTTTGAACAGTCATTCTACTTACTCTAAAATATTTATTTATAGGTAACTATAAAATTTTCTAAATAAGTATGGCTAGGGTCACATTTGGCCAGGCAACTGCAGTTGCCGCATCCAGATCCGGATGCGGTAACCGCAATTGCCTTCACACACATGTTTGAGCAAAGATGTGTGGTGGAAACCGCAATCCGGTAACCGGATTGCTCCGGATGTGTAATCCTGAGCAATGCGGTTACCGTCTACTTTGTTCATCCCTGCTGCCGCAGGGATGAACAAAGTGTTGACTGTTTAATAAAACATTAAATATTAATATTAGTTGTGGGCAACATGTCTCTAGGGGGTGCCCACCCCCCCTAGAGACATGCTGCCCACTCCTGTGGACATGTCAGGGGTTAATAACCCATTTACAGTATAGCCGGCTATTGTCGGCTTTGTACAATTTTATGAATGAGCCCGCAGCTCCTGACAGTTGCGCAGATACTGTACGTAATGTACGTATAGTATCAGCCACTGTCCAGGGTCCTGATACCTTTAACATTAGATCTATGGCGGTGCGCGGGCCATACACCTAATGTTATAGGTTTCAAGAGCAAGGACAGTGGCAGATACTATACGTACATTACGTACAGTATCTGCGCAACTGTCAAGAGCCACGGCTTCATTCATAAAATTGTACAAAGCCGACAATAGCCGGCTATAATGTAAATGGGTTATTAATCCCTGACATGTCCACAGGAGTGGGCAGCATGTCTCTAGGGGGGGTGGGCACCCCTTAGAGACATGTTGCCACAACTAATATTAATATTTAATGTTTTAGTAAACAGTCAACACTTTGTTCCTCCCTGCGGTAGCAGGGAGGAACAAAGTAGACGATAACACATCCTGAGCAATGCGGTTACCGCATTGTGGGTCACAGAACCGCTCCGAAAACTGCAGACTGCATGATTTTTAGCGCAGGCTGCAGATCCGGAGTCGATAACCGGATTGCATGTAGAGCAACCCGGTTACAATAATGGGCTCCTATGGGGAGCGGTTCCTGATCCGGTTTTGAGCTTTTTGAAAGCTCAAAACCGGATCAGGTTTCAAAAATAGAAACACAGATGTGACCCTAGCCTTAATTCAATGGATGATTTTAATTCAGAGGACAAGAGTAAGTGCACATTCATATCTCCATGTCTGTTTTTGAAGATTGGATGGAAACGGATGGCTTTCATGTCACATCTGTTTGTTAAAATCTCCTAATTTGTAAGACTAAGGCTAAGTTCACACTGCACTTTTTGCGCGCGCTTTTTAAAAAAGCGCAAGTGCGTGTGCGTATGCTGCGAAGTGAATGTAAATTCACTTTTGCCATTCAGACAATGTGTAAAAATACGCAGCGCTTTTATGGGAGAAAGCGCGGGCGTAAAAAGAATCAACATGTCAATTCTTTACGCAGCTGCGCCCATGCTTTCTCCCATAGGAGCCCATTATTCCCGCTGGAATTACGCATCGCCGTTCAGACAATGCACTTTAGGGGGAGAAGTGAGCCTGTAAAAAAATGCAGTGTGTGAATGCACCGCTTTTTTTATGGCGCTTTTTTTGCGCGGCAAAAAGCGCCCACTCAAAAATGCGCATAATGTGAACATAGCCTTAGCTGGTTTCACACTGCAGTTTTTTCCCTGACCAGGTTCCATCCGGTTTGTGTGCCAAAACCAGGAGAGGAACTTGCAGAGAAAAGGTATAATTGAAAGATTGATACATGTTCTGAGCTTTGGAGACACTCCTGGTTTTGGCACACAAACCGGATGGAACCTGATCAGAGAAAATACTGCAGTGTGAAACCAGTCTAAAGGGCCCGTTTCACGCTTCAGTGGTCGAACGATCCGATCAACGATCCGACTTGACCTACATCGCTTGAACATCATTCAATGATCGCTAGTGAAATGTCACACGTACAGATATCGTTAATGACGCAGCAATGATTCCACGACAAGCAAACGATACTTGTGGTTGTTTAATCGCCTACATCCTTCAGTTCTCAATAGGCAAGGTCGTTAACAACATCGCTATCAAGGTGTAACTCACACCCATGCTGCAGGTTGGCCGAATGATTATAGTTTGGTTTTAGGTCCGGTTCAAAAACCTCCGATGAACGATCTGCCCAATTATCGTTGATCGGATGTACAAGTGACACTGAACGACGTCGTTATGACATCGTTTGAAGGCTTGAAAACCTGTGATGTTTCAACGATATCGTAGCATGAAATGAGCCCTTTAGTATGACCCTCAAAAATTGAGTAGCACATGCATGAGTTTCAGGCCCCATTCACACACTGCTTTTTTTGCTGCGTATTTTTAGGCACAAGTTCAAAAAAAGCCAGGAGTGGAACAATCCAAACCGGGAGTGGCACACTCAGAGGAAAGGTCAAATAAGAACAAGTGCTCCACTTAGGCTGCTTTCACACTGCAGTTTTTTCACTGATCAGTGTCCATCAGATTTGTGTGCCAAAACCCGGAGAGGAACCAGGAGAGGAACTTGCAGAGAAAAACTATAATTGAAAGATTGACACCTGTTCTGAGTTTTGGAGACACTCCTGGTTTTGGCACACAAATCTGATGGACACTGATCAGTGAAAAAACTGCAGTGTGAAAGCAGCCTTATATGTTTAATACGCAGCAAAAAAAGCAGTGTGTGAATTGGGCCTAACTGCACATTCACACATATCTGCTATATGCCATAACTCCATGTGCTGTTTCTTAACAGAAAATTACCTATCAATTACATTTCTTATGGTGGGTTTGCACGCCACGATATCGTTTCGATATCGCACCTCAATGGCGCGGGAACGCGCAATTAGTGCACGTTCCTCCCGCATCGCATTGACTGTTTACATGCTGCGATATCGAAATACAACGTCCGTGCGATGTCTCCGCCTCCCAACCCAGGATCGCATAGTTAACATGGGAGTGAATGGGTGACGTTTCAAATCGCATCGTAATTGGGCGTTTACACAGCACGATCTGCTCCAATCTCCCTTCAATATCGGGGCATTGAATAGCACGCTCATTCAATCCCCGATATCGCATTGACATCGTTCCTGCATCGTATTGGACGTTCACACCATACAACGCAGGAACGATATCGGGTCCAACGATCGAATCACGTGACTTTTCATTGAAATTGTACTGCGATATCGCGACGTGTAAACCCGCCATGAGGCTAGGGTCACATTTGGGAGCTTGCATCTGTTGGAAGAATGCATGAAAGGATCCTTTTTTCCCCTTGCCATTTTTATGGCATGTTTTTTCATTTTTAGCGCATACGTTAACGCATGGTACATACATGTACCATGCATTAATGCATGTGTTCCCCATAGACTCCTAAGTTAAAAAAGCATGTGTTTTTGCAAAAGCACCAAAAAACGCTGCATATCGAATTTTTTGGCACACGTGCAAAAACGCATAGCGTCAAACGCATTGCACTTTTGCAATGCGTTTTTTGCATTGGAGTCTATGGGTGCGTTAACGCATGTGTTTTTCAACATTTGCACATGAAAATAGCGCATGCATTTAGCAAATACATGACTCAAGTCTGACCCTAACCTCAATCACCATATTACTTTAAAAGTTCCACTGTTCTGAAATCATTTAAAGAAACACTACACATATCTCCCTTTCTTATGCAGCTGACCACAATCTGTATTTTGATGTTAAAAGCCATTTTGACTAATCTAGTGAATCTAAAGGTATTCCTTACAGGAAGTCTACAAAATATCTACCATAGCTACAATAATTTTTCTCACATGACATAATCAGGAGTGATATTATAAGAAACCTGTCACCAGGTTTTCTCCATGTCACCTATAGGTTCTTATATACCGTATTCTAGAATGCTGTGTATAAGTCCCCAAGCAGATCTGTATAGCATGAAAAAGACCTTTTATTATATTCACTTATGGGGCGGTCCGATCCAATGGGCATCACTGGTCTTGATCCAATGCCTCCTGTTTGCTTCCGACTGCCATCCTCCTTCCCTTTCTCTGTGGATGATGCATCATCCACACACAGTATTCTCCATTGTGATCATGCCTTACATGCACTTCTTTCTACCCTGCCAAGGTGAGAGTGAAGTATTGTAGTGCGCATGTGTGAGCATTCTATGACCTTTCCTCACACCTGTGCATTACAGTACTTTGGTATGTCATCGGCAGAGCAGAAAGAAGTGTGCATGTGCACTAATTTATTATTATTATTTATTTATATAGCGCCATTAAATTCCATGGCGCTTTACATGCTAAAAGGCAGACAAGTACAAGTACAATAAATATGGACAATTTGGCTGTACAGATACAAGAGGGGAGAAGATCCTGTCCGCGAGGACTCACAATCTACGAGGCGGGTAGGGACACAGCAGGAGGGGGAGGTGCCGGTCGTGAGGCGGCGTGGTGGACCAGGTCTCATAGGAGGTTGTAAGCTTGGTGGAAGATGTGGGTCTTTAGGCTTCTTTTGAAGGTTCCCAGGGTGGGAGAATGTCTGATGTGTTGAGGGAGAGAGTTCCAGAGTATGGGGGATGCCCGGGAGAAATCCTGAATGTGGTTGTGCGAAGAGGAGATGAGGGGGAATAAAGGAGGAGTTCTTGGGAGGATCGCAGCTTGCGCGAGGGTAGGTATCGGGTGACTATGTCAGAAATGTATGGAGGGGACAGATTGTGGATGGCTTTGTAGGTCATGGTTAATGTCTCTGGGAAGCTGGGAGCCAATGAAGGGCTTGGTAGAGGGTAGAGACAGGAGAGTAACGGGAGGACAGATGGATTAGACGGGCAGCAGAGTTTAGGATAGATTGGAGAGGTGCAATGGAGGTAGCAGGGAGGCCGGAGAGCAGGAGGTTGCAATAGTCGAGGCGGTAGATGATGAGAGCGTGAATAAGGGTTTTAGCAGTGTCGTGGTCAAGAAAAGTGCGGATTCGGGAGATATTTTTGAGCTGGAGACAGCAGGAGGTGGCGAGGGCCTGGATGTGGGGCTTGAAGGAGAGGGAAGAGTCGAGGATGACCCTGAGGCACCGAGCATGGGGGACTGGGGAGAGAGAGCAGTCATTGACGACGATGGATAGGTTGGGTAGTGAGAGGGTGCGGTTTGGGGGAAGATGATGAACTCGGTTTTGTCCATGTTCAGCTTAAGGAAGCGAGCGGAGAAGAAGGATGAAATGGCGGACAGGCATGGTGGAATTTTGGATAGTAGGGAGGTGATGTCAGGTCCAGACAGGTAGATTTGGGTGTTGTCGGCGTAGAGGTGGTACTGAAGGCCGTGGGACTCAATGAGTTGCCGTAGGCCTAGAGTGTAGATTGAGAAGAGTAGCGGTCCCAGAAACGAGCTCTGGGGGACCCCAACAGATAGGGGGTAGGGTGAAGAGGAGGTGTGGGAGTGGGTGACGCTGAAGGTCCGGTCCGTTAAGTATGAGGAGATCCAAGAGAGAGCAAGGTCCGTGATACCAAGTGATTCTAGGATCTGAAGTAGAAGGAAGTGGTCAACAGTGTCGAAGGCGGCGGAAAGGTCAAGAAGGAGGGCAGAGTAGTGACGTTTGCTTCTGGCAGTCAGTAGGTGATTGGTGACTTTGGTCAGGGCAGTTTCAGTGGAGTGGAGGGGCCGGAAGCCAGATTGCAGGTGGTCGAAGAGGGAGCAGGAGGAGAGGTGAGAGGACAGCTCTGAGTGTACATGCTGTTAAGTAGATTATCCACATTATCCACAGAGATAGACAGCACAAGGGGAGAGACATCACGGGGGGCAGAGAGCGCACAGCAAAAAGAGGGGCAGAGAGATAGGGCACAGCAGAGTAGGGGAGGGCAGAGAGAGCGCACAGCAGAAGGGGGTTACCCGAGAGCTAGAGTGCACAGCAGAGAAGGGCAGAGGGATTGAACACATCAGAGAACCAGAGACAGAGTGAGCATACACCAGAGAGGGGGGCAGAGAGAGCGCACAGCTGAGCAGGTGGCAGAGACAGAGCGAACAACAGAGGGGGACAGAGAGAGTGTATATCAGAGGAAGCAGAGAGAGAGGATGCAAAAGAGGGAGGGCCAGAGAGAGAGCTCACAGCAGAGAGGGGGGGTAGAGACATAGCACACAGCAGAGGGGGACCAAAAGAGAGAAAAGAACAGCAGAGGGTGGGGCAGAGAGAGAGAGCACACAGCAGAGAGGGGGAGTAGAGAGACAGCACACAGCAGAGAGGAGGGCAGATAGACAGTGCACAGCAGAGGTGAGGGGAGAGAGAGAGCACACAGCACACAGGAGTTGAGAGACAGCACAAAGCAGAGGGGGGAAGAGAAAGCGTGCATGCCCAGTTACAGATGGCAGTGGGGGGTAGAGAAAGTCAGCATGGGGGTAGGCATAGCACATGGGGACAAAGACCAGAGGTGGAGAAAGAGCACATGGCAGAGACAAGCACAGGTGGGAAGAGACAATACAAGGGGGAAAGAGAGACAGCAAAATAGGAGATAGATCACGGGGGACAAGGGGAGAAAGCACACAGCAAAAGGGGGCATAGAGAGAGCGCACAGTAGAAGGGGGCATATAGAGAGTGCACAGCAAAGAGGGGTCAGAAAAAGAGCGCACCGAAGACGGAGGCTAGAGAGAGAGCGCATAGCAGAGGGGAGCAGCAAAAGCACACAGCAGAAGGGGCAGAGAGAGCCCACATGCCCAGTTACAGATTACGGTGGCCACAATAACTGCACCTGCGCACAAAGCGCACTTACCGCACAGGGGGGAGAGAGATACATAATGGGGGGAGGCGCAGCACATGGAGACAGAGAGCAGAGGGGGGGAGAGCGCACATGGAAGAGACAAAGCACAGGTGGGGAGAAACAATGTAAGGGGGAGAGAGAAACAGCAGAATAGGACATCACAGGGGGCAGAGAGCAAAAGAGGAGAGAGTGCACAGCAGAAGGGGCATAGAGAGAGTGTGGCACCCCAGCGGATCCAGTCACCACAGAGGAACTGCACCCCTGTTGGGGTGTAGTATCCTACTCACGAGTAAGAGGGGCACAGACCAGTGCCTGGACACCCAGACTACACACTAGGAGCCATTGTAGTGGGGGATGGGTTGAGAGGAAGTAGTTAGAGGGAGCACCTGAGAGGAGTGAAGTTAGGAAGCACACACGTAGATGATGTGGGACACGTGACAAAGGGTATAAATAGAGTGGAAAAGATCTAGAAGTCAGGAGATGACAGTAGAACATCAGAAGAAGGAGAGAGAGTTGAGTTGCAGAGAGAGAGAGAAAAGGAGAGTGAAGCAGCTAGAGTCGAGTTGGAGGGAAGCTAGAGAAAGAAAGCCTGGCACAGAAGGAAAAGAACGTGAGAGAAGTGTCCAGAGGCCAGACTGAGAAGCAGAGAAGGAGAACTAGGTTGCTCCAGGAGTAAGAAGGGGTCCTAGAGACACGGGAAGTGAGCGATCCACCCGTGGGGCTCGAATCCATTGTCAGGCGCAGGCAAGTGGAGGGACCAGGCCGAAGAACAGGGGCACCAGGAAGCCAAAGACTAGTGGAGAAGACAGACAAGGCTCAGCTAGCAACCCGGAGAATGTGTGGCACTTCCAGGGTCACACGGTCGACAATCGCGCACATCTACTGAAAAGGAGGCAACCATAGGGCTAAGGGGAGATACTGCAGGTTTACCCCAAAGAAAACCCCACAGTCACTGGCTCAGTGCTCTGTGTGGCGAGGCGTAAGGCAGGATGGGAGAGGCACGAGCATTGTGAGATGGCAGAGAAAGGACAGAGAAGTGGCACTGCACTGGTTGGTACCATCCTATTACCTGGGAGTAGCTGGATCCCTGCCTCCGAGAACCCAGTGCTCAGAGGGTTGGTGCACAGTAACTGCGAGTAAATGATCTAATAACTTGTACCTTCACATTGGATCTCATCTCCACCCGAGAAAATGCAACATACAGTTGTCCATGACCAAACACTGGCTCTGGTAGATATATCCCAACACGATGTAGAGTTTGGCCTTGTGACTTGTTTATAGTCATGGCAAAAGCTGGTTTGACTGGAAATTGCTGACATCAAAGCCTAAAGGGAAGACCTGTGTCTGAAGGACATAAGTCTATGCATGGAATGAACACGTCATCTCCTTTTGCTGATCCACTGATGACTCTTGCTTGAATAACATGGGAATGGAGTCCAGTAACAATAAGTCGAGTTCCATTACATAGACTACTCTTTGTATTGAGATTGCGAAGCAACATCACAATTGTTCCAACTTTAAGTTGAAGTCTATGGGATGGCATTCCTGATGGTGTAACACTATTTAAAAATTCAACTGGATAATGCTCTTGTTCTTTATTATCCACATCAACTGAATCATCACTTGTGTACAGCTTATACTCTCCAGACATTCTTTCCATCACATGGGCATTTAGCAGTGCCACATCATCGTTCTTCGGACAGAGAATCGCATGGTAGAGGCTCTGTCTATACTGCTTTGGACATTCACATCAATCTCAATACGTTGTCCAAAAACATCAGTTACAATGCAGGCAGTACACAACATGTCTTCTGGTATTTCAATAATATCTTCTCCAAGATTGTATTTGTTGGTAAGTGTCGAGCCCACTGGGACGGGGGTACTCGGTACCGGACCAGGTCTTTACTGGGGAAGTCACGGGTGGTCCTGGTCCGGTCCGTGTCCCGGGCCCTGGCAATAAAAGGGGGATATTTACAGGGGAAGTCACTCGTGACGCCACCCACTTGATGCGGCCAGTGATGGGGGCCGCCGCTGCTGCAGAACCTCCGGGGGTGATGTGATGGCAGCGGAGATGGTGTAGTTCCAGTGGGAAGAACTGTATCCCCCGGGCAGTAAGGGTTAAGTCTATGGTGAAGTTATAGCACACTTACTTGCAGACGCTGCAGGGATCTCTCCTCAGCGTTGGTGCTGACAGGCTGGAGCTGTGGCTCTGCAGGTGGAGGTCTCTCTGATGCAATCCTCCTGTTAGGAGAGAATCACTTTCGTGCAGAGACACAAGGGAAGCAGTTCCAGGGTTTTCCAAAGCTTTACTCAAAGTTCTTCCAGTTACTTTACAAGTCATTTGCAGTTCTTACAAGTTACAGTACACGGGCACATTCTCCCTCTCCGGGTTCCCTTTGCTCTGCAGCCAGGCCTCTCTCTCTGTGACCCCTCACACAGTCTGTAGTGTCCTTTCCGGGCTACTACATTCTATTTGCTGCGTGATGTGCGACACTGGACAGTATGGCGGTGACTCGGGCTTCTGTGAGTCCTAGTGTGTCACTTAGCTGCCTGTCCTTTAGGGTAGGGATCTCAATCTGAAACTCAGACCCCTCGTTGTGTTGTTTGGGGATGCCGGGTAAACTACGGTCCCCTCTAGAGCTGACACTCTACTTCAGCCCAGCCTCCAGCAGTCCTCAAGCCTGAGGCTCTACCAGGCTCCTTCTCTCTGTTCCTCTCTGTATATAGGAGGGCTACTCCGCCTGCAGTCAGTTGCTTTAGCTGTAGTTCTAGGGCCCCGGGTTACACCGTCCCTCTCAGCTCTCTCACACTCCTGGGGATCTGACTCTGGATGGGCTTTCTCTCTCCTTTGCTCGCACTGGCTCAGTACAGATTCTGCGCTCTGTGTGTCTTCACTCTTCAAGACAGTGTGGCTCTCTACTGCTCAGCTTCAGCTGAACTTGCTGCTGTTCTCTGGCCTGCTCCTCAGCTTCTCTGCTGCTCTTTGGTCTTTGCATCTCAGCTCACTGTAGCCTACTGAACTCCTTCACTCCTCCCCCTTCCTATATACTCTCAAGTCACCTGACTACGGGTGTGCCAAACCCACTCCTCTGATCCACCACCCCTCAATCTCATAGAGTTCTAATCTCAGGGCTGGATGTTACCTCCTCTGACACATGGGTTCTGTGGGCTGTGAGGGTGTTGGTGTGCAACAAGTGTCCTACCTGCCTGGCTGCAGTTCCATTTTGTGGCCTCCTGGACGCAGGGGCGCCACACTCTCCCGAAGTTAACTAGCGCGTCCGTGCGCTGCCCGTCATGGATCTCCCTGAAAACATTTTTATTTTATAACAACTAGTGATGAGCGAGTACTAAAATGCTCGGGTGCTCGAAGCTCGGGCCGAGCATCCCGAGATACTCGTGTACTCGGCCCGAGTACCGAGCCCAATGTTATCCTATGGGAGACACGAGTATTTTTATGAAATGACTGCCGGCAGCATGGAAAAACCCTAATAATGTCATAAAAGTCTCAGAAGAGTGCTCAAATGACATGGCAACACCATGGGGAAGACCCCTGGAAGCATTTCTCACTCATTGTTCACAGCTGTGTTGTCCGAGTTTCACGCCAATTTTACGGAGTCTCCAGAAAACCTTCCAAAATGACACCAAAATGAATATTTAGGGTGGAAATGTTAAGGGCACATACCCAATAGTGAGATACAGCTGGTGTATGTTACTTTTTGTGATTACATGAAAGATTTTACGTGAAAACATTGTGCGGCACTCCGATGACCCTGAGAGGAGACGAACATGAAGCCCTGTCTTGAAATATTGTGCCCATTTTGAGGAACTGGGTCTATTGTAGTATCTTCCTTTGCCAGGGCAGTCCAAAATTGGGAGGTTCACCAATGCCCCTGGATACAGACATGCAGGAGGGCCTGGAAACAAGAACTGGGAGTATTGTAGTATAGCCCTTTGGCCAGGGCAACCAAAAATTGGGAGGCTCCTCATTGACCCTGGATAGAGACGTGCAGGAGGGCCTGTAACCCTCAAGTGGGTGTATTGTAGTATAGGCCTTTGGCCAGGGCAGCCAAAAATTGGGAGGCTCCTCATTGTTCCTGGATAGAGACGTGCAGGAGGGCCTGTAAACAAGAACTGGGTGTATTGTAGTATAGCCCTTTGGCCAGGGCAGCCAAAAATTGGAAGGTTCAACAATGACCCATGCATACAGACATGTAGTAGGGCCTGTAACCCTCAAGTGGGTGTATTGTAGTATAGCCCTTTGGTCAGGGCAGCCAAAAATTGGGAGGTTCAACAATGACCCATGCATTCAGACATGTAGTAGGGCCTGTAACCCTCAAGTGGGTGTATTGTAGTATAGCCCTTTGACCAGGGCAGCCAAAAATTGGAAGGTGCAACAATGACCCATGCATACAGACATGTAGTAGGGCCTGTAACCCTCAAGTGGGTGTATTGTAGTATAGCCCTTTGGTCAGGGCAGCCAAAAATTGGGAGGTTCAACAATGACCCATGCATACAGACATGTAGTAGGGCCTGTAACCCTCAAATGGGTGTATTGTAGTATAGGCCTTTGGCCAGGGCAGCCAAAAATTGGGAGGCTCCTCATTGTCCCTGGATAGAGACGTGCAGGAGGGCCTGTAAAGAAGAACTGGGTGTATTGTAGTATAGCCCTTTGGCCAGGGCAGCCAAAAATTGGAAGGTTCAACAATGACCCATGCATACAGACATGTAGTAGGGCCTGTAACCCTCAAGTGGGTGTATTGTAGTATAGCCCTTTGGCCAGGGCGGCCAAAAATTGTAAGGTGCAACACTGACCCATGCATACAGACATGTAGTAGGGCCTGTAACCCTCCAGTGGGTGTATTGTAGTATAGCCCTTTGGTCAGGGCAGCCAAAAATTGGGAGGTTCAACAATAACCCATGCATACAGACATGTAGTAGGGCCTGTAACCCTCAAGTGGGTGTATTGTAGTATAGCCCTTTGGCAGGGCAGCCAAAAATTGGGAGGCTCCACATTGTCCCAGGATAGAGGCGTGCAGCAGGGCCTGTAAACCTCAAGTGGGTGTATTGTAGTATAGCCCTTTGGCCAGGGCAGCCAAAAATTGGGAGGTTCAACAAAGACCCATGCATACAGACATACAGTAGGGCCTGTAACCCTCAAGTGGGTGTATTGTAGTATAGGCCTTTGGCCAGGGCAGCCAAAAATTGGGAGGCTCCTCATTGTCCCTGGATAGAGACGTGCAGGAGGGCCTGTAAAGAAGAACTGGGTGTATTGTAGTATAGCCCTTTGGCCAGGGCAGCCAAAAATTGGAAGGTGCAACAATGACCCATGCATACAGACATGTAGTAGGGCCTGTAACCCTCAAGTGGGTGTATTGTAGTATAGCCCTTTGGTCAGGGCAGCCAAAAATTGGGAGATTCAACAATGACCCATGCATACAGACATGTAGTAGGGCCTGTAACCCTCAAGTGGGTGTATTGTAGTATAGCCCTTTGGTCAGGGCAGCCAAAAATTGGGAGGTTCAACAATGACCCATGCATACAGACATACAGTAGGGCCTGTAACCCTCAAGTGGGTGTATTGTAGTATAGCCCTTTGGCCAGGGCAGCCAAAAATTGGGAGGCTCCTCATTGTCCCTGGATAGAGACGTGCAGGAGGGCCTGTAAAGAAGAACTGGGTGAATTGTAGTATAGCCCTTTGGCCAGTGCAGCCAAAAATTGGAAGGTTCAACAATGACCCATGCATACAGACATGTAGTAGGGCCTGTAACCCACAAGTGGGTGTATTGTAGTATAGCCCTTTGGCCAGGGCAGCCAAAAATTGGGAGGTTCAACAATGACCCATGCATTCAGACATGTAGTAGGGCCTGTAAACCTCAAGTGGGTGTATTGTAGTATAGCCCTTTGGTCAGGGCAGCCAAAAAATTGGGAGGTTCAACAATGACCCATGCATACAGACATACAGTAGGGCCTGTAACCCTCAAGTGGGTGTATTGTAGTATAGGCCTTTGGCCAGGGCAGCCAAAAATTGGGAGGCTCTTCATTGTCCCTGGATAGAGACGTGCAGGAAATCCTGTAAAGAAGAACTGGGTGTATTGTAGTATAGCCCTTTGGCCAGTGCAGCCAAAAATTGGAAGGTTCAACAATGACCCATGCATACAGACATGTAGTAGGGCCTGTAACCCTCAAGTGGGTGTATTGTAGTATAGCCCTTTGGCCAGGGCAGCCAAAAATTGGGAGGCTCCACATTGTCCCTGGATAGAGACATGCATGAGGGCCTCAAAACATTTTTCCCATTGAAAAGGAGCGGGTCTCTTGTCGTTGTAATGCCCATTCTAAAAGAATGGGCGAAAAAATTTACCACTGCGGGTACACTTGAAACAACAGCCTAACTATCGGTCATCATGGTGTCACATGAGGAGAAGGAGGAGCAGTCCAGCGATTAGCCAAAGTCCTGAAGTGTGTACCCATGGGTGAGTGGAGGTACATGGCAAATTCACATAACAAAATTTTAATTCAGTTGTCATTTGCTGGTGGTCTGGTGAAGTCTGGCCCAATCCAACCCTTGTTCATCTTGATCAGAGTCAGCCTGCCAGCATTTTCAGTTGACAGGCGGGTGCGTTTATCAGTGATGATTCAACCTGCGGCACTGAAAACACGCTCTGACAATACACTAGCGGCAGGGCAGGCCAGGACTTCCAAGGCGTAGAGAGCCAATTCATGCCACGTGTCCAGCTTGGAGACCCAATAATTGAAAGGCACAGAGGAATCTCGCAGTACAGTTGTTCGATCTGCAAGGTACTCCTTCAGCATCTGCCCAAACTTAGCATTTCTGGTGGCATTACCCCGCACCTCAGGGGCTGTGGTACGTGAGGGGCTGAGAAAACTGTACCACATCGTAAAGACAGTTCCCCTACCTCTGGCGGATTGGACTTGTGCCCCTCTCGGCCGTACGCCTTGGTTGTCCACCGAATCCTGACCTATGCCGCTAGCGTTTTGTGAGGGGAATGATTTTACTACTTCCGTGACTATGGCCCTGTGGAACTGCTGCATTTTGGCTGACCTCTCCGCCTCAGGAATGAGAGACATAAAGTTCTCCTTGTAGCGTGGGTCTAACAGTGTTGCCAACCAGTACTGATTGTCGGCCAAGATGTTCTGAACGCGAGGGTCACGAGACAGGCAGCTTACCATAAAGTCAGCCATGTGCGACAGACTCTTAACAGCCATCACTTCAGTATCCAGACCAACACGATGACTGAACATGCTGTCCTCCTTCTCCTCATCTCCCCTGTCCTCTGGCCAGCCACGCTGAATCGAGGGTATGACTGGTGTGCATGTCATATCCTCAATTTGGCCAGAGAGTTGCTCCATGTCTTCATCCTCCTCCTCCTCGTCATAGTCCTCCACTGCACTTTGTGATGAGATGAGGCTGGGCTGTGTGTTTTCACCCACACCCACTACTGTTTCTTGCTCAAAGTCATCGCGCTCTGCCTGCAATGCATCCTCTTTGATTTTCAGCAGAGACCGTTTTAGAAGGCAGAGTAGTGGTATGGTGACGCTAATAATGGCGTCATCGCCGCTCACCATCTTGGTGGAGTCCTCAAAGATTTGGAGGACGGTGCATAGGTCCGACATCCATCTCCACTCCTCAGGTGTTATGTGTGGAGTTTGACCCATTTCCCGACGGCTTAGGTGATGCAGGTAGTCCACAACTGCCCTCTTCTGCTCACATATCCTGACCAACATGTGCAGAGTTGAATTCCAACGCGTGGGACATCACACACCAGTCTGTGGGCCGGAAGACGCAAACGGCGCTGAAAGCCGGCAAGGCCGGCTGAAGCAGCAGGTGACTTGCGAAAATGTGCAGACAGATGGCGAACTTTTACCAGCAGGTTAGACACCTCTGGGTATGACTTCACAAACCTCTGAACCACCAGGTTGAGCACATGGGCCACGCATGGAACATGCGTCAGCTGGCCTCGCCTCAAAGTTGCCACCAGGTTCCGGCCATTGTCACACACAACCTTTCCTGGCTTTAGGTTCAGAGGTGTGAGCCAGTGATCTGCCTGCTGTTTCAGAGCTGTCCACACCTCTTCTGCATTGTGGGGTTTGTCACCTATGCAGACTAGCTTCAGCACAGCATGTTGCCGCTTTGCAGAGGCAGTGCTGCAGTGCTTCCAGCTTGGGACTGGTGTGGAGGGTACAGTGGATGAGGATGCGCAGGAGGAGGAAGCTGAGGAGCATGACATTTCGGAGCTGTAGAGTGTCGGTGAAACTCCGGGGGTGATGTGATGGCAGCGAAGATGGTGTAGTTCCAGTGGGAAGAACTGTATCCCCCGGGGCAGTAAGGGTTAAGTCTATGGTGAAGTTGTAGCACACTTACTTGCAGACTCTGCAGGGATCTCTCCTCAGCGTTGGTGCTGACAGGCTGGAGCTGTGGCTCTGCAGGTGGAGGTCTCTCTGATGCAATCCTGTTAGGAGAGAATCACTTTCGTGCAGAGACACAAGGGAAGCAGTTCCAGGGTTTTCCAAAGCTTTACTCAAAGTTCTTTCAGTTACTTTACAAGTCATTTGCAGTTCTTACAAGTTACAGTACACGGGCACATTCTCCCTCTCCGGGTTCCCTTTGCTCTGCAGCCAGGCCTCTCTCTCTGTGACCCCTCACACAGTCTGTAGTGTCCTTTCCGGGCTATTACATTCTATTTGCTGCGTGTTGTGCGATACTGGACAGTATGGCGGTGACTCGGGCTTCTGTGAGTCCTAGTGTGTCACTTAGCTGCCTGTCCTTTAGGGTAAGGATCTCAATCTGAAACTCAGACCCCTCGTCGTGTTGTTTGGGGATGCCGGGTAAACTACGGTCCCCTCTAGAGCCGACACTCTACTTCAGCCCAGCCTCCAGCAGTCCTCAAGCCTGAGGCTCTACCAGGCTCCTTCTCTCTGTTCCTCTCTGTATATAGGAGGGCTACTCCGCCTGCAGTCAGTTGCTTTAGCTGTAGTTCTAGGGCCCCGGGTTACACCGTCCCTCTCGGCTCTCTCACACTCCTGGGGATCTGACTCTGGATGGGCTTTCTCTCTCCTCTGGCTCGCACTGGCTCAGTACAGATTCTGCGCTCTGTGTGTCTTCACTCTTCCAGACAGTGTGGCTCTCTACTGCTCAGCTTCAGCTGAACTTGCTGCTGTTCTCTGGCCTGATCCTCAACTTCTCTGCTGCTCTTTGGTCTTTGCATCTCAGCTCACTGTAGCCTACTGAACTCCTTCACTCCTCCCCCTTCCTATATACTCTCAAGTCACCTGACTACGGGTGTCCCCAACCCACTCCTCTAGTATGAGATTCAATGGCTAGCACACGATAGGTGTGGGGGTATGGTGCTAGTGAAGGAGGCTCGTAAGTCCCACATAAATGTCTATTAGAATCACTGCACACATACACTTAAGGAGTTTTTTTGCTTGTTGGTGAAATTTATTGAAACAAGTGCTCTTATAGTGATTGCGACAGAATAACGTTTCGGTCATTCAAGACCTTGATCACATAAGTCGCTGAAAAAAACAGAGATATATACAATCAGGTGCTGTTGTTACATATATTACATATATACATTATATTTACAGCATAAAATACATGTAAAGTCTAGTATATCCATGTCTGACATCTGGTGATGCTCATAGGAGAAATGCCAAGACTATGGTAAATATGAGAGTATGACTATACAAGTACTGAGAGTGAGATAGGAGGGCACAGATGGTTGCATCATTATTCAAAGTCAATAGTCATGTGTGGAGAAGATATTGAAGCATAAAATAACAAGAGAACATGCCTACCCTTGAGCTATGTTGTGGTTCATGAAGGATGTGGTCCTTATGATCAGTATAGGAACAGCGGGTATGCCTGGATAGAGGGATTTGTATGTTTAGATTAGAAGGGGAGAAGGAATTAATGATGATGGAGGAATAGGGTGGTATAGTTACTTATCATGCATGGTGATAAGAGTTTGCTAAATATAAGTGCCTAATAGCCATAGTGTGTATTTAAAACCCCTTGTGATGTCATAGAACCTTCTAGAAAGATCTAGTTCAATCCCCATTGGTGAAAATGGTATAATGATAAAGTTATAGGCATTTACCCTTAGTAGTTCTGAACTGAGGGCTGTCCTGTACAGGGTAATGGTCACTAATGCCTTTAGATTAGCCAGGGTCAGAGCGGTCGCTCTATGTGGCTGTGGAGGTAAGTTGCATAAACATTAGCTTGTGTCAATGTGCGGAGAAAAATGTACTTAACTTAATTGACCAGGTCATCATGGCTCACTCACGGTGGTGGCACGGCGGTGGAGTGTGTTCACACTCAGTTGTAGCAAGGAGGAGTGACAAGGGGCGGTGTGTATCGCTCCTTTTTATTCTGTTCTGCCCATGTGACAGGAAATGATGATTGCTGATCTCAGGACAGGATGTGACATCACCGCACATGCTCAGATGAAGTGTCAGGCTTATGGCGGCGGCCATGTTTTTGGTTGGTAGCTAGGTTTATAGAAGTCATGTGATCACATCGGGTCACATGACAGTGTGATGATACACCACATACTTTATCATAGTATAATCTTAAGGTCAATGTTGTTAAGCGGATAGCGGTTTATTAGGGATGTGACCCCAATGTGTTACAAGGTAACAGTGGTCAGACTGTGGGGTTTGTTATGTATTTTAAAGTTAAATGTAACACTTAAGGCCGCGATGTTACACTGAGATTCAACTAGTGTGAGGCAATGGTTTAACAACATTGAATACTATATAACCAGTGTTGTAGTCAATATAAGTTAAAGTACATTATGTATGGGCCATAAAGATGTTACTGAGTCTGGATGCTAGTATGTCAAAGATCTGATGATATATATGATATATGTTGGGTATTAGTGAGTACGGTATATATGTTGATAGACATTGTGATCACATAATACATCAGAAAAAAACAAGTAGGAGTCCAAACTTAAAAATAAGATAAAAGAAATCAAAGAGAGAGAAAGGAAACTTATGGCCAAAATACTGATGCTATGCTTTTTGTCCTTACCAGGGAGTTATGTCGTGCCCTGTTATTTGTATAGATTAGGTGACCTAGGGAAGAATGTCAATTGTTAGTTATGCCACTCTATTTCACAGTTGAGACCCCTAGGCGCTAGGGTGTCGAGTGTGTAAATCCAATAAGTTTCTCGCTCTTTCAGAAGTTTGATATGATTACCCCCCTCTTCTGGGTCTATGTACCTTTTCTAACACTTGGAAGCGTAGTTGAGAGATGTTGTGTCTAGCTTCTTTGAAGTGGGCCGGTAGGGGTAGCCAGGTGTATTCACATCTGATGGCAGATTTATGGCTAGAGATCCTCCTCCTGTTTGCCTGGGTTGTTTCCCCTACATACAGCAGTCCACAAGGGCACTTGATCACATAGACCACAAAATTGGAATCACAAGTGTAGAAGTCCTTTATGGGGTAGGATTTGCCTGTCCGGGGGTGTGTGACTACATTGCCTTTGATGACGTTTGAGCATGACATACAGCTTAGACAGGGATAAGTACCTGTCTTCCTTTGACCTGTGAGGGTGCATGAATGGATGGTTTCCTTAGTCCCTATGTCCGCTCGTACCAATCTATCCCGTATGTTTGGGGGTCTCCGCAGGCACATCAGGGGGGGGGGTTTGAATGACTCGACACTGGGGTATGATCTTGTCAGTAGTGGCGAGTGTTTGCGGATCAAATTATGTACCCTTAGTATGGAGGGATGGTGGTAATGGACAAAGGGAAGCCTCACAGGTTTCATCATGTCGCTGGGTGGTGTAGTATCGGTGCAGGCTCTATGTAGTTCATTAGTGAGTAGTTTTTTCGGGTAATTTCGACTAGCGAACTTATTGGACATTTCGGTTAGACGTGTGTCTCTAGTTGTGGGGTCGGAGACAATTCTATTGACTCTCTTATAGGGGTCACATCCCTAATAAACCGCTATCCTCTTAACAACATTGCCCTTAAGATTATACTATGATAAAGTATGTGGTGTATCATCACACTGTCATGTGACCCGATGTGATAACATGACTTCTATAAACCTAGCTACCAACCAAAAACATGGCCGCCGCCATAAGCCTGACACTTCATCTGAGCATGTGCGGTGATGTCACATCCTGTCCTGAGATCAGCAATCATCATTTCCTGTCACATGGGCAGAACAGAATAAAAAGGAGTGATACACACCGCCCCTTGTCACTCCTCCTTGCTACAGCTGAGTGTGAACACACTCCACCGCTGTGCCACCACCGTGAGTGAGCCATGATGACCTGGTCAATTAAGTTAAGTACATTTTTCTCCGCACATTGACACAAGCTAATGTTTATGCAACTTACCTCCACAGCCACATAGAGCGACCGCTCTGACCCTGGCTAATCTAAAGGCATTAGTGACCATTACCCTGTACAGGACAGCCCTCAATTCAGAACTACTAAGGGTAAATGCCTATAACTTTATCATTATAACATTTTCACCAATGGGGATTGAACTAGATCTTTCTAGAAGGTTCCATGACATCACAAGGGGTTTTAAATACACACTATGGCTATTAGGCACTTATATTTAGCAAACTCTTATCACCATGCATGATAAGTAACTATACCACCCTATTCCTCCACCATCATTAATTCCTTCTCCCCTTCTAATCTAAACATACAAATCCCTCTATCCAGGCATACCCGCTGTTCCTATACTGATCATAAGGACCACATCCTTCATGAACCACAACATAGCTCAAGGGTAGGCATGTTCTCTTGTTATTTTATGCTTCAATATCTTCTCCACACATGACTATTGACTTTGAATAATGATGCAACCATCTGTGCCCTCCTATCTCACTCTCAGTACTTGTATAGTCATACTCTCACATTTACCATAGTCTTGGCATTTCTCCTATGAGCATCACCAGATGTCAGACATGGATATACTAGACTTTACATGTATTTTATGCTGTAAATATAATGTATATATGTAATATATGTAACAACAGCACCTGATTGTATATATCTCTGTTTTTTTCAGCGACTTATGTGATCAAGGTCTTGAATGACCGAAACGTCATTCTGTCGCAATCACTATAAGAGCACTTGTTTCAATAAATTTCACCAACAAGCAAAAAAACTCCTTAAGTGTATGTGTGCAGTGATTCTAATAGACAACCCACTCCTCTGATCCACCACCCCTCAATCTCATAGAGTTGTAATCTCAGGGCTGGATGTTGCCTCCTCTGACACGTGGGTTCTGTGGGCTGTGAGGGTGTTGGTGTGCAACAAGTGTCCTACCTGCCTGGCTGCAGTTCCCTTTTGTGGCCTCCTGGACGCAGGGGCGCCACATAAGATCACCATTACCAAGCTTGAGAAGCCAATTGCTATACTCTGGGTCTGAAGATCGCATGTTGTTAGTGAGTTGGAGTTTAGTAAACTATTGCCAAAGATCAGACATTTTTAAGATGGACTCAATGACATCTGTTCTTGTTCCATTTGTTATAACTGGAAGACATTGCCTAAAATCTCCACCGATGTCAAAAACTTTACCTCCAAATGGAATGTCATTCTTTTCTGCAACATTTGTAGTCATAACTTCACGCAGAAGTCTGTCAATTACAGTCAAAGCATATTTGGGTGCCATAGTACACTCATCAAGTATCAACAGATGTGCATTCTGTAACAGTTTGCCAGCAAATGTATCTTGTTTGATTCTGGAAATAGATATTTCATTGACAGGAACTGGTATCCCAAACAGGGAATGCATAGTATGACCTTCTTGTAACAGATTTGCTGCAATACATGTTGTAGCTGACGGCAATACAACTTTTCCCAACCCTCTAACATGATGCATCAAAACTTCATATAAGTAGGTTTTACCACTCCCTCCTGGTCCATCAATGAAGAAACATTTTGCCCTTCCATCTGCTTGATTTTGAATGGCACTCACAAATGTATCATATGCAACACGTTGTTGTTCATTTATGGAATTAACTTTCTGTGCTTCCAACAATAATTAATTTGCTTCATCATACTCTTGAAGTTGTAGAACATGAGTAGCAGGCTTTGGCAAATTAAAGTCTGAAAATGTTTTTCCATGCAGTAATAGCACATTTTGGACATCACGCATAGCATAAGATTTGCAATTTTGACAATCTCCACTTTTTTTGTGAAGACGTAAGCAATAATCCTCAATTAGATGTTCCTCAAAATTTGTCCAAAGTTGAGCGGGATTTGTAGGTGGTCCAAATACACATATGTATGCAAACAATTGGCGAAGTTGATAAGGCATATGTAAGGAAACTGCATCTTCTAAAGTTAGGGTCCAAACACTATCATCCAATAAAAGTCCTAAAGCCAAAGCTGCAGCTTTAATGCCTTAACGACAGCCATAAGTCTCTAGACATCAGGCTGTCGTTACCCGGTGTTTGAAGTGAGCTCCGGCGTGGAGCTCACTTCAAACCTCCGACATCTCAGCTGATCTAACTAGCTGAGATGTCAGACTAACAGCACCAATCGGTCCCGCCATCCGATTGGTGCTGTTAACCCCTTAGATCCCGCCCTCAATCTCTGAGAGCGGGATCTAAGGGAGCCGGTGCGGGCAGCGCGCGCTTACCCGGCTCCAGGGGAGATCTCGCGATAGTATCGCAAGATCTCCCGTGCTGACGTGACAGGCCAGGGTCCTGGCTTGACCCCGGAGCCTGTCACTGAGCATTTCCTGGTTGTGGTTGGCAGGGGCTGCCAACCACAACAGGTCCGCGATTCTGACAGATACAGAGGAGCTACAGCTCCTCTGTATGTGTCAGAAGCGATCGGACTGTGCAGCTGCATGCCTCTCTATGGGGCAGTGTAAAAGTAAGGATCAATAAGCAAATAAAGTTTTTACAAAGTTGAAAAAAAAACAAAAAACATAAAAAGTTCAAATCACCCCCCTTTTCTCCCATCCACAATAAAAGTATTAAAAAAATAAATAAAAATACACATATTTGGTATCGCTGCGTTCAGAATCACCCGATCTATCAATATAAAGAATCAAATAATGAGATCCGTAAACTGCTTGGCGCAAAAAATGGTTCAAACTCAAAAATTATGTTTTTTTGGTCGCTGCAACAATGCTAAAAATGCAATAACAGGCGATCAAAACAGCGCATCCACCCAAGTATGGTATCATTAAAAATGTCAGCTCGAGACGCAAAAAATAAGCTGTCACCCAGCCCCAGATCCCGAAAAATGAGGACGCTACGGGTCGCAGAACATGGCGCAAAAAGTGCAATGTTTTTTTTTTCATGCTCTTGAATTTTTTTCCACCACCTAGATACCAGTAAAGGTATACATATTTGGTATCTACAAACTCGTACTGACCCGAGGCATCACACAGTCATGTCGGTTTTACCACATAGTGAACACGGCAACTACAAAACCCAAAAAACAAACATGTAATTGCACTTTTTTTGCAATTTCACTGCACTTGGAATCTTTTTGCAATTTCCCTGTACATTATATGGTAAAATAAATTATTGCATCTGAAAATACAACTCGTCCCGCAAAAAACAAGCCAGACAGAAAAATAAAAATGTTATGGCTCTTGAAAGCCGAGGAGCGAAAAAACGAAAATGAAAAATGACAATTTTCTTCGTCACTAAGGGGTTAAATGTATCATGCACTACTCCATTAATGGTTTTCAAAAACTCATAACTCATAGCTCCTTTCACATGCAACAGTAACAGACAAAGGCAATATCTTTCTTGATCTTTCAAACTAACAGTGTACATACGTCCAATAATTTTACTAACTCCTCGTTTTCTTTGCTTCCAACCTTTATTCCAAATGTAATGCTCTGGAATCTCACGATACAAATACTGCCTTGCATTGTTGTCATGTTGGTTCAGCAAAAAACATTTAATTAATGTTGATGTCGAGCTTAAACTTTTTGACACATCTTCAACTGCAGAATTTTCATGAAAATAAACCTGATGTTGATTTGGTAAATGGATAGCTAAACGTATAATACCATGGGACTGAGCGTGCATAGGAAATGCAAATATCCTCCAAGCATCTTCTGGAGCACTCACATATCTTGAGTCAAGAAAAGTTGATGATTCATCATGACTCACTGTTGTCTGCTGTATTTCAACATTAGCTCTGTCATGGCCCTTATAGATATACTTAAAAATATATTTCACACTTTTTTATTGACGCACAGATTTCAACATTGATGTGACTGTTGTAGCGTTTTGATAAATAAGGGTTGTATGGGACTATCCATGAGTTGTTTATAAATTTTTTCTTGTGCACAATTTTCTCAATGTGTGTTCCCCGATATGAAGGATACCCATTCAAATCTTTCACAGTGTGCTCTTGTAACTTTTTTGGAAATCCTTTACACTTTCCATTTTCCATGCATGGACTTTTTGGATTTGCCTCACCACATGGACCATGAACCATATGATTGATGACAATATCATACAGTTCAGGGAATTTTTCTTGGTCTGGAATTTCAGCCCACACTATATTGTCAATATCTTCCTCAAGCCGAAACTTAGACTCCGCATCTAAGATAATAAGTATATGTGCATGTGGGAGACCTCGTTTCTGAAACTCAATGACGTGTACCAATGCTACAACTGTCCCAAAACTGTCCCAAAAATGCCATTTTTCAGATCTTTCAAAAGGCTGGTGAGTTTCAATCGAAATATGCGTGCCACTAAGTCTGGCCTGTGTTCCACTTGCTGCCAGGGTTCTAGATTTTCTGTAATTTCTGGCCATTTCAGATTACAGATCATTGTAACAAAAATGTCAGGTCTTCCATACTTTGCCACTATTGCCATTACGTTGCTGCATGTTACGGGGGCTACCTTCAAAGGACGATGGGAGAATAACTGTTTTCCCTATGGGAATTCCTTTTTCAATGGATTTCTTAGTAAATGTTCTTGAAGAACACAATAATCCTCCCCTTTCAGATGCTTTTGGTTCATACGTATAAAATTGAGGCGATTACCTTCAATTTTAACATATGCATCAACAAAGTACTGTTGAGTAAGTTTGCCACCGTTTAAAATAGGGTTAAACTCATGTCGCACAGACAAAAGGAAACTGTAATACTGCATTTGCGTAATTCGTCTTACAGTGCCTTGCTGCTGTAGATTTTCATGCCACCCTTGATCACCTCATGGAAAAAATAATAGATACAGAAGAGCATCAAGGTTGCTATGCAAAATACTGATGCGCTGTGTTTTAGGAAGCAGACGATTGTTCACATCTGACTTAAGATGGACTAATATATCCCTTTGAAAAGGAGGCTCTCCATCATCATTTTGAAAAACAACGGTAACCTCACTTACACGTGGTTTATTATAACGTCGAGGATCTTGCGTACGTTCTTGTATAATTGCCATAACAATAGAAGGCATTTTAGTCCCATTTTGTATAGCCCTCTATTGCTCCTCAGCTTTAACATCTTTAAGCATGCGATATGCGGCAGCAAATGGATTGATGTCCTGTAAACGTACAGCAATGAGATTCATGAGTTCTGCATTACACTTTTTGTTTTCTTTCACATTCATCCTTTCTTATGTAGCCTCATTTGCATCAAGGATGTATAATTGTGCAAATTTTGGTGGTTCTCCAACTTCTGAGTACAGTGTTCCAGTAAGATGATAGATCTGGCCATGAATTTTGAAACAATACGGTCCAAATCCAGGTGGTGGTGCAATGTTGGCATCAAATGAAGCAAATGCATGTGAACTGTTGATGCTTCTGATATTATCCATAAAATTTCTACTATGTTTATGCTGTCCTTTCATCAATTCCTCAAACAAATCTAAGTATTGAGATCTCGGTAACATTATTTTCCATTTTTGGCAGCGTTGACTAAACTGATTGTCAGATGGTTTTTCATCGATGAAATTCAAATAGTTGCATTTAGAGCAAACTGCATCCATTTTCCCACAGTAGTGTTGAATAATTGTTGTTTCATTATTTGTAACACACCGTGCAAGTTGTTGAATATTCTGCTGGGCTTCCCATACTTTTCGTTTTGTATGAATGGTGCGAACATATTCTTTGTCTGCCTTATCTGATCAAGATTTATTCAGCTGATATTGTCTATGACATACGACATCTTGTACTTGTCTGCCAGCAGTTTCTTGTGGTGTCTCCTGTTGCCGATAACATCTGTGATATTGTGCATCCTGGGCTTGTCTCACGGCACTTTGTTCTGGTGTCTCTTGGTCTCATTGTTGTCGTCGACTTGCTGCTGCTGCAGCTTTTCTTTCATCATCATTGGTGTATTTGCGCTTACGACCGACTAAACCCATTTACTAAACGTGAATGAAATGGTCAGACACAGTCTGAACTGACACTGTGAAGGTAATGTGACTGAAGGATGTCACACTATAACTGACAACCTTGTTAACAGAAGTGAAGTTCGTCACACTATGACTGACAGCCTTGTAGACAGAAGTGAATTGCGTCACGCTATCACTGACAGCCTTGTAGACAGGAGTGAACTGCGTCACACTATGAGTGACAGACTTGAAGACAGGAGTGAAGTTCATCACACTATGACTGACAGCCTTATGGACAGGAGTGAAGTGAGTCACAGTATGACTGACAGCCTTGTAGATAGGAGTGAAGGACGTCACACTGACTGACAGCCTTGCAGACAGGAGCAAAGTTCATCACACCATGACTGACAGCCTTGTAGACAGGACTGAAGGATGACACACTGACTGACAGACCTAGTGGATAGGAGTAAAGTTCATCACACTTCGACTGACACCCTTGTAGACAGGAGTAAAGTTCGTCACACTGACTGACATACCTTGTAAACAGCAGTGAAGGTTGTCACACTGGCTAACAGCCTTGTAGACAGCAGTGAAGGACGTTACACTGACTGACAGCCTTGTAGACAGGAGTGAAGGACGTCACAGTGATTGACAGACCTAGTGGATAGGAGTAAAGTTCATCACACTATGACTGACAGACCATGTAGACAGGAGTGAAGTTCGTCACACTGACTGACATACCTTATAAACAGCAGTGAAGGACGTCACACTGACTGACAGCCTTGTAGAGAGGAGTCAAATTCGTCACACTGACTGACAGCCTTGCAGGCAGGAGTGAAGGACGTCCCACTGACTGACAACCTTGTAAACAGGAGTGAACTGTGTCACATTATGAGCGGCAGTTCAAATTGTGTGCCAATATCGCAATTTGAATACCGCGACGCTCATTGGTGGCCGCAGCTGTCGGCAACCAATAAGAGAAGCGGCGCGCGGTTTGAATGCTGCTTCTCTGATTGGTCACCGCGTTCAGCGCCGACCAATCAGAATAGCGGCGCTAGCCATGGCGCACATTGTATTTCAAATATGGCGCGAGCCGCTTCTCTGATTAGTCGGCGCAGAACGCGGCTTCTGATCATTCAAGTTCAAACAAATTCAATATCATATTGTAGTGGATAATGGACGGCAAGATTAAAATTGTTACATGTTCATCAAGAAATATCTATTACATGGCTATTCTCTGGAATATTGCATCTTATTTGAATAATTGTATTTTAGAGGATTCCGGTAAATAAAAACAGATGAAATAATACAATAATAATGCAATAATAATTTGAAAGGATCTGATTTGCATGAGATGCATAGCATACAGCATAATAGCGTACAGCTGTGCATCAATAATAGAAGATCTCTTTGTTTTTTTATGAATGGGAGGTATTGTGATACTCAAGTGAAGTATATTGTTAGCCATCAGAAGGGAAATTGCTTTTGGTTTAGAGGCAGTTACAGAACGTGTCAAGTGGTAAATAAAGAAGAGCTCTATTTACACTTTATTAGAAAACTCGACACTTAGAATTATGATTGATATAATTAATACTATTTTGGAAAGGCAATGCCTAGCCATAAAATGGTCACTTGAGACTCGAAAGTGCTATTTACTGGACTGAAACATTTAGTTGTTATTAGACCATGATCTTTAACTAGGATGAGCTGAAATAAAGGGAATCATGCAACAGTAACATAGTGGGGACTGGCAATGCAAAATTATATATTTTTTTTGTTTAGAACACAAGCCACAAAAACTACATGTAATCCTATTTCTTTGTCAGTTATCAGTTTTCTGACCCCATATAATGCCCAGTCGCTTGGCATTGTACAGATGGGTATATTTTTAATCAGCCTGCAGTGAAGTTGCTGTGTTGTAGGCACATGCCTCTGAAGTTGCTGCTCTCACAGATCTGACGATACTGTCACACGCGGCAATTTTGCTAGCAATTTCACTGGCAATTTATTGGCAACACCTACCAAGGGCACAGATACATGATCATCTTCAAATTTCCCAGCCTTGACAGTTACCAGGCAATCCCACCTTGCACTATTGTTGAAACCTAATAGGTGTTTGGTACATCTGATGAGAAATGACCCTTAATGCAGACTCATGTATTCTACCGAACCTTCTTTTCAGGCTGTTAATGCTTACTGAAATTTAAATGTGTTTTTCTCACCTCCTACAAGCTTTACTAGCTCAAACCCTCTTTACCCCTCACTTCCGCCCCCCACTTTCCTCTGCCCCCTATACTTGCCATCCTCTCTCCTTCCACCCCCCCCCCTCCTCCTTTCCCTTTTTTTTCCTTCCCTTCCCATCCCATCCCCGATCCTACCATATCGGCGAGGAAAGATACTACACGTTAAATGTAACATGATGGTTAATGTTATATCACTGTATTTTTTAAATATCCTTATATGGTGTTAGTTATAATTCCTTTTAAAACTGCTTCATTATTCTCCTAATGAGTTGGCAGCTGCCAAGATATTTTAGGCCAATAGACCTTGATACCACTATTCTGGTTTGAAATATCACATGTTGTTTATTACTTTTTGCTCTTATTTTCATAGACTTCACCCCTACTATGCTCGTCTCTACCTCCAAGACCTCCTTCTCCCATCTTCTTTCTCCCCAGCACCTCGAGGTGGACTTAACCACAGCGGGGGTCTTCACATCACTGACTCCAAATGGTTAACATCCAAAAGGTATTCAAAATTTATTTTGCAAAACACCAATGGCTTCAACACTCCAGCTACTAGACATAGGACTCTTGCTCACTTTAAAGAAATGAAAGCTGATATTCTCTTTTTACAAAAAATTCATTTCACTACTGATAAAACACCCTCATTTGAAAAATCTTTTTATGATAAATTGTTCCATGCTACCTCTCTCCAACCTAGATCTAGAGGAGTATCGATAGCCATAGCTAGAGATAATCCTTTTTTAGCCAAAGACATACTAATAGACCCTGATGGTTGTTTCCCCTTCGTCAAAGGCCTGTTAGCAGGTAGTGTGGTAACCATTTGCAGCTTATATGCGCCAAATACACATCAACTCAAATGGAAACTTTCAGTTTTAAGAAAAATTAGGGGCTTTAGGGAAGAAGCTCTTATATTAGGAGGTGATCTTAATATAGCCTTAGAACCTTTACTAGACACAGCAAAAAGTCTGATTTCTCGCAAAGATCTAAACAGGATAAGAAGTTAAATCCTATTTCTAAACCTAATTTACCTATGGAGGTATCTTAATGACTTCATTCTTGATTCACGTGACTACACCTTCTATTCAAAGCCTCATAACACGTACCATCATTTAGACTATATTTTTGTACCTAGAGTTATGCTTCCAAACACCAAACGTTCAGAAATATCCCCTCCCTTTTCTCTGATCATTCAAAAATCTCAACCGACCTGATTCTTTGCAAACCATTTTCATACACTAGGTCCTGGAGACTCAATGGATCTATTTTGGATGCTCCTGCAAACAAAACGCGAATATTAAAAATACTTTCCTCCTACTTTGATTTAAATGGCTCTTGAGAGGTGTCTACCCCAATGCTTTGGGATGCCCATATGGCAGTAGTCCGGGGAGAATTGATATTTATTACTTCCTATATAAATAAGCAGAAAAATTAGAAACTTAATGCCTTGATTATGGAGATAGCCTCCCTGGAATCTCTCCACAAAAGATCTTTAGAGCGACAAACCCTGCTAGAACTAACGGCTAAAAGACAACAGCTAAAAGACCTTCTCAAATTACAATCAACTAAGCTTTATGCATCTTTCAAAAACCGATCTAAGCTGACTCTCTCCCTAATTCGGAAGTGTCAAGCCCTAACTTTTGTACATACAATAGCCACAGTCTCTGACACAAAAACTCAAAACTACACTCAAATTGAAGAGGAATTTTTACAATATTATCAAAGCTTCTACCACATAAGACCCAACAAGTCTGAGGACCAGTTAGCACAACGGAGACAGGCTACCATAACATTTTTAAATTCACTACACCTCCCTAAACTCTCCACCCCACAAAATGAGCTTTTAATTAAACCTTTCTCCCTGGGGTAGCTTCAGCCGGACCTGTCGAAATGTCTTAAAGGAAAGGCTCCAGGACCTGAAGGTCGTTCAGCCTATTACTATAAATCTTTCCCCTCTGTCCTCTTACCCAAGTTACTCGACATATGTAATGCAGTGTTACAGAGTGGAAAAATTATTGCGGCAAATGCTAGAGGCCAGCATCTCACTTATATACAAAGAGGAAAAGACCCAGAACAGTGTGGCAGTTATAAACCGATACCGCTGCTAAATGTAGACTTTACACAAGAATGTTGGCAAACAGAATTGCAAATCTTTTACCCACAATTATATCTGGAAACCAAACCGGGATTGTAAAGGGGAGAGAGGGGAAGGATAACACACACAAAATATTAAATATACTGCAATATACAAAATCACGAAATATACCTTTGGTACTCTTAGGAATGGATGCCGAAAAGGCCTTAGAAAGGGTCGATTGGATTTTCTTCAGGGAAACCATGACCAATTTAAGTTTTCCCCCGATAATAATTCAAGCCATAATGGAAATGTACACAACCCCCTCGGCGAGGATCAGGCTCAATGGCTCTCTCACTAACTCGTTCCAAATTTATAATGGCACGAGACAAGGCTGCCCTCTGTCTCCTCTCCTATTTATACTAGCAATGAAAACCCTTCTTCGGGCCATACAGCGGGATCCTGAGATCAGGAGAATACAAATAAACGAAGCACATTATAAAACCGCAGCATTCACCGACAATCTACTGGTCCTCCTGATCCGACCAGATAGAGGTATCCCTGTTCTATTAAGACTTTCAGACAGATACGGCAGTTTATCCAACATTACAATTATCATGAGTAAATCTAAAGCACTGGGCTTGAGACTCCCGGCAGGGACAGAGATAAGATTTAAATCTTCCTATCCATTCGTATGGCCCTCACATTACATAACATACCTCTCAGACCCAATGTATCAATCGTTAGTTTTGGTCCACTGTCCCGGTCTGGTACTGGTACTGCTACCAAACTTGGTAGCAAATATTTCCAACTATTCCCTTTCCCCTTTAGAGTTAAGAGTGCTCATCAAAGGCTCATCATTCTGTACAACCCCCAAATGGGATTCCTTTCAACTGGAAAGGGACCTCCACAACTTGTATTGTAATGTCAAACTGAAGGTACACTTTGAGGACAGTACTCTCCTTAAGGGCAACACATTAGGTACAGTACCAGACCGGGACAGCAGACCAAGACTAATGATTGATGTATTGGGTCTGAGAAACCCTAGTAGTTTTATCCCCCACCAAAACAAATCACGCACTAGAGACTTTTATTGATTTACTGGACAGAGACGTTAAAAAAACCATTCATGATCAACATTTAGGCTTACTCCCGATCAGGGCTGTGGAGTCGGTAAGCCAAACCTGCGACTCCGACTCCTCAATTTCCCTCGCTCCAACTCCGACTCCGACATATATTGCTTATGTAATTCAGGTGAAGAAATTAATTGTAGTACAATGTGAACATCAGACATTTAATCATTTTTATGATACAATCAATAATCAAGAGATTTAGATAGAACCAAAAATATATTTATTGCAATACAATTTTAGAAAACAAAACTGTGTTTTAAATTGTAAACATGTAATACACTATGTAATATGGATTATATATATATATATATATATATATATATATATATATATATATATATATATATAACATACAGTGCCTACAAGTAGTATTCAACCCCCTGCAGATTTAGGTGGTTTGATAAGATGCCAATAAGTTAGAGCCTTCAAACTGCAAACGAGAGCAGGATTTATTAACAGAAGCATAAATCTTACACACCAAAAAGTTATGTTGCTCAGTTGAATTTTAATAAATTTTAAACATAAAAGTGTGGGTCAATTATTATTCAACCCCTAGGTTTAATATTTTGTGGAATAACCCTTGTTTGCAATTACAGCTAATAATGGTCTTTTATAAGACCTGATCAGGCCGGCACAGGTCTCTGGAGTTATCTTGGCACACTCCTCCATGCAGATCTTCTCCAAGTTATCTAGGTTCTTTGGGTGTCTCATGTGGACTTTAATCTTGAGCTCCTTCCACAAGTTTTCAATTGGGTTAAGGTCAGGAGACTGACTAGGCCACTCCAACACCTTGATTTTTTCCCTCTTGAACCAGGCCTTGGTTTTCTTGGCTGTGTGCTTTGGGTCGTTGTCTTGTTGGAAGATGAAATTACGACCCATCTTAAGATCCTTGATGGAGGAGCGGAGGTTCTTGGCCAAAATCTCCAGGTAGGCCGTGCTATCCATCTTCCCATGGATGCGGACCAGATGGCCAGGCCCCTTGGCTGAGAAACAGCCCCACAGCATGATGCTGCCACCACCATGCTTGACTGTAGGGATGGTATTCTTGGGGTCGTATGCAGTGCCATCCAGTCTCCAAACGTTACGTGTGTTGTTGGCACCAAAGATCTTGATCTTGGTCTCATCAGACCATAGAACCTTGAACCAGTCTGTCTCAGAGTCCTCCAAGTGATCATGAGCAAACTGTAGACGAGCCTTGACATGACGCTTTGAAAGTAAAGGAACCTTACGGGCTCGTCTGGAACGGAGACCATTGCGGTGGAGTACGTTACTTATGGTATTGACTGAAACCAATGTCCCCACTGACATGAGATCTTCCCGGAGCTCCTTCCTTGTTGTCCTTGGGTTAGCCTTGACTCTTCAGACAAGCCTGGCCTCGGCACGGGAGGAAACTTTCAAAGGCTGTCCAGGCCGTGGAAGGCTAACAGTAGTTCCATAAGCCTTCCACTTCCGGATGATGCTCCCAACAGTGGAGACAGGTAGGCCCAACTCCTTGGAAAGGGTTTTGTACCCCTTGCCAGCCTTGTGACCCTCCACGATCTTGTCTCTGATGGCCTTGGAATGCTCCTTTGTCTTTCCCATGTTGACCATGTATGAGTGCTGTTCACAAGTTTGGGGAGGGTCTTAAATAGTCAGAAAAGGCTGCAAAAGAGATAATTAATCCACACATGTGAAGCTCATTGTTCTTTGTGCCTGAACTACTTCTTAATACTTTAGGGGGACCAAACAGAATGCTGGTGGTTTGAGGGGTTGAATAATAATTGACCCACACTTTTATGTTTAAAATTTGTTAAAATTCAACTGAGCAACATAACTTTTTGGTTTGTAAGATTTATGCTTCTGTTAATAAATCCTACTCTCGTTTGCAGTTTGAAGGCTCTAACTTATTTGCATCTTATCAAACCACCTAAATCTGCAGGGGGTTGAATACTACTTGTAGGCACTGTATATATATATGTATATATATATATATATATATAATAGATAGATAGATAGATAGATAGATAGATAGATAGATAGATAGATAGATAGATATATTAACACTAAAACTATATAAGTGGCAAAAAAGACACTGAATAACATTTGTGCAGTCTATGAATTTGTTCTAAGAAAAAGAATTTCCTCCATCAGATCCTCCTTCATAGATGACCTCAAATCTGACCTAATAATTTTAAGGCTAGAGAACAACCTCTCTACACTAACTTGGGTTGGAGGCAAAGCCGTAACCACATGGGCAACATCTCTAACAATCCCTGGGTATAAAGGAATGGCCTCATGCACAGTCAGTTTTGATGAACGATTGAATTTTTCTACTTCTTTGAGAGCAACAGAAAAATTTTGCAGAAACATGGTCAATCTGCTTGCCATAGGAGACGGAGTGAAATTTTCTTCCTTGCGGCAACGCTTTGCCTGCTCCATGTCATTCCAAATACTTGTCAAAGTCAAACTCCTCATCTGATGAGGATGAAGATATGGCAGCAGTAGCACTGTCAGGAGGACCCAAATCCTCTTGCGCCTGGCAGTCCTGTAGGCTCTCATCCTAACTGCTACCTCAGTCAGAGCTTCTTTTCCTTTAGCACACTGTTGATCATCAAGCAGTATACGATGACTTGGGTCCACATAAACAGCTGCTAGAAGAATTTGATTTTCCAATAGCTGTGTCTCTCTCCGTTTCATTGAATCAGAAATGCCATCTGCGATTGAACCTTCTCTTTGGGACAGGCAAAATAGCAAGTTCTTCCACTCTTTCATGAAAATGCCAGGAGTTAAATCCTCAGCTTGGAATTTTTTAGTCACGGTGAATGGGTGATTAAGCAATTCCTTCAATTCAGCCTGTGTCCATTGACCTTCATTTAAGGTTCGCCATATCTATATGAAACGGTTTTAGCTCAAGCAATCGCTCAATCATTAAATAAGTGCTGCCCCACCGAGTGGCTTGATCGACAATTGCCCCTTTCCCAGCATGTCTCTTCAAGATGGAATCAATTTTAGGGGTTCTGGCTGCAAAAACCAATTTCCTCACTTTTGCAAGCAGATTTCTATAATGTCCCTCTTGCAGACCATCTCTTATTGCCAGCTGCAGCGAGTGCACAGCACAACGCATGTGATAAATTTTAAAGTGTTTTGAAGCAGCTTCAACAAGATCATCTAATTGTAAAGTATCATTTTGTTGTTCTTCTGTAGTAATATCTGTTTGTTCCACTTCCTCCTCAGTAACATGAACAGCACTGTGACCTTCTTCCATCTCAAACATACTGAATCCTACATTTTCTTCTAGCTGTTGTTCATTACTCTCATTCATCTGTTTAATAGTACTTACAACAAAGGGACACCAAAGAACTAAGATGCATTGAACTACTGAACCCGGAGTCGGTCCATTTTATACCGACTCCGACTCCACCAAAATTAGCTCCGACTCCACGACTCTGACTCCGACTCTACAGCCCTGCTCCCTATCATCCATAATTTGACATCATCTGAAAAATAGGGCACAACGGCACTTAAGGAAAATAAAAACATCATCATCAAACCTGCAGATAAGGGGGGAGCCATTGTGGTCATAAACAAAAAACAATATGTGACAGAGATCAGGAGACAACTCTCTGATATAACTATCTACAAAAGAATCCAAACTGATCCCACCTTTAGTATACACAATAAAATCGATACCTTACTTAATAAACCTCTCCAGGCTAAAACCATTGACACAAAGACAAAGACATTTCTGACGATCCTCCACCCAGTAACTGCAGTCATATACATCCTCCCCAAAATACACAAGAGTTTACACAATCCACTGGGACGCCCAATAGTAGTATTCACAGACTCTCTTCTTAACCCTCTATCCATCTTCCTTGAAGAACTGTTAACTCCCTATTCACACAAAACTAAGTCTTTCATTTTGGACAAGGTGATTTCCTTAAAAAACTTAAAAATATTAACACCATTCATCCATATAGTATTCTGTGCACCTGGGATGTTAACAGCTTATACACATCCATCTCTCATGACAAGAGTGTTGAAGCAGTCAAGATCACTCTTCAGGAAGCAAACATTGATGCCAGGTCTCGAGAACTTTGCTTGGACCTACTTAAAATAGTTCTTCGAGAAAACTTTTTTCTCTTTGAAGATGAATTGTGCGTACAGGTATACGGAACTGCAATGGGCTCAAATGTAGCTCTGGCCTATGCCAATTTATATATGCGTTTAGAAGAGAAGGAAAGTAGCCGCACTCACCGGAGCAGGGTTTTTCATTCTTTATTTGCTGAAACAATCCTTGCGGTACAGCAACATAGCAGGGAGGGGGTGCAGGGAGGCGGACCTCCCTGCACCCCCTCCCTGCTATGTTGCTGTACCGCAAGGATTGTTTCAGCAAATAAAGAATGAAAAACCCTGCTCCGGTGAGTGCGGCTACTTTCCTTCTCTTCTAAACGCTACTATATGTGAGTCTCTTTAACGCCAGCACCACCAGGCTACCTGCAGTTGACAGCCACGAGAGTGGCGTATGCCAGTGCATAACTTGTTAGTGCCCGGTAACCTCCTACTAATGCAATTTATATATGGACCATTTTTAACAGGAATACATCTATCCCAATCATACATTCTAAGAACACGCATTACTCTGTTATCGATACATAGACAACATTTTTTGTATCTAGAAAACCAAACAGGAGTGGTGTCTCCGGTCCGCGCTGCTGCCCGAAATGATGCAAAAGAAGACAATGCTTTTGTATGCTGCTCCTTTATTCGACCTCTTACCTACGCGTTTTGGTGTAAGCCTTGCACCGAAATGCGTTGGTGAGAGGTCGAATAAAGGAGCGGCACACACAAGCACTGTCTTCTTTCGCATCACTTCAGGCAGCAGCGCAGACCGGAGACACCATTCCTGTTTGGTTTTCTGGATCTTCTTCCCACGGTGCATGTGGGGGTGTGGGTCCTGCGGCCGCTGTAACTCAGTCGTACAAGCCGGTTATGGGTGATCACAACCTGACCAGGTGAGCGAGCTACCAGTGAGGCCACCTTTTACTTGTCATAAGTGATAAGGTACAATCTGCACCTCTTTGTCTCCTTTGTTTAATTTTAGATTTTTTTGTATCTGGCACGGTGACCAAAACAGTCTTTTGGATTTCTTTCAGACAATCAACAGAGATAGACCTGAACTTAAGTTCACACTGTCTCACCACACCAATGAATTCACTTTTCTGGATACAAAAATCCACAAAGACGACTAGGGATTACTTACTACAGATATTTACATCAAGTCCACTGATTGCAATAGCCTCCTCTTATATGACAGCTGTCATCCTAAATCCACCAGAAAGTCTCCCCAGGTCACAATTTAAGAGAGTTACGAAATTGTATTGAACCCCGAGGTTAGAGAGTCCAGATTACAGGAGATGTCTGACAGATTCAAAAACAGAAATTATCCCATTAAACTCCTTCAGACAGAAATGACTAAAGCATTAACAGAAACCGAATCTACTACAGTCACCCTAAAAATGCCAACAAGACTTCCTTTTGTTCACAGTCGTCACCCCTCTATGCAAAGGATACAGAACTTGATTCATAAACATTGGCCACTCCTAACTAAAGCATATCTCAATAATGACGTTTTCAAAAACCATTCATGTGCATGAGACGACCACAGAATATTAGGGCTAAATTGCATCAGGTAAACACAGACAGACGTTGACCCTGACTGGCCAAAAAAGAACAGGCACTTTTCCATGCTTGAGCTGCATGAGCTGCTCCAATGTGATAAAGGGCATCGAGATTGTACATCCACGGACTTGGAAATCTTATCCTATAAGGGACTTTTACACCTGTGAGTCCATGTGGGTTGTTAGATGTGGGTGAAACCACCCAAGCCATTAGAGATCGTATCTCCAGCCACAAATCCACCATTAAGTGTGAGAAAACATGGCTACCACTGCCGACACATTTCAAAGAGGCTAGACACAACATATCTCAACTAAGATTCCAGGTGATAGAGAAAGTCCACAAACCAAGGTAACCATATTCAATTACTCAAACAAAGAGAAACATTGGATATATACCGTGGATACGCTCAACCCAAGGGGGATTAATCGGGAGATTGATTGGCTAACATGATGTGATATTGTCTTCCCCAGGTTAATTGATATTCGTTATATCTTACATGGTCGCGATCATACCCATAACCGTGATGCTAAGACCCTAGAGATTATAGTGTTTGGTTTAATTATGGCTAGCTATTATAAGTTTCCACTCTTCCCCCCACTCACTCTGACCCCCTTTCTTTTGGTTTGGACTCCTACTTGTTTTATTTACCTTATTTACTGTATGTCATGTAATTTTATTATTTTCCATTTAACATATTGCTTCTGTGTATACTATTCTTCAATTTTGCAGATTCCATTCTTTCGGATATGGACTAAACATGTACAAATATTGCATTTAGCACACATAGACAAGTGCTCTTTAGGAAGACTGTCTGATATCCCCAACACCATCCCATATCTAGTATATGCAATGCAACATAACATGGAAATATATTTGAATTGGGAAAAAGCACGGCCTGAAATCGCCATGACAATACACAAACAATGTGCGTCATACAGGGCCAGAACCGCCGCAGCGTCAGCGTGATCTGCGTCACTTCCAGTTATGTGGCCGGCCGGGGCTGTAAATACAAGCACCAATCGATACCTCAGCGCTATACACCACTTAGACACTGAAGTGTCAGCATCCACTGTGCCACCAACTTATGTCAGAGGACTGGGCCCAATAAGATAAGTACCCTTTATTATAATAATGCACACCAAACATTAATCCTATATCTGGTCTTCTACAAAGCAAACAGCTAAAGAATTACAACAGGATCCTCTGTCTTTTGTGTCCTTAAAAGCATCAGCGAAACATTGGCCCCTGCTGACAGGCTAAAATAAGTCGTAATTATGCTCTTATCCATATACTTAGCACTACCACCGGCTGCAAGTTGTAAACAACTGACCCCTGGATGGCTAACTATTCCATACCATTCAGTCACAGCTATTGACAAGATAGACACCCTGACAGTGCTGTGCCGCCGGCTCCTGCCCGCTCCTCTTGAGTCCGCCCTCAGCACTGAGTCTGACCCCTCACTCAGCACTCGGCCGGGAGACAGTGCTGCTCCTTTGACTCCCAAAGAGGAGGGGGGCGGGGGAAGCTGAGGCGGCCGCTCCGGAACAAAAAAAGCCCTGGTCACAGTACTACAGTAGGTGCCATGTGGGTACGCAGTGCCACACTCACCCGGGGCAGCCTCTTGGGGGGGTCACCTGCCCCCCCCTGCTCCATGCTGGGTACGCCCATGATCTTATCCAACAACTCCATTTAATACCTTCAGCTCTCACTCCTCCTCTAATTCCCCCTTCTTTTGTCTTTGATCCTACTTCAACTATAATGGTAATCCTACAACATGGATTAAATTTCTGTATATGGCTTAATTATATGTTTTTCTCATTTAAACATATGTATAAACCATTCCGTTGCACATATATTGTAAATAGCCTGTAAATATGACAAACAAACAGATTGTATATATTTCTATTTTTTATAGCGACTATGTGATCAAGGCCTAAATTAGGCCGAAACGTCATTATCTGTCGCATCACGAAAACACTATAAATAAAGATTCAACTAAAGCATATCCTCAACTCACATGTGTGCAGTGATAACATTTACTACTGACTGTGGAACCCCCAGTTCCTTTCACTAGTACCATAACTATAAACCAGGGTCGAGTTCTAGCCATTTTTTTCCATCAGCCAATCAGAGGCTGGCAGATGACATCAGTAGGGGGGTGACAGTACAGGAGATGATACTGCACAGGAGGAGAAGACAGCTCACAGGAGAAAACAACGCACAGGAGGAGAAGACAGTGCAGGGAGGGGGGACAGCATAGAAGGAGGCGACAGCACACAGGAGGAGAAGACAGTGCAGGGTGGGGGGACAGTGCAAAGGAAGAGAAGACAGTGCAGGGAGCGGGGACAGCACACAGGAGGATAAGACAGTGCAGGGAGGGGGGACAGTGCACAGGAAAAGACAGCAGGAAGGGGGACAGCACACAGGAGGAGAACACAGTTCAGGAAGGGGGATAGCGCACGGAAAAAGACAGAACAAGGAGGGGGGACAGTACACAGGAGGAGAAGTCAGCACAGGATGGGGGACAGCATACCGGAGGAGATGACAACGCAGGTAAGGGGAAAGCGAACAGGAGGAAAAGATGGAGCACAGGAGGAGATGTTAGTACTGGAAGGAGGGATAGCACACAAGAAAAGAGTGCAGGGAGGGGGGACTGCACAGGAGGAAAAGAGTACAGGGAGGGGGGACAACTCCCTGGAGGAGAAGACAGTGCAGGGAGGGGGACAGCATACAGGAGGAGTAGACAGCCCAGGGAGGAGAAGACGGTGCACTGGAGGAAAAGAGTGCAAGGAGGGAGACAGCACACAGGAGTAGAAGATGGTGTGTGGCGCCCCGCACCGAGTGCGTCACAGGAGGGTATTGCAGCCATAAATGCAGCAGCAATATTCTCTGACCCAGCAATCACACAGGTAACTCAGAGATAGATACCCTGCATGCATCACCTAGCATAGAGGGCCAATCAGGTCCTGGTGGGCGGAGTGTAAGGGTAGTGTGTAGTGGAAGTTTAGTACAATTAGTGAGTTGAGTAGAAAGAACTCTCCGAGCAACGTAGGAGAAGGAGCCAAAACAACGAGCTCTGCTACCTAGGAGAGGGGGTTGCACAGTTCCGTGCGACCCCCTGGCCACCTTCGCCCGCCGTCTCCCTACCATCACCCGGGCATCAACATGCGGGTCCAAAATCATCCCGTGCCCATCTACAGCCGGTTTGCTGGTACCGAAGCTAGCAGCAGTCCAGCTCTGCTATGCGAACCAGAGGAGTGGAGGGACAGCTTTACAGGAGCACCTCACCATCGCCAAATCCAGTCGTCTAACCAACGGTGTACCCACCAAGGGACCCAAGGCTCCCCAAAGCATCCGGAACGTATACCCCGGATAGGGCATTCAAGCAGCCTCCCTGTACCCGACCTGGTATTCCTGGCGACAACGGCACAGTACTTAGATAGAATGGAGGAACACCGTGGATCTCTGAGAACACACTGGTCATTGCTGAGTCCACCCGGTCCACTACCTACAAACTGTATACCATGTATTGCCTGCTGGTTACAGTAAGGCACCCGTTACAGGGACTTACAGTGTCCGTGCCTTCTTATGAACTGTTTATCCGCATGCTAAGGTAATCGCAGCTGCCTCACAACATCTTGTGCAGCTCCAGCCTTCGGGGATCACAGCTCAGCCTGTAGGGAGCGTTCCATCTTGCTGCATTCCATCCCCCGGAGGCCCCGCAGCGCCGGTAAAGTTACCGGGACTCTCATAGGTGGCGTCACGAAACAATTTAACCCCTAAATCTGTTCCCACAAGACGTCTCATCATTTTGATCTGCACCACCGGGCCCCCCTACCGGCAGGCGCGGCACCCCGTGACAAGGAGGAAGACAAAACGCTTGTCTAAACCGGAGTCCCGGCCACGGTGAGTCAGGTGCAAGGAGGGGAACAGTGCACACGAGGAGAAGACAGCACAGGGAGGGCAGGCAGCACAGGAAGAGTAGTCAGCGCTGGAAGGAGAAGACTGTTCACTGGAGGAGAAGACACTGCTAGGAGGGGGACAGCACACAGGAGGAGAAAATAGCACAGAGGGTGGGGGCAAGAGATACAGCGCATGGGGGGAGACAGCGAACAGGAGAAGACAGCGCACAAGGATGCAGGACAGCACATTGGAGAACACAACACAGAACAAATAATAATGTGATCTTGATTAATTGGAATTATCCATCCAGGACCTTTGTATTGTTTTTCTTAAGTGGCTAAGAATTCACTGTTGAGAGAGGTGAGGTTAATGCTTCTCATGATTGCAGCAGACATGCAGAAATGTAAAGCTACGTTCGCAGGCAGGGTATTTGCCACACTTTTTTCTGCAGCGCTTTCCCCCAAAAGTAGGGATGGGCAAGTCTACTCGCTAGGACTCGTTACTCGGCGAGTAGTAAGGGACTCGCAGGACTCGGTACTCTGCGAGTTTCCCAGCGATTACTCGCACAGTAACGAGTCCAATGCAAGTCAATGACAATCCTAGTTTTGTCAGAGTTTACTTTTTCTCACTCGCTATATCACATCGCTATGTAGCTTGAATCTCCCCAAATCGTTTAAACAATCGCACCGCTTCACGGATACCCGCTGTCAGCAGCGAGTCTGAGGGAGTCTGAGCGAGTCTACGAATCCGAGTCCTGTATACTGTATTCGGGACTCGCGAATACAGAATCTGTTATGTTCCGACAAAGCTTCCGAGACAGCCTAGCGTGTTAGGTCAGAAAACTTGTGAAGATGGACAAGCATGTTAGCCAATCATATTCACTTATGAAACAGCCATGTTGGTTGTGGCAGGACTATGATTGGCTTCTGTCCATCGTGATGCCTATGTCATGTATGAGAGGCGAGGATGCCACCGCCATTTCCTCCACATTCCTGTGACGATCAGAGCTAGTGCAGAGTGAGGTAGATGCTGGAGCAGATCATAGGGAGTGTCAGTCAGTGTAGGGAAACTTCAAGATTCCTTATATTTAACCTGAGAGCTACCAGGAGGACAGAGGAGTACTGTGTAGAGGACTGTAGGCAGGCAGGCAGGGAGGAGCAGCCTTTATGGTAGGTTTACACGTTGCGTTATCGGCGTCCAACTCCGACCAAAAGTCACGTGGTTCGTGCGTTGGACCCGATATCGTTCCTGCGTTGTACGGTGTGAACATCCGATACGATGTAGGAACGATGGTAAACCAATATCGGGGGTCGAATGAGCGTGCTATGCAACCGCCCGATATCGGATGCCAGTTGGAGCCGGATCGTGCTGTGTGACAGCCCAACTCCGATGTGTACTGCAACGTCACCCATTCACTCCCATGTTAAATGGTCGTTCCTGGGTCGGGGGGCGTACACATCGTAGGGACGTTGTATCCCGATATTGCAGCGTGTAAACCGCCGATGCGATTAAGGCAAAACCGGGCACAAAATGCGCGCTCCCGTGCCGTTGTATACGATATCGGAACAATATTGTGAAATGTAAACCCATCATTACAGTGCACACAGGACCGACCTCATAGCTTAGCTTACTCACACAGCTTTGCTAATAGCTGAAGTCAGAGGCTTAGCTCAGGTACTATTTCTTATTTGCAGGGACTAGTGTGCTGCTTCACTGCCAAGTGTTAGCACACACTTAACCCGCCAAAACGGCAATGCGAGCGCTTTCCGAGACACATCTGCGATTTGTAAATCGCACATTACTCGTTATTACTCGCTTCCCATTCATTAACATTGGACTCGCTAGACTCGCAACGAGTAGCGAGTCCCGGGCTTGGACTCGCTAGAGTCAAGCGATTCCGAGTAATTTAGGACTCGCCCATCACTACCCAAAAGCGCATCTGCATCTGCGTTACCAGCAATGTGAAACTTTCACTTTTACTGATCAGACGCTGCGTATTTTGCGTATGCACTTTTGGGGGAGAAAGCACATCCATAAAAAGAATGAACACATCAATTATTTGCACCTTTTAGCACACGCTTCCTCCCATAGGCCGCATTATAAGTGCTTGAATACACATTGCTGTTCACACAATCCACTATTCCAGCGCTTATAAGTGGAGGTGCAGGAGGAATAGCAGGATGTGATGTCACACGGGAGCAGGATGAATCCTTCCTGTTGCCGTCTGACACGTATGTGTGCATAGTTTCACTTTAGCAGTGCATGTGCAGACAGGTTCTGGATGCCTGTACATATGCTGATAAAGCAAAATGGCAGTGAACATTGGTATTAAAAAAATAAAATAACATACTCACTTCTCCGCAGACTGTCTTGGGATGCATCAGTTCAGCTGCAGGACCTGCCGGTAAAGCGATCAGCTGATTCAGTTAGCTGACTGGCAGGCTGGCACATCAGCTGATTGTTTTGCCGCCCGGCAAACTGATCAGCTGATACTATATCCGGATTGGATGTCTCGGGACCCTGGACTACATCGGAGGAATTTGGTGGGTATTAATAAAGTGGAGAACGAGGTATCTGTGTTTTTTTTCATAATAAAGGTCTTGTTCTGGTGTGTATTTCTTTTTTTTCACAACTCAAAAACTATTGCTAATGGCTGGCTATAATATTGACGGCTGACATTAGCAATAGAGGCTTGGTAGCAGCTGCAAAAAAAGCTGTCACCAACCCCATTATTACCCAATCTGCCACCGCACAGGGCAACTGCAAGAGCGGGGTAGCCCCCAGTTTTGGCGTCTCTCATAAAGGCACTAATTCTGGAGTGGCTGCTGGTTGTGGTTCTCAGCGTGGGGGGCCCAGAACGCTTGGGCCTTGCCACGGTGAGAATACCAGCCCTCAGCTGCCTGGGTTACCTTTGCTGGCAATACAAAATCTGGTGGAGTCCATGTAATTTTAAAAAAAAAAATTTTTAACTAAAAAAACATTGGGCTTCTCTGGATTTTCCATTGCTAGTGAAGGAAACCCCAAGCCGCAGGGCTTAGCAGCCAGTAGCTGCTTGGGTTACCCTTTGCTGGCAAAAGAAAATGCTGCTGGAGCCCATGCATTTTTTTTTTTCAAATGTTTTTAACAACAAAAAAAGTGCTTCCCTGTATCACTGTCTGTATTCTCCTCTCTGCTCTCTGTGTTTGCAGCATCACAAGAGGTCAAATACAACACAGAAACTGTCACAGCAGGGATACCTGTTTAGACAAACAAATGGATTCTAGATAAGGCAGATCTGTAATATCTCTTTCCCTCCGTGTCCTCAACAGAACAGACCTCTTGAAAGTGAAGCCACACTGCACTGTTAGTAAAGAGAGGACGATCATTTGCTCAGACGATCAGGAAGTTGTTACTTCTCAATATATTGTTATTCAAAGTTGCACATGGCGAATTGTGGCCAATTTTAAAGTTTTTAAACTGTTTGTGGTTTTCATCTGTGTTTTTTGCCCTTTTAAATAAATTGATTGATGTTTTGGAAAAACGTTATGAGGTTGTATCGCTCCCAATAACTTCTTCTTCCTCTTCTTCGGGCATACTAAGTCAGGATAGTCTAGCGATCCCTGCATAATTTCTATGTAATCTACAGTGCCCTCCAATTCTCTGTTAAGTACAAGTTTTCATTAATACTTTAATTCATTGCCTGTAAATAAATTTACTTTTTTCTGTTTAGAATAATTGTTAATTTATGAAACAGGGTGATTAGCAGTGCTTAATGGGTGTGGTTAGGGCATGGATATGGGTGTATCTAGTTGAAATGGGTGTGGTCAGGGGTGTGGCCTAAACATTTGCTGCGGTGCATGCTGCTGACTTTGTCCATGTTTCCCGTCTTCGAAAGTTGGGAGGTATGTTATACTCACCTTCCTTTCACTCCCCCGGGACCATGTCTTCCTCAGATGTTGTCTCCGGAACCCCACTGCATCCTTGCAGCAGGCTCTGGTCTGCCCTTCCTTCCTGCACGGCTGCACTCATCTGATGAGGCCGTAGGGTGATAACTCATCACTCTGCTGCAGTCAGCAGAGGAGAAGGAAGCTCCACTGCTCCTGGAAGCCAGCACATGGCACCTGCATCGCATGCAAATTA